>LPNX010251843.1:0-16170 GCA_001517045.1 Pseudotsuga menziesii | reverse complement strand
ACTAATCATAAGGTGTTATTTTATTAAAAACTGTTTGTTTGTATGTAATTTTGATCATTATTAAAGTCAATTTAAAATTAATAAATGCAAAATTATGAAATAGTTAAAGTCAATTAAAAGTCAATTTGAAGAAGTTTTAGAGCTTTCAATGGTTTTCTTTACGGCTTCTCTATTGCTTTACGGTTAGGGTTTTTATATAAAAGTTATCAATCTAATTAGGAATTTTCAGAATTTCTAAGTTTTAAAGCTGTTCAAGATTTTGGATTTTAGATAGTTTTGGGGTTTTGGGTTTGTATGTAGAAGTTATCTATCAATGATACTCCATTATCATAGAAAACAAAGCAATAATCTTAAATTAAATGGATCGATGATAGCATTTTTTTAACAAGTCAAATATACAACTCGAATTCATGTCTCACATATTTGGTTCACTGTGAACTTACACCGTTGCAACAATCAGATATTTTGTGAGAAAGAACGAGGACCTGCATATATTGCGATAATGTGCAGTATCAGGATTGTGGACAATTAAAGAAAATGATTGCAAAAACATGATAAACAATGCATTTTTGGAAAGCGAACATGTTATTCTTTTTTTCTACAACACCAAAGATCAGCACTTTCAGGTACTGAGACCTGACCATGACCTTTTAAGCTTTCGAAAATGGTTTGTTCGTAAATGGTTCACCCACAAAGTTTTATGTATCTCGAAGCTGTACTTATCAGAAATTTGATCTGTTGGTGTTGCTTACAGGGTTGTGCAAAGATGATGTCCAAAGTAGGAGATCTAGTTCCGGGATTATGGAACGATAAAACTTGGGAACTAAAATATATTGGAGAGGTTTGCCAAATCAGATGGTTCCAGGTAATCTTACCCAATTTCAATTTCTATTTCAGCTTACATGTTATGATTATATTAACAAAAAGAAATAAGTATTTATGGCAGCATTCAATGTTGTGGCTAGTGTTTTGGTAACAGTTAGATTGGATTTCAAGTAGCTTGAAATTCAACTGTTCCCAATGTATGCATGCATCTGCTACAACATTCAATACTACACTAAAATATTTAGCGTTAATTAAAATAAATGAAAAATATTTAATGTTAATTATAAAATAAATGAAATAGATATAATAGATTTTATCTCAATAATATATATTTACAAAATTTTTAAAATCATTGGATGTTTGAAGAGTTATGTGAAATTCCTACGAATACAAACAGAATGTCAGTTGGTGTCATATCTGTGATGACAATAAACTCTACGGATAGATTAAATCAAAATGTGCTGGTATGATTTAACAATTGCCATCGTAAATGTTTTGGTCTTTATTTTTTTTGCTTTAATATAATATTCATGGTTGGTGATATATATATATATATATAAAACGTTGGTAGCGAACTGCACTGTAAGCTTTTATAATGCATGTCAAACCAGGGTATAACGCCATAAAAAGAGAATTTATATCTCTGGCAGCAAATAGATGCAATTGATTCTTAATTAGTGTTAATGTTTTACAGACGAGTAATGACGGGAAAGAAATAAATAAAATATCTGGAGAGTACATATTTGCATCAGTTGTTAGTAACCCATACAATACACTCCAGGTATGCATGGATTTCACAAATTTCTTGTCTCCATCTTTTTGCTCAAGTTGTATGAATACTAATCCTGGAAACGATGTGTGTGTTGAGTAATCACTCAGGCTATTGCAAATAGGTATGCTACAACTATTGTTATGAAAAACGGCAGAATTGAATTGCCCCTTAATGAGCCTTTTACCCAGTCGAGCAATTCTCAACGAGAGATGAATGGATGAGACTATATTATAAAATAATCACTAATCATAAGGTGTTATTTTATTAAAAACTGTTTGTTTGCATGTGACGTTATTTTAATATTTATTAAAGTCAGTTTAAAATTAATGAATGCAAAATTATGAAATAATAACTGGTCATAAGGTTATTAAAAATGGTTTGTTGGCATGTAATGTTATTTTAATAATTTATTAAAGTTAATTAAAATTAATGAATGTAAAATTATGAATTAGTTGGGTTTTTTTATCAAATTTTAGTTAAATAATATATATATATATATATATATATATATGATGAACGGTAAATATTAATTTTAAGAATAAGAAAATAAATATAAAGTTTAGAGGTTTTTAAAATTTCTTAACATTTTAATGAAAATTATGAAACATTTAAAAAGGTTTAATCTAAAGAGGATAAGTTTTGGATAAATTATTGGAAAATATAAGAGATTTTATACTTTTACAAATATTAGTAATATTAAAATGATTGTAATTTTAATATAAGAAGTAGTTAGAATTAATAAATGCAAAATTATGAACTATGCGATGAATGGTTAAATATTAATTTATAAAATATGAAATATGATAAGTTTTGGTTAAATCATTGGAAAATATAGGGGATTTTATACTATTACAAATATTAGAAATATTAAAATGATTGTATTTTTAATATAAAAAAATAGTGATTTACTTCAATTTAAAATATTACTAACATAAATCCATCTTAAGTCTCGCTTTATCAATTTAGATGCAAACTCATTTAAGAGTCTTAAATTTGAGGAAATATTTCCCTCTATTATAATCGTCTAGGAATTATCTATTACAATTTGGAATCATATTGTAAATGCTAACACATAAATCATACATGTATCCAAAAATTGCATTAGTTAATTAACTATGAAGTAAATATCTATTTGCCCAAATATAATGATCTAAGAGCCAACTATTTAATATTGTAAACTATAACACACAAATCCTATGTCTCTCTTGTAAATCAAAACAAGGCAAGACTCACTAATATACAAAGATATAGTTGTCTTGTAACTAGATTTATTTAGTTAGTTGTCTTGTAACTAGATTTATTTAAAATGTGAGGATTCCTTCCATATATATTTATATAAATGTATTTTATATAAATGTATTTTACAATCTAGCCATTTTAAATATGAGTCAACATATGCTTGGATTTATATTTTTTTTACATATTAGTTTTAGGAGGTGACATGTTAGTGTGACAAACGTGACATATGACCTTTCTCAGAGAAAAATATATATTTTTATTATATTTAATTAAAAAAATAAAACTAACACAACTGCAAGTAAATTGACCAAAAGGTAGTCATCCACTTAGTTTAGTTTTTGTGGTGATGGATTACTCTTTAAAAAAGGCTAAACATAAGTTAAATTAATTACAAAATTATTAAATAAAAATATAAAAGATAAAATAATTATTAGTTTCAATTGAATTTGTTAATTTTTTAAAATTCATTCGTAATTAAAAAACAATTCCAACATCCACCATAATATCCTATTACCTATATTATAATATATGTTTTGTGATGCAATGTTGTTTTTGAGAATGTTTGTGATTAAGATTTAATTAATCCAAAAAATATTTTAATGGATGCTCAATCCAAAGAATATTTGGATGATGATGCCATCGAAAAATTCCATAATAATAATTATAGATTGCATAATATATGATTATGAAGAACTCATTTATTTATAGAGACCTTGGGTTTAGTTCAAGCCTAAAATTAAAATTTAAATGGTTATTAATTTTTATAAAGTACAAAAATGATATGAAAGATTATTAGTTTTTATATCAAAATGATTAGTAGTTTATATTTATGGATTAGTAATAATCAATTCACATTGATTTATGAGTTTTTTTCATAATAACTTTATTTTTATCCTTTCACTAAATAATAACTTTAATTTTACCTTTTCACTCATTTTTTCATTTCTTTAATTTTTAACTTAGTAATTCATATGCACAAAAAAAATCATTTGTTCTTACTAAATTTACATTCATTTAAGAGTTTTTCCATGTATTAATAACCTCATTTTTAACTAATGAAATAATTTTTTTCATTTCATCAAAGTTTTAGGAGATTAGATTTTCATTTTTATTTAATGACACTAATTCTTTATTTTTTTCATTTTTTTACCAGTAATAAATTTGCATAAATTAGAGAGTTTTTCCATATTAATAACCTAATTTTTCATCAATGCATTAATTTTTTTTTATTTCTTCAAAGTATTGCTTAGGATTAGGGTGAGTTTACAATGTTGATGGACTTTTTAGGTGTGAGTGGAGTTTTACAAAACTCACTCATGTTTACAACAAGAACTAGGTCTAATAAACCCACAAATTGTGCTCTTGGTTTGCAATTCATGAGTTGCAAAACATTAAGGTACCATAAATTGTGTGCACGATTTGTATGTATTATAAAATTTGCATGCAATACATATTATTTAAAATTATTTTGGTCCCATTAAAATGTCTTTTTTTGTCAAAGATCTATTAAAGAAATACAATGTTATGGGAAATTGTTAAGTAGGTCTTTTATCATCTAGGAAATTAGAGAGAAATCAAGGGAATACATGGTGAATAAGAGCCATGCAACAATAAATGGTTCAATTCTAATCATAATAGATGACACAAGTATTTCTATTGATTCATGGAAGGATAAGTGTAAGCATTGAATACAGAAGCCCCCATTTTCTACAACAGTAGATGAAATATATTAAGGCTCTAGTTAAGAAGTGTGATATTCTCATTAGGGGATGTTTCAATTCTAGCATCAAGTCATCTCCAAATAAATATACCACCATTTAGAAATTAAGTGGATGAGGAAGTGCAAATTTTTTGGCCTAATCATGTGGTAATACAGATTGTGAAATTTGGTATTCAAAGTATGTAGAGCATTCCGGTGAAGACATTTATGAGGTATGACCTATTGTTGAACATGTAAATGTTCTTAATAGCACCCATGAGGATTTCCAACTTTCTCTATTTAGCTTCCAGTAACGAAATGAACAACAATAAGATCCTATTGAATTGTCAAAACCTAATGGTGATTTGTTCCCTACTACTATTGCAACTATGTTAACTCAAGTGACTCTAAGGCATTGAATATCTTTGAAACACATCAAGGTGAAAGTGTCCTTATTTCCCTTAAAGGCGAGTTATCAATAGAGGCTATTACTTATCATACTTAATAAATAATTAATAAATACTTTGATTCAAAATGTGACGTAGACTAATGCAGACAATATTTTCATCTTTCTTAAAATCTAGGTCTTTTATTGCTGTTAGAAAATAGTTAGTCATTAAGGTAATAAATAATTACGAGTCCCAACTAGTC
Organism: Pseudotsuga menziesii; assembly: GCA_001517045.1. Lineage (NCBI taxonomy): Eukaryota > Viridiplantae > Streptophyta > Pinopsida > Pinales > Pinaceae > Pseudotsuga > Pseudotsuga menziesii. Next base: position 10,984 of record LPNX010251843.1, on the reverse strand, counting down.
ATAATGTTGAAATCCTAGTAGATCAAGCACAATTAGTAAGAAAATTCGTTTGAAATATCACAATGTGTCTTTTCATGTATTGTCATAAGCAATCGTAAACAAGAACATGCACGCAATCTTCATCTGATGAATCCTACATCCAAACCCATTAAGTTGAATTTCAAGACCCTATGTAAGTATTGTGTGAGAAGATAACATCTTGACACAATTGGTTAGAGCAATTTGTGGGCCTTCATTAGTAGGTTTCCATGTTCCAACATGAAGTTAATTGATGTAATTAAGGGACTAGTGTAGATTATTTGGCATGATAACACCAGACCTTGTCAAACCAAAAGGATGTACTAAAATTGAGAAGGGGTTCTAGAGATCATGAACCACACATTAAACACCTTTTTGGTACAACACAAAAAAAACTTTATGAGAGATTCAAGAACAAACAAAAAGAATTGAACTTGGTACAAAGATATTTTGAGAAATGCAAGTCTTGGCATGTTCAAATAAACACGCTTTGTAACACTTGTTGTAGATACCACATAGATTATCATTATGGCACATTTGTATATATTCATCATGATTTGTATACTAACCATGTGCATGATTTCTCAATGATAATATGACATAATTCATTAAGAGATTTTATTTAGAGCATCATGTGTAATAAGGTATAGTGGAAAAAATATTATACAAAAACCTGTTTAGATGGGACATGCTCCAAGTGTGGTGGAATGACTTTATTGAGCCAATGCATTCATGAGAGTGAAGATCAATTTTTTTGGAAAATTATTGTAGATATGAAAATCTCCAAGCACCACTTATGACACAGGCCTTGGGAAAGAAAGAAAAAAATATAGTTGGTGAGATCCCAACCCAGTAACTATTTCTAACTCATGATTTCAATTTTAAAAAAACCTTACCTATAAACATAACTTATGTTGAGATCATTTTTTCCACCATGAACAATTCAACCATTTCATTAAGTAATCTTTTAAAAAGACACAACAATATGTTTATCATGTTCAGTTGGATCAATAAGATGAGTAGTTTAGAATTTTTAGATATACATTTCCCCTTGGTACTATAGTTTTACTAATTGATTTTGCTGAGAACTACACCCTACAAGAACAAAATGAGATTCAAATTCAATTTAACATTCTAAGTGGGTTTCCTTAATTTTCCATATCAAATATAGGCATGTCCTAAATAGTAGTGAAGACAAATAAGAAATATCAAAGGAATGCCACTTCTACGTAAGTGATGATAGGTGACATGAATTCGATTATTTACACCATTGCTTCCACTTGTTCTATGATCAATTGAAGGAAATAAATATACAAAATTAAGTGGAATTGGATTTGTTCTGGTGGATGTCCTAGTCAATTAAAAAATGACTGCATATTTCAATGGTTGTGTTTAATACACACAAAGCACAAAGTGTCACATACATGTGGAACTATTTTGAGATTGGTCATGGTAAAGGAGAACATGATGGAACTAGGGAATGTGTTAAAATATCCCTACGTAGGGAGTAATTAAATTTATCTACAAATTCCACTATTTGAGATGCTTAGTCTAGTCATGTGGTGCACTTTAGTAATGGGAGAGGGATTAAGAGTGCGATCAGAATCAACAAGAAAAAGGCACATGTAGATTTTCTGTTAGAGGTGTTGAGGTTGATCGTTCACACGTGTGGGGATGAAATATTTTGCCTAGGACTTATGGTTTTCACTTCAAAGATTCGGCAACCTCGTATTTGAAATATGGGCTAAAAAGCTTGCTTTCTTATCTCCCCCATGAAACATTGGTCACTGGGATGGGTGTGAATAATTATATTGGGTTCATGCATGGAATTACATATCATGTTCACTCAAGATCAATTTGTAATTTTTGAACTAACCCCATTGGAGGTAGACTAATCATTTATTTCTTTAGATTTTTATCATGTCTCAGATCTTATACAACTTGGTATGATACAAATTTATCTTGAATCCAAAATGTCAATCACATGGACATATTCTAATCTTAAATGTTTTAAGAACACTGATGGTCTATTTTGTTAAGCATTGTGCATTATATTTTGCAAGGAACATGTATGCAGTTGTTTCCCTGAAAAGTAATGAATGGGGTGGGGATTATTTGTTATCATGTTGTATAAATGGAAATAAAACCCTCGACATATCCACAAATAATTATGAAACAACCACTTCCTAGTTGCGTCAATGGCTGTTAAAGGAAAATACTTGACACAAGACAATAATGTAAGAAATAAGGGTGGATATGTTTATATAGATTATATATAAGGTGAAAATGTTCATCATTTTATGAACTTAACCATTGGCACAAACCTCCAATTACAAACTATTCCTAGAATAAACTCCTCAAGGGTGGTACGATACTTATTACCAGATGCTGAGCCTTAGGGGGTTAACTTTGTGAACATATGACATAGCATATGCACTCATAGGATATTAAAGAATACCCTTAAATTCATTACATATTAAGTATTTCCTCCAAAAAATGTTTTGTTGAACCTTCATCCCAATACACCTTTACAATTAAAACAAACTTTGTTTTCACTATATATCTTAAAAATTCACTTTTTCCATGAAATTTATAATACCACTTTTTATTTTTACCCTCATTATTGTGACACAAAACAACTCTTACAACCCCTTGAATCCTTTCGAGGTCAATTATGAAATCTCAGTGAGAGAAAATATTTCAAGATGGGGAACACCCCCCTAAACACAGTTCAACTTCATTCACAATCATTCTAATAAACCTCACATCACATTCAATCACAAATAATACCTATTCATACACCACTCTAACTCCAAACATAATTGGATTCACACCACCTTCACACAAATCATACTTATTCAAGCACTAATCTAGCTACACACAAAATTAAACTTACACAAAATTAGACATAGAATACTTGTTCAAGTGTCCCAATATCTTATTCATCCCCTAAATACATAATTATAAAATTCCATAATATTTACATCTTTTTAATATGTTACAAATACCCATTGACCCTTATATACTAGGCAATATATTGCTTCAATCTTTTAGAGTACTAAATCCCACAATATGACCTCACGTGTTATAACATTGCCTACTTAGTGCAATCCCTGTGTGATGAGCATGAACAGATAATGGAGACCATCATCAAAGATAATCCAAATGGTTTAGTTGGATAATGGGTATGGTAACATGAGCTATGCTGATAGACAAGGTACACTATTTAAAGTTATGTTTAATTATTTCTTTGTAATGCAAGTTCAATTGTTATATGCATGCAAATTTCGCTTTTCAATGTAATGTATGATGTAATAATTATTCCATCCTTTTGTAGTCCAAGTATCTACAAAGAATCTAGAGATAACAAATGAAGGAGAAAACAAAAAACTCGGTGTATTTAGACACCACCATGACATGCTTGAGAATTCATAATTTTTTCATTCGATTATATGTATGCATGTGTGTGTGTGTGTGTGTCCTTATTTTTACACTATGCTTGATGTTTTCTTTCTTCTCCCATTGATTCAAGTCCATGCCCAAATTCATGACAATGGTTGATGCAACCATTGATTTTGTATCATTAATGACAACATCACACATAGGTGTAAAACCACTATGTAGATTGTTCAAATGTAAATTAATGTTTTATATATTGTGTTTTAAAGTATCAACTTAACTATTGACATCTATGCATGTGTAACATTCTTCATTGGAATCATGTGTGGGGATGAGTAGCCATTTTTTGTACATGTAATAACATAATATGTTTGGCATGGGTACTATATATGTATTATTTATAATTAATATTGTCACCACTTGAGATAGGTTACAATGCTTTCACTATGTACTTGCACTATGTTACCATACTTCCACTAGGTTAGAATACTTCTAAGCTCCATTGAATCATTGATGTGTTCATTTGTTGGAAACTAATAAAATTATACTATCTTAAATATTATAATTTTTACGCATTGAATGCCTTGTACACAAAAGGATAGCTTGATATTGATCAACCACATATGCACTTCAACATCACATCCACATTTATGTATTCATCCTCCCCAAATTTAATTTGTTTAAAGACAGTCTAAGAAGGTCACCACTATGCTGAGTTTTTTTGCTTTGACTTATATGTGTAACTCGAATTCCATTATCATCATCACGTTTTTTCAGGTATTTCTTGTTTTTGGTGTAGCAGGGTCCGTCAAAAGTATGTTGAATGGTTACTCATTGGATGTAGAATTTAATTCTTCATCCAATGAGCTATCCAGATCGAAATTTCAGTAAAAACACGGGGAGATATGTCAAATAGACAAACAAAAAAGTAGTTTTTTTCTTTTCTTCCTCCAAAATTAATAAATAGTATTTTATTATTTTAACTATTAATTTATTAATTTTCCTTAGGAGGCCCATTTTGAGTTGAAATTTCCTCTAATGAACAATAATTGAAAAGATATAAACAATAAACTATTCTAAGAAACAAGACTTGATCGAAAGTAAACTACTCTTTATAGTGAAACCTATTGATGAATTATTCAGCTTCCAATTTAGGAATTAGAAAGTCTATGAATAAGTTTAGAATCCTAACTATATGAAGACAATAAATTATATTATCTAAGGTAGGATTACAACTACTTAATATACCTAAGAAATTCAATAGTTAAACTATACATGCAAATATTCAAAACTAAGCTAAATTATCTAATTCCATTCCCCTTGAGGATTCTGAGGATATGCATCAAATATGTCAGGAACTGGAGAAGGTGTATCGAAATGACTCTCAAAGGTAACGAGGAAATTGAATGGGAGTAGATCTAATTTAACCTCTACAAGATGATGTAAGCTAAAAAGTGTCCAATTACAAGTGATTGTAAACATTTTAATATAATTTGTATTCATAAGTAAATGACTCTAGTTGTACTACTTAAGTTTGATTATCAATTAATCTATTAATCAAGAAACCAAGAACATTTATTTCTAATGACTATTTTGGAATCAGAAACATGCAAACAATTATGCTATCCCATGAACTATACTGATCAACACAAGTTTTAAGGAAATCTAAGCATATGGGAAATGACTTGGAAAATGTAATCTAGAAACAAGTAGAAAAATTAATAAATATATTTTATTTCTAAATCAAATCCTATCCTATGAATATCTTCATCAACTACATAATAAGGAGAACAGATCCTATGCTTGAACTAGAAATGATGATCAAACCATGAAGAACTAATGTACTTTTTAGAGAATGAAATTAACAAGTTTAATTTAAAATCAATCTAAATAAGAATGACGTAAATTGAACTAGGAATGAAATTGACACATTCTAAAGCAGTAATCAATTAAGAAATCAGAGATAAAAGAAACATAATTCAAAAACTGAACTAAGGAAAAAAGAAATGAAGGCTAAGAATAGTTATAGAGCTTAATAGATACTTTGTGTGGTTCGAAATGAGGTCCTAATTATATATATGACTGCCGGTTAGCTACAGAAAATAATACAATTCAAAAACTTGAAAATATGAACTTTAAACAAGCATAAAAAAGAAGGAAATATTAAAGTCCGAATGACAGTATAGAAAGGCAGTCTGGATGGCGAAAAACAATGTAAATTACGAAATAAGCAACCTAAATGATCCTGACATCAGTTGGTTTATGCATATGAGGCTATAGTGCAGAAAAGATAGTAACTAACCTATTTAGCAATTGAAATAACAAAAGAGAAACTATGCTAATCTACATCTAAGGAAAGAAATTATTTCCTATTGTATAATAAAACAAGCTAAAAGGTAAGTGGTGACTAATCTATAGCTACAAAAGAATTAACAGAGTTGAACCTAACTATGAGCTAAGCCTGAAACATTAAACTAATTAAGCTCTAGCTAATCGCAAATGTAAAACTAGAAAACAAACTGAAAGAAAGGCCGAAAGGAACTATGCACGACCGGTCACTCTAAAATCTAAAAATATAAACTATTTTAACAACAAAACATAAATTATATTAACAACAGAAGGTATACATTATAGGAGACAAAACAACATCAACTACAGGAAAATTGAATTACATACAAAGACTGAAAACAAAAACTACTTATCTGCAGAAGGAAATAACAGAAATATACACATGGAAGACCTATGGTTGTTGAGGGGCCCTTCTCAACAATCAGGGGCTAGGTATAAGTCAATCAATCACCCATAGAATATGAAAACATAAATCCACAGATGAAATAGAATTTTATTAAACTTTGAACAAATTTTTAAATAATTTCCATGCCTACAACTACCTCGCAACTCTCGTCCTGAGACGTCTTTTTATAGTTTTAAAATAGAGGAGTAGGTTGACTCTTTCTGTGGTCAGCCACTCTAATAATAGGCAGTCTTAACTGCGGAGGAAAACAATACAGAATAGTTCACGACAGCACAACGCCGTCTGCATGATTCCATGGGCGTTGGTTCTCCTCGCGCGAGTAGCTAGTGCGTTGATCTCCTTTGATGTCGACAGAGAATGGGGTGTCGAGATAAGCGAGCAGGAGAACAAATATTCTAGAACGAGAGCTCACGCTCCATGAGGGACACGTGACCAACATAATCCATGTCACCATTTTTTCTTTTAGTGGCCCAGAATATTCCAACCAACGAATCCGCGGCTATGAACGGAGGGTTGTACGATGGTTTGAATGTAGTTGGGCGTCTCCGACATGAATTCGCATCAGAATGGAGTTTCATTTGAAAACCATAGCCTCCAAAATAAAATCTATATCCAAAGCACGTCTAATAATGTCACGTGATTGTTAATAAAACCATAGAATAATGAAAATTAACTAAGAATTGTGTGATATTCAAATACATTCATACGTGGGTTTAATTGATGGTTTGCATGGAAAGAAGTATGCCAAAAATGAAAAAAGTAATGCCGACAGAGCAATTTAACAACAAAAAATGATGACAAAATCGGGCATCAACACTCTCATTGCATCCCCAAGTTCTCAACATTTTTTTTGGTAACTTCTCATAATTAATGCCCCTTAGGACTTGTTTGGTAGGTGTATTTTTGTAACAAAAATCCAACAAAGTCGACAGTTCCTCAATCCAAGTCACATTTTTCATTTTATGTCCAATAGCAAGTTTTAGCCCTAACTCATTCTGGGACCCTTGACAAATTTGACCCAGGGCATAAATACCTAATGGAGCATTATTTTCAAGTGTTGTGAGTTACTACAAGTTTGTTTGGGAAAGGCATATATGACCATGATATCTAGATATTATTAAGGAAGAAATACCAAAATTAGACCCATAAATCCAAAATGTGCATTGCTTCTTATTGATCAAAATGCTAGTTCTCCAAGTCAATGAATAAAATAATCTTCAAGCCATGGATCCTGAGTATGAGGGGTGCCCTAGTTGCAAATTTTATACTATATATCCAATGGATTTGATAGTTCATCAATTCGAGTCACAATTTTTATTTTATGTCCATTTGCAAGATTCCTCCCAATCTCATTTAGGGCTCCTTTGCAAAATTGTCATAGGGCATAAATTCCTAATGGATCAATGTTTTTGAGTGTCATAAATTGCTACAAGTTTGTTTGGTAAGGTATATGTGACCATGCTATCCACACATTCTCGATGTAGAAATTCCAAAATTGGATCCATAAGTTCAAAATGTTCATTGTGTTTTACTGAGAAAAATCCTAGTTCTCCAAATAGATAAATAAAACAAGATTCGAACAATGGGACATAGAGGAGGGGTACCCTATATGTATTTGGATTAAATGAATACAATAGAATAAAAAATTGTCAACTTAAGCGAGAGTTTTCATTGTATTCCTAGTTGCAAGTTGCATCCCAAAGTATTTTAGGGACTCTTGACAAATTTGTCCCAGGGCATAAAAGTGTAATGGAGCAGCGTTTTCAAGTGTCATAAGTTGCTGCAAGTTTTTTTGGAAAATTAAAATGTGACCATGCTATCCACATTCTCTCAGGGTAGTATTTCCAAAATCAGACCCATAAATAAAAATGTGCATTGCCTCTTGTTGACCAAAAGCCTAGTTCTCCAAATCGATGAATACAGATATATTTAATTCATGGAACCCTATATTGAGTGGTTCCCTAGATTTTATTGGATGCTAGGAATCTAAAAGATTCAATGGTTCATCAATCCAAGTCACAATTTTCATTTTATTTCCTCTTGCAAGTAGCACAATATAGTCATTCAAGAACTTTTGGAAAATTTGTCTTGGGGCATAAAAAGCTAATGGAGCAACATTTACAATTGGTGTAAGTTGTTGCAAGTTTTTCTTAGGAATTCCTATGTTATCATGCTACCTGGTTACTCTCAGGGTAGGATTTTAAAAATTGGAGCCATAAATTAAAATTTTTGTTACCTCTTACTAAACAAAACCCTAGTGCTCCAAATTGATGAATAAAACAAGATCTAAGCCATGAACCCGAGGGTGATGGGTGCACTATATGTATTTGGAGTCTAGGAATCCAATAACGCCAATGATTTGTCAATCTAATTCAAGGTTTTCATTTCATTTTCTCTATCAAATTGCATCCCAAATTAATTTAAGTAATTTGGGACTCTTGGAAAATCTACCTTGGAGCATAAAATCATAACATAACAATGTTTTAGGGTGTTGTAAGTCGTTGAGAGTTTGTTTGGGAAATTCCCATGATGATGTTATCCACACACTCTTGTGGAAGGATTTCTAATTGGAACATTGAATCCAAATTGTGCAATTTGTCTCTTATCAAGAGCAAAATCCCGGTTCTCCAAATCGATGAATAAAATGAGATTTGAGCCACTTGTATATGTCAGGTAAGACACTTGCAATAATGGAATCGTCAAACACATAAGAAGAAATTTAATAGTTCTTCAGATATTATATTCTTGTGGTATGCCAACTTGAGTGGCATCATATACAAAAAAAAATATGGTCATATTCCATTGTGCAACATGTGTTCATCAATATGCTAAGATAATACAATTAGAACCATTAAACTGGGAATATGTTATGGATCAACTAAATGCATAACTAAAATTTTACTTTGTCTATTACTATTTAGAAAATAACAAAAATGGTTATATTTACAACAAAACTATATATAATGTGATGCAAAAAAAATCACAACAAAAAATAACACTAACTCCTTAGTCGTTATGAACAATATGAACATCATTATACAATTGATGTCTAATGTTTGTAAATTTTAAGGCGTAGTAGCTTTTCAAGTGGAACCTAAGGAAAACCCCAATGCAATTGTACATGAACCTTCAACCTCGAGCCAAAATTGGAGAAAGCAATACATATAAGTTAGGATTCTCGAGTTTCACTTGAACCAAATTCTTTGAAGTATTTTTTTGACATTCTTGTTTTCTTCAATTTTTTTTAGTTAAGAATATGATTGAACATGGGGGCTTCACTTATTGACCAATATCCTATCACGTTAGTTGATATTGTGGGTTTTAAAATTATCAAAAATTGAACCAATATATTGCAAGTATTTGGGGGATGAGGGGTTTAAGGTGGGGGTGGGTAGGGTGGTTTATAAGGATTGAGGTATAAAAAGGGGTGGGGAGGAGGTTTTAAGTATTGGGAGGGGGTTTCAACAAAAATACTTTGGGGAAATATCTCTAGAAATTAAGGGTATTCTTTAATATCCCATGATCGCACGTGCTATGTGAGAGGTTCACTAACTGAAGACCCCGTGTGATTGAAATGCATATTTATAAAATTTCAATATTCTTCCAACCCAACATATTACGACATGGGGAGGTTAAATCCATACATATAATCGAATTCCACTTTGTTAATGGATATGTACTTGCTCATGAATGAACATTAGTGACGAGGGACTACTACTTTCTACACTATATCCATAAATGGTACACCACAATACACATGTTTAAACTTTTCAATCATATTCTTTTTGTTAAAGTCAAATTCACTTAAAACAAAAGACAAATTTAAAATGAAATATGAAGTTATAACAACTACATTCTCACACGAAGTTATAATTATTTTTGTAATTATGTAATTTGGCTCAATATTACTCAAAATGTGCATGTAAGTTTTTTTTAATATTATAGAATTATTTGTATTAAAATTGTGATTTAACCACACATATGCACCTTTTTTATTGGCATTACACAATTCAACAAATTGAAAATTGGCGATATATGAAAGTTGACATTACAAAGAAACAACTAGAAACTTGAACAAATATGGAACACAATGTATATTTTATTGATATTTACTCCAAAATACAATATACATGGCATGTGGTTGCCAACATACATGGATAATTTTTAAAATACAATATACATGGAAAGACATGCAGTGCCCCTAAGTACATATATGATAAAACATCTATGTTCCTCTTGTTTTTCTCCTATGTAGTTCGAGAATGTCTAGATCAAGGATTAGTGTTCATCTCTTCAGTATGCAAGTTAAATAACAATTTCTATGGTCAATAATTTTCCCAATTTCATTAGCATTATAAAGAAAACTAAAAAAAATCAATTACAACGCAATTATTTATATAAAAAACTCACCAAATCCATACGATGTATGGGCGCATGTGGTATCCTCCTCCTCAAAAAACTCTTCTCTGCAACTGTACTCTTCACAAATTCAACAAAACCTAGAATTTAATACAATTCCTTACACACCCCAACATATTGGGGTTGTAAAAAGGAAAAATACAATCTTGTTTTAAATGGATAGCAGTATGTTATAATCAAAAGGACTACATAAAAGATTTTAAGTTGAATTTATTTGTCGTGCTTACCATATTTTGAACAAGGTTCCTACCAAAGCAGTTTTGCAGGTTACTCCTAAAGAAAAATGAAGTGGAAGGCGACCATATATTAGAAATTTCAAGATATTTGGTTGTGAATGTTGGGATCATGTCCCTAATGAAAAATGGAAGAAATTAGAGCCCAAATGATCCTTAA
>LPNX010251819.1:50992-63492 GCA_001517045.1 Pseudotsuga menziesii | reverse complement strand
AGATCCCTCTCTCCAACACCAATCAGTGTACAATTAGTAACTAGTTTAATACTAATACTTCTAGTAGTAATAGTATACACACACATTCTATATCATTTGTGTGATACCAATTGATGTATTTTAGATTAATGAACCTACAAACCTTATGTTATATGTGGAGTGTACACCAACTTGAAGAATAGAAGCATTATGATCCCAAGCATTATGTCAAAATTATGTTGGTGCTATTTTTTGGTTTCACATATCGCGCACGCGATTTATATGCACATAACGCGCTCAGGTTTTGTGTTTATATAACGCGCACGCGTTTTGTAGTGTTAAATCGCGTGCTCGTATTGTTAAATTCAAATTTTTATTCCCTCCAAATGATAAGGCCGAGCCTCCACCCATGCTTTCATGGAATTCCTATTCCTATGTGTCTGCTTTGTACTTTGCTTTGGATTAACATGCATGTGCCTTGGAGTATGATAAACCATGGCAAATTCAGCATTATATCCATATTTTCAATATGCTCGTGTTTAACGGTTCATCTGATTGTGCTGCACACCTCCATTTTTTATGAGATTTTAGAAACATATATGGTTTTTTTTGCAGATTCTAAATATGTAAATTTTAACAAGAATACATAATTTTTTCTATTTTTTTCTTATTTATCTTCTGTCATCCCTCCTCAAATCAAAAAACACACTGTTAGTGTTTCTCCTATAACTTTTTCAATTCTTGATCACTTCAAACAAAAATTGTATGGTGCACAAGTAGACACTAACCTATACGTTCTATCAAAACCCCATTTCATGATTTTTGCATTAAGACCTTCAAAGGCTGCACCCACAAAACACGTACCATTTTCAAGGTTTTCTCACTTAGACAATTATAAAAATATTATAAAATTACTAATTTAATTTTAGAAAAATAATGCTGCACTAGTGCTATGGGTTCTCTACATGGATGTCAATTTTTGTAGCTTGATTTGATCATTTAGGCCCTCAAAGGCTGCACCCACAAAAACATATACCTTATAATTTCCCTGAAAAATAAAAAGTGCCTGTTAGGAAAAATGAAATTTGACATATCTATGCAAATTTTCGATACATAAAAGTTATATATTCGGAAAGGTGATTCAATTTCCTACATTTCATGGTTTTTACTCAATGCAAGATATTTTGCATAAGTATCTCAAAAAATCCAAGTAAGTCGAGGGATGCCTGATTTTTCAGGTTTCTATTGCATCTAACGTGCACAAAAAGGTCCCTCATCTTCTTGCATAGGCCCTTTAACTATTTATAAATGAAGTAACCATTTTACAAAATGAAGTGAGGGGTCTCCCAAACTGAAGGCTCGTTTCCTTTTGCTAGGGGGCTTGTGGAGTTGAGGAGGAGACACAACCCTCATGGAATGGTTGGTAACTACCTTGTTCCACTACGGAGTGAACATGAGAGCAAAGAGAAAACTCTTAGGATTAAGGTTTGAATGGTGAATGCGTCTTTGGTTATTTGGGGAGGAAGCATGGAGTATACTCAGAATTGAGGACGCTGGAGTGGGGGTCATATATTTTCTAGGCATTGAGAAAATTTACAAAATCTTGTGGTGAGAGTATCCATACTTTAATCCTTGTGTGCTTTGATCATTTTCTAATGCTATGTATGAAAATATTAGGAGGATGACTTCTCATTTGGGAGAGCCAAGTCCTCATTATTTATTTTCAAATGCTCTTCATGGAAATATTAGCACGTCAATGTCTTCAATAGGAGAGTTGAACCCTCGTCTATCATTTAAAAAAAACTTTGCATGGGAAGGAAGAATTCCAACATCTTCATTGGAAGAGCCGAGTCCTCAACCGAGCATAATGCTTTGATTAAATCAACTCTGTGGTTGATATTATATTTTTACCTTTCTTTATGTAGGGGAAATGAAGACTTAAGTTCAATATGGAAGAATATTTTAATTTCTTTCCATCATGGTTTGTAATTTTTTCCTTGACTTTGAAACTCGATCTTCTTGTCTTTATAAAGTTTAAACCCGTTTTTGATGTATGGTGTGGCCTCACGGCATCAAGATTCGTTTCCAGTGTGAAATTTGTGTATTGTGTGGTGTCACATACCGTGTCAACTAAAAGGGGAAATTTGTACCAACAACAAAAATAAACGTATCTCTTATCAGGGGGTGTTAGGTGGTTGGGGGGTGTTATGCGGTTGGGTGTGTGTTAGGGAGTTGGAGAGGGGTGTGGGCGATTAGTGTTGACACAAACCTAGCCAACAAAACTAGTCGACAGGGGTTCCCACTCTATCGACACTCAAACCATCGTGATCTCCCTGAGCATTGGCCCAGATAGGTTTTACCCCATCCGACAACACCCGTAGAGCGAACAAAGTTTCAGACGAGATGTTCGAGGGACAGCTGACAGAACCAAGTTTCCACAGAATGGGAGGGGACAATGTGACATCAACTTATCAATTTAGTGCGACATTAGCAGATCATTCAAGTTATACATTCACATAACCATTCATTATCTTTTTTCAACAGATCGCATCATTCAATCATAACTACGGTAAACACATTGATGCGCAGACAAATCCAACATAATAACATCATGGAAAACAAGGAAACATCGCATCATAAATCCATGTCACAGATTCACATAGAATTCATCATTGAGTCACAGAAAATAGTAAAACAGGAAAACATAAAGGAACATAGTGATTTAGCTCAACTTTCATCTTTTCATATTACTTCCGCACAAAATCATAGATTCTTCAAAATATTTCGCAGATCAACAAGTCCTCTACAAAAGTGCTCGAAAAGGCACTATCTACCAGGATGCTCCTACAATGTTCTCTATAGATCGGATAATTCACACTTGCAATTATTCATATACTAATAGGCTTGTGCCTTTACATTCAAGGTCCACTTAGACAACTTCCTAACTAAATCTTAACTCATTCTATAAAATAGTCACCGATATCTGCAAAACATGGTAAAAAACTACAAAAGGTGACACAAAAAAAAATTCTATTCTTCGCTTTGCGTGTCGTATTTCACTTGTGCAATATCTTTGAGCTTGCGCACCATCCGCGATGTTGCACAACTAGCTTATCCCAAACCCCTTGCCAACAGTCCCCCAACATAATCTTCTGGCTCGACCTCAAGCCACGCTAGCTAGACAAGGTGTACTCAGTAATCTTGAGCTTGAAATCCTGATACTGTTGAGTAATCGCCTTAACCTACAATTTGAATCTGTCAGATATCTCCTGGCTCGCCGTCAGATCATGTGTGACTATATGCTCGACCATTTTCTCGGTGATCTCCTTTTTACCTTTATGTGCTTCCTGTAGCGCAAAAACCGCATTAATAGAGAGTTGCGCTCCAATCTCTTGAAACTCATCTAGTTGTGTGTTGCGTAGCTGTCACCTTTCCTGTGCCTTCACTACCCGCTACTGCATCTCCTTTAGCTACACTAAATTGGTGATATGAACCATTAGTGGCATCACTCTTAGTGACATCTTCCATGTCACTAGTTTCCCTTCTGCTTCCAACAACTATGTGGTCAGTTGCACCAACTGCCTATCCTGCACTACGCTTCCCCAAAACTGTGTTGTCGCATCCGCTACTTTCTTTACCTCTTGCTCCATCTCATCGAGTTGTGTTACCAAATCTTCCATAACACTCTTACACTCTGCTATTTTCTCTGGTGGCGTGGCTAGGTGTACCAAAGCCTCAAAAATGATATTGTCCCACTGTAATTGGGAAATGATGGCCCCAAGCCGCTGTGCTCTAGCCACTACATCCATCTCCACAGTACTCTCTAGTACATGCTGGCAGGCATCCGCAACTGCCTCTTCTAACTTTACTCGGATATTCAAAAGATGTTCCTTCTCAACGACAAGGCGATCTTGTTCCTTTTTCAGCTCCATAATCTCCTCAGTGCTCTTCGCTTTCAATTCCTCTTATGCTTGTGTTAGTGCTTTGATTTCTTGCACTTTCTCTTCCATCAACTTTTCCTTTACCTATTGTAATTCCTTAAGCTATTTCTGCGCTTCCTCCTCTTTCTCTTGCGATTGCAAGAATCGATCGTTGATTTCTTTCTGTCTGTTTTCCAATTCCTGGTTGGAAACTCGTTGCATGTGTAACAACATCTATGTGGACAGCACATTGATATCCAGTGATATGTCCTGCAACTACTACAAAGAGGTATTCAAATCCTCTCTTCCAACGTCAGTTGCAGTCGGGGGAATTTGAACATTCCTAACCCATGACTCAGTGTTGATTGACACAAATTCCTGCACAGTCGCACCTTATGGCGCTCTCTTCAAAACCACATCATATAATGGATCGAGTTTTCTTCTTACCTCCGTGAATCCCGCTTGCATAGATTTCATCATTTCTTTTGCTGCCACATCTATTGCATCTACAACTTCCTTGATAAGTCGATCCAGTTGCGCTTCCATCCCTGGTGCGGTGCCACAAATTGCACCCTGCTCCATTCACCTCTTTGTTCTTAACTCATTGAACATGCATTTTGCTTCTGGGTCTGTAGGTGTCTTTGTCGATTCTTGGTATGAATCCTGATCACTCTGCTGGTTGTCCTTATGCACGGTATCAACAGGTGTGTCCGTCGAGGGTAATGCGGTAATCCCGCCCATCGTGCTGCAACCCTTATTTCTTCTTCAACCTTGCTGCAAGCTCTTATCATTATCCTTGCCTCGAAAATACTGCGAGGGGTTTGGCCCATCCTTTGGCATCCCCGTGATGTTTGAGATCAAATATATCGTGATTGTCACTGGTGTGTCCAACCACAACGTTCCTCCATGAAAACAAGCCAAAAGTTGCTTGACGCAGGAATTCGCCTCATTTAGTCGCCCAAAATGCGGCATGTTAATCAACCCCAACAACCCCGCTTTATTCAGCCCACTCACCCAATCCCTTGGAATATACTCCATTGGGATGCCTTCCACCGTTACCATTGACACAAATGGGTCCTTTGCAACATCTTCCCATGCAAGCAATTCATAGTCCTCGTACTTCATCTGTATCAGTGTCGGCACAATACTTGAAGTGCATACCATCCCTTGTGGTAGTGTTGGCATCTTCACTTGGTACTTTTGATTCTTGGTGAGCCTCTTGGAATGCCCATTGGGCCGACTGGGAGGTATATAAATAGGGATGTCCTTAACAAACACCCCTGTTCGAGTTGTTGACTCTACAACTCCTGAGCTTGATGGCCCCATCTGTGCAATCTCTTTCATTTCCCTCGTAGATTTTTTGGTCTGCCTCTTCTACAACGCTAGAGAGCTAGGATTTTGACCCTTCCTCTTTTTCATCGACACTTACGACGATCCTATTGACATATTTGTGATTTCCTCCTCAATCATTACTGGACTGATTGGTGACTCTCTTTCACTTTAAATCTCAACCGTGATAGGTTCACTTTGCATACCACACTAGTTCCTCACAATTGTTCAACAGGCACTCAACCTCACTTCACTTAGAAATGCGCTCAACTCACCCTAACTTAGCTCTTCAATTCTACAACTCTACTCAACCTTGCACAATGATAACTTCCTACCGTACTTGACCCCTTCTTATAGGGCCAAATCAATCGTTTGACCATCATGACCGAATCATGCCGATCATCATGACCAAATCTCTCATTAATGACCCAAATCCGTCGACGATCCTGTCAATCCAATGGTCGTATCGACCATAAATGCGCATCGCTTCAACAAGCGTCGTCAATTAATTTCTTTTAACTGTCTTCATTTATTGTTGATTTGACTCTGTGCATCCCTACGGTTGTCGCAACATGTCCTCCTAATTGTGCTATTGGCTCCTACTCTTGCACATCCACTTCCCCTTAGTGCACCATCCTTCCATCCATCGTCCTACCTACTTTTGTTTTTCATTGCGTAGTGCCTCAAGCATCACACGGTTTTGGGCTCTTTCTATAGGGATTCATCCTGCTACCATTCACTAGCTTTGGCAGCATCACTCCATCTAACTGCTACAGTTGAACTACACCTCTTGAAGTAATGGAATTATCAAGATATGGACCTAACCAATGCATCTGTAACTTACCTGGATGCTTCATGAAATTTTCGTCGTACAACAACACCAATTATCCTTGCTGAAACTATTTATTCTTTATATGGATATCATGCTAAGCCTTTTGTCGATCCTTCTCGATGCGCTAATGAAAACCCACAACAAAGCGATCTTCCTCAATTTTAACTATCTAGTTTAATTATTCTTCTAGTGATGCTTCATCATCCATGCCCGTCGTTGGCGCAGACTCAGAAGAATGTACTCCATAGGCATGACTACATCTTTCCCATAGACCAATTTGAACAGTGTCTGCTCCGTCAATCTCTTGCAAGTGGTGCGATATGCCCACAAAACTGTCGAAATATTTAAATCCCAGTCATCGTGGTTTGCATTGCATACCTTTGTAAGCACATGCTCTAACACTTTGTTGAATGCCTCTACTGTCCCATTCTCCTGTGGATGATACGAGGTACTCTTATTATGTTGTATATGAAGCTCCTCGGTCCATGCATTGATTGTGCGGTGGATGAAGTGACTCCCCTGGTCACTCATCAATATCCTTGGACATCCAAACTGTGTCACAATGTTTTCAAATAAGAACCTCGCCGCTGTCGCAGCGGTGCAATCCACGACTGTTGTGGCCTTCTCCCATCTTGTCAAATAGTCTGTCGTTGTAAGGATATACCTCGCACCAATTCACTTCCCAGGTGGGTTAATTGGTCCCAAAAAGTCCACGGCCATTTATCAAATGGCTGTAATGTTGCTTGAGATACCAGCGGCATCTCATCCCTCCTCGATGGTTTTCCATTTCATTGACAAACATTGCAACTCTGTGCATAATCTATCACATCATTATGAAGAGTGGACCACCAGAGTCCTCTCCTGACTTCTGTTAGTTTCTTCATCGGAGTCCCAGTAGGAACTTGTACAAATTTCATGTACCAATCTAATGCGCGACCGTAAAGGGTCATCGCCAATTGGCCCTTCTTAACATCATCGTTCGCAGTTTGTTTGACAGACCATACTGCCTCACATAGGAACCTGTATTGTTCTGGATCCTCAGTCCCGTTCCCATGGAACAAAGGTAACTTCGCCTCATCACCCGCTATTCTTGGCCTTCTTCCTACAGATGCTGATCTACAACTACTATTGAACTAATGCTAATACGTTGGACACATCGGTGTTGAACTTGTGTTTCTTCCTGATTGCGACGTAGTGCGAGGAGGTGTGGTTACGTTGCTGCTGGGGGTTGATCTTGCCTCTACCCTGGGCATAGTCTGGATCTGGTTGTCCTCACCATCACTATGGGTTCGCTTCGTCCCATGTGGTCTTCCTTCGTGATCTTGCATTTCGGTCGTAGTAGGACCTTCCCCTGTCCTCTGCCTCTTCTCTTGTCGAAACCTTTCTCCTCCTCTTGTAATACCACTTTCTTCCTCGGCTTCCCTCATAGTCTCGTCGTAACTTGCACCCATCTACCCCGTATCATTCCATTCGTCTCCCCCTTTTCTTCGCGATATCCACAGCCCATGCACACTAGAGTTCTACTACTTGAGGTGCATCTTTAGTATGCCTTTTCCACAGACAAGCATCTTAATTGACAATTATAAAGACAATAATAACCTACCTCTTGGTCCGTTGAAGAATCCCCTTTCTGCTTCATTGTAGGACTTAGTAGTATCAACCGCAAAATCGGTGATATAACCTTCCAAGATACTATCCAACTAGACTTCAACAGCCCGTGATGCTCTGTTGTTAGTTTCCTGCAACTCCTAGATTAGTTCGGGGGTCCAGGACGTTGGCTCACTCATAGGTGAATCACGCCAACCACTCGTACAAGATGAACGAGAATTCAGAGAAAAAATACTCGTGTGGACATTCGTCTATGTATCTTTCTAGCCACTTATCCAGCATCAGTCTAGGAATCTGGTTTTCCTTCTCAGCAAATTCTTGCAGCTTCTGGTCGAACCAATCTTGAATTTCTGGCCTCGCGGATGCCACATGTCCTTCCCTCAGTCGTAACAAGGTCCTGGCAACGAGACCATTTGTTGACACAAACCCAACCAACAAAACCAGTCGACAGGGGTTCCCACTCTGTCGACACCCAAACCACTGTGATCTCCCTAAGCACCAGCGCAGATAGGTTTTACCCCGTCTAGAAACACCCACAGAGCGGATGAAGTCTCACTTGAGATGTTCGAGGGAGAGTTGACAGAACCAAGTTTCCGCAGAATGGGAGAGGACAATGTGACATCAACTTATCAGTTTAGTGTGACATTAGCAGATCATTCAACTTATGCATTCACATAACCATTCATTATCATTTTTCAATAGATCGCATCATTCAATCATAACTACGGTAAACACATTGATGCGCTAATAGATCCAATAGAATAACATCATGGAAAATAGGGAAACATCGCATCATAAATTCATGTCGCGGATTCACATAGCATTCATCATTGAGTCGCAGCAAATAGTAAAACATGAAAACAAAAAGGAAAACAAATATTTATCTCAACTTTCGTCTTGTCATATTACTTCTATACAAAATCACAGATTCTTCAAAACAATTCACAGATAAACAAGTGCTCTCCAAAAGTACTAAAAAAGGCACTCTCTACCAGGATGCTCTTACAATGTTCTCTCTAGATCGGATAATTCACACTTGCAATTCTTCATCTACTTATAGAATTGTGCCTTTACATTGAAGGTCCACTTAGACAACTTCCTAACTAACTCTTAACTGATTCTACAAAATAATGACCGATATCTGTAAAACATGGTGACACAAAATATAAAATATTTTGTTCTCTGCTTTGCGCATCCTCTTCCGCTTGCGGGGTTTCTTTGAGCTTGCGCATCATCTGTGATGTTGTGCAACTAACTTATCCCAAACCCCTTGCCAACAATTAAAGAGTTGGAGAGCAGTTGTTAGGGGGTTAAGGAGTTGAATATGGGATGTTAGGGGGTTGGGGAGGGGCGTTACGGGGTGTTAGGGACCTGATTTGGGGAATAAAACATGCTTTACAAAACACGTACGTGTTTTGGAGAACGAAAACACGTACGCATTTTAGAGAACCAAAATCCGTACGTGTTTTGTTCTTCTAGTCTTCATGGCATCCCACTTGTATGCCTCGGCATTTCCCATTCCTATGTTTAATAAAACACGTACGTGTTGTTGAATTATACAACAAGAACATGTATTGCAAAATATGCATTGCATTTAGAAGGTCCCTCATTCTTTGTGCGAGGACCCACGTACTTATGTAGTTTTTAGTTAAAGGCGTTTAGTTAATCAAAGAAGCTAAGGGATTTGATGTAGATGACTCCTCTTGTACATTCCATCTAATTTTGTGTTATGATAGTGCAATTTCAGCCATTGGAAAATTATAGAAATTGTAATTTTGATAATTGCAATAGTTAATTGATTGTAAATTTTGATAAATGCATATTACAATATTGAGAATATTTCAATTCAAATTCAATAAATTGCATTTTTCATGTAAAAGAATGTATTTTTTGTTATTTTAACAATTTTTAATTTAAAGAGACATTTTAACTCTGATAAATTGCAATTTTGACAATTAAAAATTTACAAATTCAACAATAAAATGATTCAGTAGAAATTGCAATTTCAACAAATACAATTTTAATAAGAATATGATTGAGGAGAAATTCATAATTAAAAAAAAACTATTATTTTAACAAATAATTGATTACAATTTAAACCATTAAAAATTTATAAAAATGATGAGGAATTATATTTTTTTAGTATTGATAAATTATACTTTTAATAAACAATTAATTGATTTCATGTGAGATAATTACAATTTCAAATAGATTTTTGTTTAGTTTTGACTTGGTAAAAAAATGGATTTAAATAATTACAATTTTATATAGATTCATCTAGAGCTATGACCGATAGATACTCTCTAGCCAACATCAAGAAAACCGTTCAAACTAAAGAAGTAACAAATAGGAAACTTTGACCGATAGATAAAAAAAACTCTTAACAATGAAGGAATTTTAAGTAAAGAAACATGGGAACTCAGTCATAGTTATAAAGCATGGAAACTTTTGCTAAATAAAAATACAATCCAAGCATGGAAATTTTTGTAGAAGAAGGAATAACATAGGAAATGGCACCATATGCCAAGGTAGAACAATTAGCTGAGATAACGACTGACCTTAGGCAGAAAGTTACAAAGCTCGAGGAACAAATCAGACACAACACACCTACATAAGTGTTGGAGAGCAGAAGAGACGCAACAACTAAAGATGTGAAGAGAATCGAAGAGGCGAAAGAAATATGTGCTAAGGCTATTGACCAAGTCTCTCAGACTTGGGAAATCCTAATGGATGATGAGAAATCACAGAAGATTGCAAGTGAGCTGGTTGTGTTTGAAACAAACATCGCACAGATAAGAAACATCATGAAATAGCTACCCTTAGCATAGGAAATGGCTAAGGAGATGGAGATGAGAAAATTGTAGAAGCAAATGACTATGCTATGCACACAACAATAACAAATGACTGTGTTGCGCACACAACAACAACAAAGTGAGGAAAAAGTAGAAGAGTTATAGGCCAAATAAGAAAATGTTACAGGCATCATTCAACCTGTACATAAGAAGGTGCGTGATATAGTGGCCTCAGTGGAGAAAGTCATGCCGAAACATGTTAGTTCCGACCTAGTGGAACAAATGAGGAAGATAGAGGAATAAGTGCACACAGAAGTAGAGAGGGTGGTGAAAATTGTTGAAGATTTTCAAAACAAAATCAGCGCAAGTCAAAACATCGAGGAATAGCTTTAAGGGGCTCGAGATGAGCCACAGGTGAGTGTTGGGGGCATATTGGGCCTAGGGACAATAAGGAAGAATTTATGTAGAATTCTGCCTAAGTATGGAGAAGAGCTAAAGGAGGAGAAGAAGGAGCTACGACTGAGGAAGCAACATAAAGGAAAGAAGAGAAAGGATTGTGCGACAGAGGAAGTTAATGAGAGGAAGAAGAAGAGGAGGCACCGGAAGAGGAAGCTGCGCTAGATAAGGAAGCTGGGACAGAAGGATGGAGTACGACACAGGAAGGTACAACAACAGAAGGCATGCAAGTAGCATAACGGTTGGAAAAAGACAGTAAGACATAATGCTGAGATAGTGATAGGCCTTAACGATTGTGGGTAGGAGATCAGCTAGATCCGGAAGAAACCACACGCGTGAAGACATCTTTGTAAGTCAAGTCATTAGTGCCTCCCATTAGGTGTTTCTAGAATAAGAAAGATAGCCCGTTGGCTGGATATAGAAAGTCGGCTGAGAAAGCGATAGGATTCTACAATGAGTTGATATTGAGTCAGTATTGAGTCTGTATCAAGTCAATATTGAGTAAGTATTGAGTATGTATCGAGTGTGTATCGAGTGTGTATCAAGTCTGCAAGAAGGATATAAAAGAAGGAACCCAAGCTGTGTGCGGGTTAGACATTCTCCCTACAGTCAGTCTATACAGTTAGCTTTGAATTGTAGACTCTCGTTGGCTAAAAAACGTAAGCTCCTTGCTGGTAGCTCTGTATTGTTGAGTGCATCAGAGTAAAGGATCTGTAGCTGAGTGCGCAGAAGAGTAGGCCCAAGGTTGATTCGATCTAGGCTGTGTGTGAATCACTAGTAGAGTAAAGTAGGAAGAGAACATGGAGAAGATTAGAGAGAAGGAGAGGGAGAAAGAGTCTATAAAGGTAGAGAAGAAGATATTAAGCATCGTTTGCAACTTAGTGCACAGATGAAAGTTGCATCTATTTCCTCATGCCAGATGAAGAGCACCTTGTGGTTTTTTCCCGGATGGGAAGAAAAATCGCGTGCGCGTTATAGAACTACAAAACGCGCACGCGATGTGTAGTTCTACAACGCGCACGCGATTTTAAGAGCAAAAACGCGCACGTGATTTCTAGAGCAAAAACGTGCATGCAATTTAGCTAACCACAATAAATTGAGTCGGTGCACGGCTAAACGTAATAAACTTGTATAATATACTCAAAATTTAATACATAGGGAATTGTTGGCCTAAAAGTGGGATACGACCATTATGTCAATATATAAAACATGATGGATGGTTATTTGAATCTATTCCTTTATTTAAGGTTTAAATACATGGTTTAAAACAATACATTTTCCTATGGTCTCATGGGGCATGTGTTGTTCCCAAAATAACCACAAATGCTTTATATAGGGATATTTATCCTATGAGTGAGATAAGCTTTCCATTTTGAGATATATCATGCCATAGATGATTATCAATGCTCATTTCATGGTCCATAGACAAAATATAAGGTCTTAATCCGTGGCATTCACGTTTGGGGATCATAGGCCATGCGTGGTCCCTCAAGCCATTACATATGCCCAACACACAAGTGGCCTTATAATTTGAGGCCTAAGGGTATTAATACTGTGAAAGGCTTAACCAGAGCGAAGCCAACA
>LPNX010251819.1:26209-42480 GCA_001517045.1 Pseudotsuga menziesii | reverse complement strand
ATCTCAAAAAATCCAAGTAAGTTGAGGGATGCCTGATTTTTCAGGTTTCTATTGCATCTAACGTGCACAAAAAGGTCCCTCAACTTCTTGCACACACCCGTATATGTGTGAATGTTGAATTTGTCTAAGATATGTGTGTAAGTGTTGTATTGAATGAATGACTATCGGTTGGCTCATAAATGAATATATGTATGATGGTCGCATTGTATTAACTGGATATGATTATGCTACATGTATGTTCTTCATTTCCTGAGTTGCATAAGCAATATGGGGCGCAACCTAGTTGTTGAAGCACAGTGAACAAAAATAATCCACCCACGGACTTCATTGAGAGCCTTGGAACAGAGTCAAGGCACTAAACATCCTCCCACCCAACTGTGGAAACTTGGTTCCGATAGTTACCCATTCTTAAAGAGAGATATATTGGGTGAAATAGAATTTGCGTCGCAGGTGTTGTCGACTAAGCTCTGATATGTTGGGTTGATATCTTAGAACTTGTTGTGCTGAGCAGAAGGGATTGAACCTGGGTCAAGATCCTTGGAAGAGAGACAAAAAATCCAACAGAGAGAGAGAGAGAGAGAGAGAGAGAGAGTAGTAGGGAGGGGGTGTTAGGGTCATAGGGGAGAGATATGGCTAGGTGGAAGGTGCGGGTGATTTGGGGTGGGGGTGGTAGGGATTTTTAGAGGGGGTTTTAAGGATTGGGGGGTATTAGTAGATTGGGTATGGGGTGTTAGGGGGGTTGCGGGGGTGTTATACGGTTGGGTGTGTGTCAGGGAGTTGGAGAGGGGTTGTGGGTGATTAGGGAGTTGAAGAGGAGTTGTTAGGGAGTTGAATATGGGATGTTAAGGGGTTGGCGAAGGGAGTTAGGGGGTGTTAGGGGCTTGATTTTGGGAATAAAACATGCTTTACAAATGTGTACGTGTTTTTTTCTCCTAGCCTTGGTGGCATCCCACTTGGATGCGTCGGGATTTCCCATTCCTATGTTTAATAAACACATACGTGTTGTTGAATTCTAAAACAAGAACATGTTTTTCAAAAACCTACATTGCATTTAAAAGGTCAGTCGTTCTTTGTGCGAGGACCCACATACTTATGTAGTTTTTAGTTAAAGGCTTTTAGATAATGAAAGAAGCTACTTAAGGCATTTGATGTAGATGAATCCTCTTGTACATTCCATCTAATTTTGTGTTTTCTAAGATGATGATGTAATTACCTTTGTACATATCATCCTCAATGTATTGTTTTTTCTCTATTCTAAATACTATTATGTAAATAAAAAAAAATATTTAACAATTTCAACTGGTAGTCATCTAGCCAGCTCATCTAGAAAGGTTACCCGAGTTCAATCCCATTAGGGGTGAGTTAGTTGGGAAGAGACACCCAAAAATTCCAGCCATCCTAAGGGTTGGTGTGGCCCATGCCCCTCATACCTTGCAAACAAAAAAAACAATTTCAACAAGTATATGTATGATTGAGGAGAAATCCATTTTTAAAAAATGATAGTGCAATTTCAGCCATTGGAAAATTATAGAAATGGTAATTTTGATAATTGCAACAATTAATTGATTGTAAATTTTGGTAATTGCATATTACAATATTGAAAAATTTTCCATTCAAATTGAAATTGAATAAAAAAAAAGTACTTTTTGTTATTTTAACAATTTTTAATTTAAAGAGAAATTTTAACTTTAAGAAATTGTAATTTTGACAATTACAACTTCACAAATTCAACAATAAAATGATGAAGTAGAAATTGAAATTTCAACAATTACAATTTTAATAATAATATGATATAGGAGAAATTCATAATTAAAAAAAACATAATTTTAATTTGATTAAATTTTAACAATTTGAACAAAATTAAAAATTTATAAAAATTATGAGGAATTATAATTTTAGTATTCATAAATTATACTTTCAGTAAACAATTAATTGATTTAAAATTTATGAGGGATTATAATATTAAGTAATTCATAAATTATACTTTTAGTAAACAATTAATTGACTTAAAAATTTATAAAAGCTACGAGGAATTATAATTTTGGTAATTCATAATTTATACTTTTAGTAAACAATTAATTGATTTCGTGTGAGATAATTACAATTTCAAATAGATTTATGTTTAGTTTTGACTATCCTTGGAAAAATACTCGGTTTAAATAATTCCAATTTCACATAGATTCATCTAGAACTCTGACCGATAGATACTCTCTATCCAACATCAAGACAACCGTTCAAACTAAAGCAGATAAAATAGGGAACTTTGACCGACAGATATAAAAAACTCTTAATAATAAAGGACTTTTAAGTAAAGTAACATGGTGACTTGGTTATACTTATAAAGGACTTTTGAATCTCTGGATGGCATGATCATTGATTATGGGTAATTTAAGCTTTTCTAGTTTGTGCAGAGATATCTGTTCTTGTTTTCTTTTGGCACTTATGTGTTTTGATTGAAATAGTTCATAGATATTATAGAAGAGACTTATAGCCTGCATGTTTTGCTCAAGATTAGTCTGTTTTGAGGTCATCCTAGAACTATTTATGAGCATATTCTGACCTGTATAACAGGAATGATGAGGAAGTCTGCAATAGACAGACTTCGTGCTTCTATGTCCCTTAGATTGGCTGTCTGGATGTTACTTAGATAGTTATTGTTTTATTTTGATGGGGTTCCTATATGAGCATTAATATGCAATGACCAAGAAGCCCTCTGTTGGCAGTATGTATAAGATATCTTTTGATTGACGATTGAATAACAAAAACTGGTATTTTTTCTGAAAAAAAAAATAAAGCATGGAAGCTTTTGCTAAATGAAAATACAATCCATTCATGGATCCATCTGCTGAGAGAGTCTTAAAAACTCTACAGCCGAGTGGATAACTTTCGCCCGCCCTTCCCAATAACCCATCGTCGAGGCCATGTGACTTTTCTGAATCGTAAACATACAAGGGCCCATGCTCTTGTCAAATCTATTAAAAAAAAAGTTAAAACCCACCGACTCTTCCTGAAAATGGCCGCTGGTACCGTTGATGGGAAAGGCTACAAGTCAACCATAATGTGCGTGACAGGAGCCACAGGTTTCTTGGCCTCCTGGCTGGTTAAGCGCTTACTGCACAATGGCTACACTGTCCATGCTACAGTGCGCGATCCAGGTATTTCCAATCTCCTCTTCCTCTTTTTTCAATTTCCATGCAGTTGTGGCTGGTCATGTTCAACCGGAATTAGAATATTGTTGTGTGGCGACACAGACGACAAGGCAAAGGTGCAGCATCTACTGGATATTCCGGGAGCTGAGGAGAGGCTCATACTCTTCAGAGCGGAGCTGTTGGAAGACGGCAGTTTCGACGCTGCCGTCGATCGCTGCGACGGCGTGTTTCATGTGGCTAGTCCAGTCGCCTTAGCCTCCAAAGATCCAGAGGTAGGTAACTTTATCGCTTCAATTTCCGCCAATCGGCATGCCGCTCAAGTATCTGCATTGATATATTAACGTTCTTAAAATTTGGCGATATGAAATCGCGGCTGCGCAGAACGATGTGATAAAACCGGCAGTTGACGGAACGCTGAATGTTCTGAGGGCTTGCACGAAGGCCAAAACCGTAAAGCGCGTGGTGGTCACATCGTCTGCGTCAGCGGCTTCGATAAGCGTGTTACAGGAGCAGAAGCAGGACATTGACGAAACCGTTTGGACAGATGTGGATTTCCACATGACTAAAAAGACCCCTGCACTGGTAGATTGGCAACTACCACATGATCGTTATTTTAATTTACACCACTATCCACCCGTATCATAATATGATTGGAATTTTATTTTTGAAGTATCAAAGAGTTAGTACTGTTATATCTGTGTTTTCTTCAAAAGTGCTGTATAGAATCTGGTATGTAATTTTTATTTTTTATTTTTATTATATATATAGAATCTAGTATATTTGTTTTTTCTTTATAGAATTTAGTATGTAGAAAGTAAAAGTAAGTTTAAAAGATTTGCATTTACTTTGGATGTCAAAATTTGGTTGAAAAAGTTAAAATTGTTAAATTTATTTGGTTTTTTTTTCAGAAGTGAGGTATAAAATTTAGTAAATAGAAATTTTAAAAGATTTGCATTTATTTTGGATGTCAAAATCTAGTTGAAATAGTTATAATTGTAGTTTTAAAAGTGTCAAAATTTGGTTGAAAGAGTTAGAATTGCAGTTTTAAAAGTGATGTATAGGATTTCGTAGGTAGAAAGTAAGGTAATTTTAAATTATTTGCATTTAAGTTGGATGCCAAAATGTGGTTGAAAATGTTAGAATTATAGTGTTAAAAGTGATGTATAGAATCTAACAGGTAAAAAGTAAGGTAATTTTAAAAGATTTGCATTTAAGTTGGATGCCAAAATCTGGTTGAAAGGGCTAGAATTATGGTTTTGAAAGTGATGTATAGAATCTAGTAGGTAGAAAGTAGGGTAATTTTAAAAAAATTACATTTACTTGGATGTCAAAATTTGGTTTAGAATTGTAGTTTTAAAAGTGATGTATAGAATCTATTAGGTAGAAAGTAAGGTCATTTTAAGAGATTTACATTTACTTTGGATGTCAAAATCTGGTTTAGAACTGTAATTTTAAAAGTGATGTATAGAATGTAGTAGGTAGAAAGTAAGGTAATTTTCAAAGATTTACATTTAAGTTGGATGTCAAAATGGTTGAAAGGGTTAGAATTGTAGTTTTAAAAGTGATGTATAGAATCTAGTGGGTAGAAAGTAAGGTAATTTTAAAAGATTTGCATTTACCTTGGATGTGAAAATCAAAGGGTTAGAATTGTAGTTTTAAAAGTGATGTATAGAATCTAGTAGGTAGAAAGTAAGGTAATTTTAAAAGATTTGCATTTAAGTTGGATGTCAAAATCTGGTAGAAAGGGTTAGAATTATAATTTTAAAAGTGATGTATAGAATTTAGTAGGTAGAAAGCAAGGTAATTTTAAAAGATTTGCATTTAAGTTGGATGTTAAAATCTGGTTGAAATGGGTTAGAATTGTAGTTTTAAAAGTGATGTATAGAATCTAAAAGGTAGAAAGTAAGGTAATTTTAAAAGATTTGCATTTAAGTTGGGTGTCAAAATATGGTTGAAAGGGTTAGAATTATAGTTCTAAAAGTGATGTATAGAATTTAGTAGGTAGAAAGTAAGGTAATTTTAAAAGATTTACATTTAAGTTGGATGTCAAAATTTGGTTGAAAGGGGTTAGAATTGTAGTTTTAAAAGTGATGTATAGAATCAGTAGGTAGAAAGTACATTAATTTTAAAAGATTTGCATTTAAGTTGGAAGTCAAAATCTAGTTGAAAGGTTTGGAATTATAGTTTTAAAAGTGATGTATAGAATCTAGTAGGTAAAAAGTAAGGTAATTTTAAAAGATCTGCATTTGTTATGGATATCAAAATTTGGTTAAAAAAATTAAAATTATAGTTTTAAATTATTAAAATTGTATACCATTTATACAATTTTATTAAGCAGAACAAATTGTTAAGATTGTATGAAACATAGTACAGTGAACAAATCTTACTGAAAAAATCTGGTTAAAAGTGCTAGAAATGTGGTTCTAACTACATGAAAGTGTATACCATTTATAAAATAAAAATTGCGATTCTGACAAATTGTATCAAACATAATAGAGTGAAATGTGAAACTCTGACCGAAAAAAAAATGTTAATGCTTCATTGTGCAGGCATATGCTGTTGCCAAGACGCTTGCTGAACAAGCAGCGCTGCAATACCGGAAAGATGCAGGGCTAGATGTTGTGACCATCAACCCAGTGCTCGTGGTGGGATCTGCCATTACCCCCAACGTCCCCTACACCGTTGAGTTAACCCTTTCCCTCCTCACTGGCAACCAACAGTGCATAGAAGTTTTGAAGTGGATACAGTCGATACGGGGCGCTGTTTCATTTGTTCATGTGGACGACGTCTCCAGCGCTCAGATTTTCTTGATGGAGAATCCTTCTGCATACGGCCGCTACATTTGCAGCGTTACCAGTATTTCCGTCCCACAGCTGGCACGTTTCCTATCCAAACGCTATCCGCAATACAATGTCCCAACCCAGTGAGTATCGAATCAGTACAGTATTGACCTATATTATTGTTTGGATATCTATATTGTATAAATAGTATCGAATGTTTGTGTGTATACGTCCAGGTTTGACGATGTGCCAGAGACCCCAAAGGTAAACCTTTCGTCCAAGAAATTGGTGGAGAGCGGTTTCTCCTTCAAATTTGGCATGGACGAGATCTTCGATGACGCTGTGGAATACTTGAAGACAAAGGGCCTGCTTAATTAATTGACAATTGCTCTTGACTGTGTAAAGGTGAATATGTAGCGTTAGACTGTGTATTGATCATAAAGCAGTTATGAGGCATGAAAGCAGTAAGTATCCAAATCATTTCAATATAATTAAGACAAAAAAAAAGATTGGGATTCCACTAGAAACTGTCATCCAAACCATTTCAGCGTTTTCTTTTTGTGAACATTTCATCAGAAAATGTATGTTTTATAAAATACAAAAGCGGAGTATGCCTCAGCTTCAAATCAAAACATATTAGTAGAAGTTGCAATACTTCCTTTTGATTGTTGCTTTTGAGAGTAACCAACCTTTCAACTGAGCCCTTCAAATCTTTGGCAGATGAAAATAAGGGATTGGCCTCCCATCAAGATAAATCGGACCCGCGAATTGAGAATTTGTAGCAAAGATCTCAATTGCTTTTTACTTTTATAAACGGCTTAAAATAAATAGTTAGTAAGCAAGTATCCTTTTATAGTTCAATCATAAATGGGAAATTTTCTAAAATCGCCTATTAGAGTAAGCAGCGTGTATCGCTGCCAGAATGTTCACAGGAAATGGACATATATAAGATTGATGTAATAACAGAGATCAAATATGAAAGAGTTAGAAATTCCTTGTATACCCAACTCCGAGGATATGAAATTGGTGTAGCTCAGCCTGTTTTTCATGCTGGATTGATAATGTAATCTGGGTCTTTTCATAGTATCAATCTGCATTTACCCTGACAGATACACAGTGTATATCTGCAACACAGCCTGTAGCCTGTTGTTACTGGGTCTGTTTCTCTTATATATATATATCGAATCTGTTTTGGGTGAATAACAGTGTCCATCCCCTTCATATATATCTGTTTTATTTCCCGGTTTCGTCATGTGAGTGTGCATTCCTTGTATACCCAACTCCGCATATCTTAGTTTCGTATCCAATGTGCCTTGTGGGCGTCCCTGTTATTCCAATTTTAGTTATGGTATTTTAACTTAAATCTATATTGTACTAAAATATTTACAGAGATTTAGCATACGGGCATTGTTGGGTTTTGAATCTTTTGTAGGTGGTGCTTCGCTTATTACATCTTTTTGAATTGGTGAGGAGCTTCGCGTTTCTTGATAGCAAATTGTTATCTGCATCATGTGTGTTTTAACACTTTATTGATATGGTATGGGTATTCAATAGAGAAGGTAATGACAACTGGTGATTGGCATTCATTTTTCAATAATGTTTTGCAGTTTCAACCAAGTTTGGGTTTTACAGTTTGATATTCTGACTAAGAATTGTGACTTGGTCATTTTGGCTTTGCCTCTGTGAGGTCTTCAGCGAACATCCTAATTTACCGATGCGTTGACATTCTGACATTCCAATCTTGTTAGCATCAGCAAATAGAGTGGGCTGACGTTCCAATCTTGTTAGCATCAGCAAATAGAGTGTGCCGCTAATAACCTGCTCTGAGAACTTTGTATGCAGTGGCTCTCCATGCATGATGTCCTCCACATATATGCAATTCCATTATCAAGCTTTTAACAAGAGGATCTTTCAAGAACAGATAGCCATCAATGATACAATACTTAACAGCTCCGAGTTTGAGAGATCTCATTTTACCCTTATCAGAATCTTTGGGAAAGCTAAATCTTGTAGAAAATAGACAATATCTTTATACCACACAGATTAAATAAATTTGACAGAAATATGAAGTGGCAGGTTTTTGATGATTACCCTCCGCTTCACCTTTTGGCACTTGGTCTATGACATTGTTGATGATTACCCTATTCTTCACCTTTTGCCACTTGGTCTATGACATTGTTGTCCAACACCTTACAGTTGGACTCAACCAAAAGCTTAGCTAGACCTTGACCTTTCAGCCACTTGGTTGGTTTTATCTCTAATTCATATTTATGTATTTTGGTGATCCATTTACCTCATCTACCTTCAAAGTGTGGTTGACAGATAATATCCTTGATTGTACTACCTAGAACATAAAGCAATAAACTTTTAACCTTTGATTGTAAAACGTAGTTTATGAATGACTTAGGGGTTTTGACCAAAAGCATAAGCTTGTTTCTCCATGGTATTATATTTGAGTTCTACATCCCTTAGGGCTCTGCTAAAGAAGGAAATGGGTTGCTTTGGACCTACATCATTCTTCTTCCAACTGAAAACTACAATGGTTACTTCAAAAGCAAAAGAAGGAAATGGGTTGTTCTGGACTTGCATCATTCTTCTGCAAAATGAAAACTACAATGGTTATTTCAAAATCAAAAGCAAAGACAAGAAATTCTATAGTGTAGTCTTGACAAGAGATTGACCCAATGAAACTTTGATTTCCTTAAAAGAATTTCTAGCTTCAGTGGTCTATTTAATTTCAGCTTCTTTTCTCAACATATTTTAGAGTTTCTGCAAAGTTAGGAATAAATATTTTGAGGAAATTGATCTTGCCAATAAATGATTGTACTTCTTTCTTATTTCTAGGAAAGTGTATCAAATTTATTGTAGCTGCTCTTTCGATTGCTCCTTCTTTGGAAATAATATGGCCCAACAACTTTCTTTTTTTCATAGCAAATTAAATATTTCTTGGGGTTTAATGACATACCAAACTTCCTACACTTTATTAAGGGTTGTCCAAGGTATTTCAAGTGGTCATCATCATATTTTGAGAAAAGGTCATATCATAAAGATATATAACAATGAACTTGTTTTCTTCGCCATAAATGAAATATCCATGGACCTTTGGAAATTTTCCTCACCAATGATGAGACGAAAGGGCATCTTGTTGTACATGAATGCACCCCAAGGTGTAATGAAAGCAATTTTTTCTTTGTGTGCATGGGTATCTGATTATAGACAAATAATCCATCCATCATGGAGATTTTGGTGGATCCTACTACTTTCTCAAGGATATGGTCCATCTTAGGGAGGGAGTAATTGTGTTCTAAGGAACACCTATTTATGTTCCTAAAATCTACACAGAAACAAATTTTCTCATTCTTTTTTCTTACTGGTACAAGGTTAGCAACCTATTTATGGAACACCTATTTATGTTCCTAAAATCTACACAGAAACGAATTTTCTCATTATTCTTTCTTACTGGTACAAGGTTAGCAACCTATTCTGGGTGTCTAAGGGGAATTATGATTAAATAGCACCTAGGATTTCCATGACCTATTTCTCAATGATGGGGACCAACATAGGATTGAATTTCCGTAACATTTGTTTCACAATCTTACCATCTACTTTGAGTGGGATCCTATGTTGGAAAATAGAAGTATAGTAGGCCTTAAAATCTACATACTTCTAGGAAAATACATCAAGGTATTCGTTAAAAGGAGATGCATATCGATTCTTTTGTTCAGTTGATAGGGATTTAGAGAGCTTAATGTACCTTGGATCATCTGAGCTGCCAAGTTTGACTTCTTCTACAATTATGTTGTTGGATGAACATCTGGTTTAATAAATACATTATTTTTATAAAAAAACTTCTCAAGTGGTACTAAACACTTTGGAATAAAGTTGTTCTTCAGCTGGAGAATCTTTGACCAACAATTTGAGGTGCCATGTCTAGGACAACTACATTCTAAGTTTGAGTCTCCTCTATCGCTTCATCGTTATCTCTAAGGTTGATATTGATGATTGAAAACTCAACAATCAGCTCTGGAAAATGTTTGATTTGCATATAGTCTTCAAAGACTTGATAGTTCTTGAGATGATCTTGGATGGAATGACGATACCATATTTCAACCTCATACTTCAACTTAGGTTTCTTTGGTGGCCTAAAAGTACTTGCTTTAGACACTGAACCAAATCGTTGGTTGAGTTCCTTGGGGATGGAGGTTATGTTGAATGCATTAAAAAAAACTATGATATCCCAAACTAAGTTTCTATAGGCCCTCTTTTGGGACGCCTCATTTCGTAAATGTCTTTGATATGGTTTATGACCAATTTTCAGTCTTGAAAGACAACCAATTCAGTGACCTTTAGATTTTTAGTGGCTTGCAGACCCATGATGAGGGCNCCTCATTTCGTAAATGTCTTTGATATGGTTTATGACCAATTTTCAGTCTTGAAAGACAACCAATTCAGTGACCTTTAGATTTTTAGTGGCTTGCAGACCCATGATGAGGTCCTCATATTCAACCACATTGTTGGTAGTCTTAAACTCCAACTTGTAAGACAAAGTGAGCTTCTCACAGGAAGGAGGTATCAATAGTGAACTAGCACATGAATCATCCTTAGCTGAGGACCCATCAAAATATAATTTCCAGATCTAATTAGGATGGTCCTCTAAAATCTTAGGATTCTCTAAATCAAAATACTCTTCTTGAAAATCCACATGCACATAAAGGATGCATCAATGCATTTCTTCATCAGTGGCATAAAGAGGGTAATTCTTTGGAATATTTTGATCACTTATGACATAGGAAAATTAGCTTCCTGATATAGCCTTATGGTTTCCCTAGTATACATAGGAACAGTGGCATACTTCATGTCAATTTTCATGGTGAAACCCATCTTCTTATCTCAATTCTGAGATAATAACATCCCATATCTTGCAAGTACATCAAAAACCACCATATCCATCATAATAATCTTAGTTGGGAGTTGGTGTTGGCCCTAGGGGAAGTTAGGAAGAATTCAGCTGGAATTTTGACTAAGTATGAAAAGAGTTAGGTCGTAGAAAGGAAGACTGAGATGTGACAGAAGTAGTCGCAAAAGAAATTGTAGAAAGAAGTAGAGGAAGAAGGAAGAAGGAGCTACAATAAAAGAAACTGCAGAAGAAAGAGCAGATGAAGAAGGAAGTTGCAACACAAGAGGAAGTTGTAACACAAGAGAAAGTTGTGACACAAGAGGAAGTTGTAACACGAGAGAGAGTTGTGACACAAGAGGAACATGTGACAGAAGGGGAGTTCATGATAGAAGAAGAGATCGCTATAGAAGAGAAGCCACGGCAGAAGGAAAATATGCGACAAGAAGAGTGGCGACATAGGAAACCATGCCAAAAGGCGTGCAACGGTGCAATGACTGGAAAGCGACAGTTTGAAAATATTGTGGGTATGAGTTCGTCTAGAGTCGGCGGATGTCACACGTATGAAATCATCTTTGTAATTCGGGTTGTTAGTTCCTACTGACATATGTTTCTAGAATAGGAATAACAACATGTTGCCTAACTGTATGAAGTCGGCTAAGAGTGACATGTAAGAGTCTATAAGAAGGAAGAACCTAGGTTGTATGCGGGTTACTCACTCGCTCAGTTGCTACTTACTGAGTTGGTTAGTTCTTTAGCAATCTGTTGTTGTTGCTTAGCTGGTTTTTCAGTAGAGAGTTAGTTAGTTTCTTGGTGAAGAGTTGAATAAGTTTGCAGCTAAGTTCACATAGTTGTAGAGAATATTAGGTTGATCGAGGTTGTGTATGGATCAACAGTAGATTCGAAGGGACAAGATTCATAGATTTATAAATAAATCGAGTCAATCAGACTGTGTGTGGATCAACTATAGATTCAAGTAGAGAAGAACCAGCAACAAAAGACCAGAGAGAATGGGAGGAGAGAGAAGTATGGATATATAAGAGAAGAAGATATAGAACAGAGACTACAACTCAGTGCACAGACAAAAAGGTTCCATATATTTCTCATGCGAGATGAAGAACGCCATTGTGATTTTTCTCGGATGGGTTTCCACGTTAATTACTGTGTCAAATGTGTAAATGATGGATGAATGTATGTTTATGTTGGATGAATGTTTATTTGAGTTGCATGTATGTTTATGTGGATGAATGTTTATTTATTTTCTTACAAATTGAGTTATATGCATATGTCACACTGTGGTAGTTGGAACCTCCTATACTCCATGATATTTACTGTTATAGTATCAATTGATGGTTGAATAGAGTCACATCTTAACTGTGCATAATTGGTATAATTAACCCACCCCCTTGGCTTCGGTCGAGTGCTTTGGTAGAATTCCAACGAAAGAGAAATCCCCCACCCAACTATGGAAACCTGGTTTTGATAGTTACCCATAAGAGAGATATATCGGGTGAGATGACATCTGCATTGCAGGTGCTTCCGGCTGAGCCTTGCTACATCGAGATTATATCTTGGGATTTTTTGTGCACAAAGGAGGGTTGAGCATGGGCCGAAGAACATAAAGATAAGGTTATAGAATGAGTTTCTTGGCTTCTTGGGTGATGATAGTTTTTAGTTTATGAGGGTTAAGTCATGGGGAGGACTCTCCACTCTAAGTGGTGAAAGTAGGAGGATCGGGGAGATCTACCTAGGAAATGGTAGGCATTATGAGAGGAGAATTTCAAGATGTTTCAAAGACAAATTCATATTTTGTAATTTGAGGACCAAAAATAGGAGGATAAAATATTCTACGAGGATTACGTAGTGACACTTGTTGATGTCTCCCTCGTTAGTTACTCCAAGAAACTAAACTCTCGGGATCTTGTAGAGCTCAAAATTCTTCGTGATTTGGATTAGCGTTGGTATTCCTTCATCAAGATGCCATATTTTCCAGAGTGGGGTTTCTAGGTTAATTTCACAACCGAAAATATGATTCTTGTTCACCTCAAGAAATCAGATCTTATGTTTGTTGTTGTCCCCAGGGAAGATAGCATTCGTTCCTTCCCAGACAATGATGCCAAAAATTATGTTAGTCCCTAATATCTTCCAAGGTTATTTTGGAACTATGACAGGGAATTAGTAAACTTGTATCTATGTCTTGAAAGGTCTGCTCAATGAGGAGAGGAATAATATAACAATATCTTAGTAACTTACTTGCATAACAAATCAATTAGAATGATCAGTAATAGGATGGGCATTGGTGATAATTGTTTTTATATGAAATACATATAACATATGGAGGAAATGCATGAATGAAATGAGAAGAAAGAACTTGAAAAGTAAATCTTAGTCTCACAACACATAAAATTAACTGAGAAAATAGAATTCAATAGTTTAATATAAAAAGTAATTGCAAATATAACAAGATCCTCATAGGGACAACAACTTTGATTTCAAATATAATATAT
Organism: Pseudotsuga menziesii; assembly: GCA_001517045.1. Lineage (NCBI taxonomy): Eukaryota > Viridiplantae > Streptophyta > Pinopsida > Pinales > Pinaceae > Pseudotsuga > Pseudotsuga menziesii. The sequence goes on along the minus strand of LPNX010251819.1, from coordinate 29,150 downwards.
CATGAATATTTCATAACACATTAAAAAAAGGAAACATTCACCATAACATCCGAACCCAATGTAGGATGAAAGGATTCCTCATGGGATTGTTTTATATACTCAATAGACCAATTACATGGATATGGAAGATATGTAAACACATAAGAAGATACAACAAACAGCAATAATCAAAATATATGAATCCCCAATGCTCCAATTACAAAATATGGATGATAGTTATGGCATACAATATTGATCAAACATAATATCTGAGAACTTATACTTAGCCCCCCAAAAATGTCCACCCTATAAGAGAGGTCTTTGACTCTATTTATAGCACTAGGCCTTAAAATTGTTACAACAAAATTTATGTTCCATGGCATTTTTTTGTACAATATAGACTGGAAAAACTAATTTACAAAACCACATGATAACTAGATTGATCTATACATGAAACCTAAGCTATTTGTGGTTCCTCCTACTGAGGTGGATGATGAGATGATGACACCCCTATTGCTATTTGTAGAACTTTTGCCTTTTCTTGTTGCTTGAGGGAAAAAAATCTTGTGATATTTTTCGAATATTTTCCTATGGGATATTGGAAAACCTTTAATTCTCTCAAGGTCACATATAGCTCAATGAAATGATCAAGTTTAGGGATATCTTGAAATACATTCAATATTCCTACAATAAATTCGAACTCTTCATGTAATTATTCAAAAACAATGTGACCCTCCATCTCTCCTTCAATGTCTGCAAACTTGAACTAATTGCGAGAAGAAGCCAAAAATACATCATAGTTCTCTTTTGGATATAAATCCCCATTTCCATCCTATGGATAGGGAAGGAATTGGTTAATAAGTTTGGTAAACATAGACTTAAAAGAGCCAACACTATGGACTAAGTGAGTTTCCAACTAATTTACATTTTGAGTTATTTTTTTTATTTATCACTTTATTTTCCTCCATAACGATTTTGGTTTTTTCCTTGATTTCAAAGGTTTGAATCTATTTGTGCCAGAAATTGTTTCCAAGGCTATGAAGAAACAAGCCAACACAATCTCAAAAAACTCAATAAAGTAAACTAGGTTTTAGGGTTTCTGAAATGTTTTCTTGGTTGTAAATTTGGTGACAAACAGGGAATACACTCATGAACCAAATAAAAACTGAATCATAAGCAAGGAAAGACAGAGATACATCATATAATCACCAGAATCCAACAGAACATGATATTGAAGTTCATTCATAAAAGATAAGCATTACTGCATACAAACATAGACCAGCAATGAATTTATCAGTTAAGCAACTAAACAAGTAAAAAATGAAGCCCACATACAAACTGAAGGGTGAAAAGGATCATATATTTCATAATCTGTCTTCAAATACATATAAGAGTTATGATACTTAAACTCATAAGCAAGTCCAAAAGACCTCCTGAAGTCCTCCAAAAATCGAACCCCACTTCTGTCTTTCTCATCTATCTAAATAGTACTCCTCAACAAAAATCAGTTAGGGTTAAAACCCTAACTGTCTTCAGCTAACTACTCGATGAGATAAAGCTAAATTACAATTTAAAAAATATGATATTTTTCAAAAATAGTAAACAACTAACTAAAGTGTTTCTCAAAAAGACATAACAAATAATTGTTTGACTAACAAATTCAAAGGTCCTTTGCAGCTTCAGCTAGCAATGCTATGCCATCCAAAGCTTTGGATTTCTTCCTGGCTCTTTTCTGTTCATCTTCCATATCAACTACCCTTCTTTTATGTTCTTCATTCTGCTGCTGCAAGTCTCTGACTGTCTACTTCAGCTCTGTACATTGCACATCTGTGCTTCTTTTTCTCCTCAGAGCCTCCTTAGACACTGTAGTAATCTCTTGATAATGGTCATTTAATTCCTGCAAATCCTCTCTAAGTCTTATGTTCGCTAGAATCAACCCATCATTCACTTCCTGCATGAAATCCATTTGATGTCTGTATTGTTTGACTGTTTTCTGCAGGTTTTGCTTATCTGAATAAAAAACCTTCCCTGCTGTAGTATCCTGCACATCAGTGGGAATCCATGGTATATTGAGCTTCCTAAAAATGTCTGCATCTTCTTCTAACAGATTTGTAGAAATATCAGGAATACTAGGGTTTTCATGAGGGTCTGCTTCATTAGGTATATCTTCATCTATTAACAGCTGGTCTTTGGAATAAGAAACCTCAGCTTCCTTTTGCTGTTCTTCTTTTATCATTTCGTTTCTTCACTCTAAAAATACTGTTGATAATTTAGTCTCGGTGAGACTAACCTCCTCTGCTGCCTTTGATGGCTTTTTCCCCTTTGCATGATGAGAAACTGGAGTTTTCAGAACTGATTCTTTCTTAATTTTTGGTTTTTCATCTGAAGAATCATCATTAATTACTGTAACCTCCTTTGTATTTAATCTAGGGTTTAACAATTTTTTCATATTCAATCTCAACTTGTTCTTTGGCCTGGTTTTAGCCCCCCAAGATGGAGAACCTGGGGAAAGCTCTCCCAGCATTTTCAGCGTTCTTCCTTGATGTCTTACTGTAGCTAACTCTATAGCTATGACTTTGGTCTTCTTTTTCTTTGACTTCTTTGCTTTATTTTATTGTCTGCAACATTCTATGTGGGTATCAACCTTAGCTTCAGTTTTGGCAATGGATTCATCTTCCTCTAACAGATATCCCTCATCCTCAGACAGGATAGTGATGGGACTCCTTTGCTGGGCTTGAATATCTTCTTCCTGTACAGCAACCTTTTCTGTGACAATGGCTTTATCTTCACTGAAAACTTCTGCAGGTGCCATGTGTTGCATAGGATGCTCTTTCTTTTCTATAAACAATGAATAGTTACCTTTAATGTCAGCTGAAAACATTTGAGGTTTATTGTCATCCTTCAAGGGCTCTGGTGCTTCTTCAAGTTTAACCTCTTTCTTGTCTTCAAACTTGATCTTTTG
>LPNX010251819.1:14342-26148 GCA_001517045.1 Pseudotsuga menziesii | reverse complement strand
GCCTAGTTTCCTCACTAGGACCTTCCCTTTGTCTACCTGCTTTTTTGTTTGTAGCTCCTCTTGCTTGACTTGAAAACCAGACCAGAAGAGGAAGAAATCGCAGGTTTTCCCTTCCTTTTGTAGATCAATACTAATGATGAGTTTAATCATACCACGGTGGAAAATAGATTGTGAAGTATGCTCCTGATGATATTATACTCTACTAGACATTTTCTGGAGACTTTTGAGCAAGAAGAAGGGAAGGCTCATTTCAGATACACCAACCATATGCTGTAGAAACCTAAAATGGTATTTGAAGACATATGCATATCTGCCTTCACAGGTGATATAGCTTTGCAAGATTCTAATGGGTTCCACCCACTCATTTCTGAAATTTTGGATCAGTATGCCTTTGCTCCAATCTGGGGTAACATTAGGTAACAGATACCTCTGGGAATCAAAAGTGAAAGGAAACTTTTTAAACCACATCTCACCTTCATTTTTGATTTCGGTAGCTTCTGCAATTAGATCCACTGTCAACCTAAACTTTAGAGTGTCAAAAACGACCATGTCCTGATTGTAGCATTGTGCAAATTTACAAGAAACCTCAGTGTTATAACCATCTATTCTTTTGAAAAAATCCAGCCACCCAGCCTTCTGGAAAATTTCTACACAACCTGGGAATTTCTCAATCCAGCTTACATCAGTGGGATTAGCCCTATTTATTTTGCCACTTTTACCCATTTGCTTCAATGGCTGAACTCTATGAATTCTAGGGTTCTGTCAATGACCTAATAGCTGCTTTTTCTCCTTAAACCTCTAAGGTTTTAATAATCAGCTTTGCTCGGTCTTCCTTGACTGTTTCCTTTTGTTTTCTAATGCAGGTTAGGTTTTAGCACAGGCTCAAGTGATTTAGATCAATCAGAGTACTCCAAACTCTTCATTAAAATTGTTGATGAAACTTAGTTATCATTCAGTCTGTTCATTTAGATAGCTGACCATCTCCAGAATGTACAATAAAACCTGTGTATTGAGACTCAATACAAAAAATAACCCTTAATTCCTTCTAGTGTCAACTATGAGCAATCTCTGTACAAAAAAGCTTTGCATAAATGATCTCAGCTGCCAGCTCTTTAGACCAACTAAAGACTATTTATCTATTGGATGAGAAGATATATAAAACAAAAACAATCTTAAATCTATTCACTTTCTGCTCCCGGTAGTTTTAGCACCAAAATGAGACTAGGTCTTCATGTAATCTCAGACATTCAGCTCCTTCGTTGCATTGTGTACAGGTAGCAGACCCATTTGTGAAGTTTTAGACACCATAAAATGCACAGCTCTTCACCCTGTTATCCTTATAGGTTTTGAATAGGTAATGATTCGATATACTGCTACTTTTTAGCCTTCTACTTGCCAGAGCATGTCAAAATGTCTTAAACATGTATCTCTTCAGTAAGAATTTTGTTTAAAGGAATACCTTAATTCTTTCCTTAACCAATTTTGACAAAACAGACTTTACCGAAAAAGCCCCAATTCAGCAGTCATTAATAAGTTGTCGCGGAATACCTCAATTATGTCTAACTACAGTCGCTTAAAACCATTCCTCGTGCTGTCTGATTGCCGAATTGAAGTATACAGGTGTCTTCAGATGTTTAATTTACCTCCCAATGGCAGGACGGGAAAGCCCTAATTTCCAATGTAACCGTGAAAACCCCAACTCTGCTCTATAATAGCAATCTCCAGTTTTTTGGCAGATGTCGTCGCTCCACTAAGTCTTTCAGCTTCGAAATGCATGTAAAGAATAACTTCCCTCACATCAAAGTCGATCTATGCCTCTATGTGTCATGACGCACTGTGTTCTGGCTAATGATGACCATGATCTCTTCCCCAACACGAATCAGACCTGCTTTCATGATGATTACTGGAGCAACACGTAGCAAAATCTTTAAATCATGCGATTAGTCACTTAGGAATTGAAATCGTGCAAAAATTCGGCTTAAAAATCGGAGAATTTAACATGCACGATATTCTTGTAGCGCCACTGTGTTAATTTTGGGCACTTGCGCTACAAGAATAATTTTAAATCACTTTTGGCGCTATTTTAATCATTTTTTTCATTTTGAATGCAGTTTAGGTGCTAAACTATGCTCTTAGAATATATTGTTGACATCCTTAATCAACATAATGACCTTTAAAACCCTTCAAAAAACTAAAGAATAAAAAATAAAGTAAAAATTTAAAGGCAAAGTTCAAAATTTCACTTAAAAACCAAAAATTTCCTAAAAGAAGCAGAAAATCAAACTTAAGCAAATGAGTAATCTTGGAATAAAATGCCAATCAAACATAAAATTTGAAGAAACAAGTTCCTAACTTAACATCTAGCTCCAGCTGCTGGATGAAGTCCTCCCTGTGAGGCTTCAAGAACCTGTAGACCAGTGCCTTCTTTTCTGCTGCAAAATTTCCATTGGGCTATGGAGTCCTTATTCAATCCTTCACACACTGATATATACATTGAAAATCAAATCTCTTTCTTTGAGGAACCTTCTATTTACTGAATCAAATTGTAATCCCATTTCCAATGTAACCAGGAAAGAATTTCATCAACCCACCAAAAATTGTTTCCAACTCCACATATATATGTAATCAGAAATATTGGAAAACGTGAAGAGTAATGATCTAACAACTTATACTCGCTTTCATCAAACGGTGTCTCTGAAATAACAGATTTATAACATGGTATTGACTCTAAATAATCTACTACTGGATCATAAGAACTTCCACAACTTACCTCTTCTTGCTCTATGAAAAAGACAAGCTGTCCATAAGAATATTTTGTTCCATGAATATCAATCAGGCATTGGCGATAAAAGAAATCAGGATCAGCCTGAATTTGCTCCAATTTTTTTTGGATAGTATCATTAATAATGTTAATAAGCTGAACCTCCTTTTCCGCACTGTCTTCAAACGAATGACTATCATGCATTGGCTTTTGCTGTTCAAGGATAATAGACTGAATGCATTCTTGAACCTGCTGATCAGATTGTGACATATCACACACCTCACGGATTTCTAGGTCTTTCTTTTCAATTTCATCATCATATTTATTAAAAATTAGAGCATCTTCATAATGATTTTGAACAACAGATTTATCATAACTATGAATATGAGTAACTTCTGAAGAAATGTGAACAACCTGGCATTAGAGGAAATTTGGGGTCTAAAATGGGCCTTATAAGAAAACGTGCCAAAATAAGTTTTTGTGAGTTGGACTTCAAGAACCAATAGAATTTCAATAAAATAAGTCAACCATAATGGTTGAATTGACATATTTGTCATTAAAAAAAACTACTTTTTTGGTTCGTATTTTCGACATATCTCATTGTGTTTTTACTCAAATTTCAATCGGGAGAGCTCGTTGGATGCAGAATTTGATTCCACACTCAATGAGTACCCACACTGCATACTTTTGAAGGACCTCTCTACCCCAAAAACAAGAAATACCTGAAAAAATGTGATGATGATGTCATCATCACATTTTTAAGGTATTTCTTGTTTTTGGGGTAGCAGGGTCTGTCAAAAGTATGCAGTGTGGGTACTCGTTGGATGCGGAATCAAATTCCACATCCAACAAGCTCTCCCGATCGAAATTTGAGTAAAAACACAGGGATATATGTCGAAAATACGAACACAAAAAGTAGTTTTTTTCTTTCTTCCTCCAAAATTAATCAATATTATTTTATTATTTTAACTATTATTTTATTATTTTCCTTAGGAGGCCCATTTTAGACCCCAAAATTCCTCTAATGCCTTCATCTAATTTAGTATCAAAACCAAAAGGAATAGAATCTAATTCATCACAGAATTCTTGTCTTGGAACCCTAATCTCTTCATCATAACAAGGAGTATTCTGAGAAATTTCGAATGATGATGCTAAAGGTTCATCTTTTCCTTCAATACAAAGCTGATCTTTAACACAATAATGATTTTCAACAGTTTGTTGAACTAGAGATTGATCTTCAAAAGGATTAGCATTCAACCAGTTATTAAGGCTGTTGAAATCACTATGAGAATGTTCCAAACTATCTCTACTAATCTCATCACTTGAATAATCCTCAAACTGACCTAAAACAACAACTTGATTATCATAATGATCATGGCATTCTTCCTTGACAGCAGTAACTGAAAATGTTACCCTTTCATCTTCAACAAATTCTGAAACTTCAACTTCTTCATGACATGCTTTGAACCCTTGATTGTACTCATCATCATGATTTTTTAAATCAGAAATTGTATTATAAACATCATCCTGCTCACAACAATATTTTAAAAAGAGTTCAGCTGAGAACAGATACTTACAATGTTTCCAAAAACATGTGTGGAATTCTTTTAGTGAGGAAATGCTAGCAGCGGGAAGAGAAAAATACCAATCTCGTGCATCTTGCTCAAGTGAATACATAAACATCTTCATGAGCACATCTTCATGATGGATATTTAACTGGACCATACATTGATGAAATTAGATGAGGTGATCTGAAGGATTATCCTCTTTGCTTTCCCTAAACCGTGGAAGACAATCTCCCCAAACATCCATAGTAGGTACTGGATTTGGAAAACCTGGAATATTAGAAAAATTGAAAGGTGCCAACCTTTGAGCTAGAATAGCTTCCATGGACATAGGCCTCTACATCTTGAAATAGTGGAGTCGCCAATCAAATTGTCAAGACAGATTTTGTTTCTTCTTCTCAGAAAGAGAAAGGGGTGACAGTGGTTCAAATTAATTAGGGCTGCCTAAAGCTGGGGATAACTGAAACCTTCTAATTCTTCCAGCTGTTTTCAGTATCTATTCTGGTCTGAAACACCCAGCTGCAAAGGTGAAACATGCCTGTTTCTAGTTCCAACTCCCCTAGTAGCCACTGTGTCAAACTTGGTGAAAAATAGCCTTAAAGATGTGCTGGTTTAAGTTCACCTCTTAAAACCAGTAAAACTGATAAGTATCCCAGGGAAAATATGTCTTTAACTTCGTTCCCCGACAATGGCGCCAAAGATGTTTGTGCCAGAAATTGTTTCCAAGGCTATGAAGAAACAAGCCAACACAATCTCAAAAAACTCAATAAAGTAAACTAGGTTTTAGGGTTTCTGAAATGTTTTCTTGGTTGTAAATTTGGTGACAAACAGGGAATACACTCATGAACCAAATAAAAACTGAATCATAAGCAAGGAAAGACAGAGATACATCATATAATCACCAGAATCCAACAGAACATGATATTGAAGTTCATTCATAAAATATAAGCATTACCAGCATACAAACATAGACCAGCAATGAATTTATCAGTTAAGCAACTAAACAAGTAAAAAATGAAGCCAACATACAAACTGAAGGGTGAAAAGACTCATATATTTCATAATCTGTCATCAAATACATATAAGAGTTATGATACTTAGCTCACAAGCAAGTCCAAAAGACCTTCTGAAGTCCTCTAAAAATCGAACCCCACTTCTGTCTTTCTCGACTATCTAAATAGTAATCCTCAACAAAAATCAGTTAGGGTTAAAACCCTAATTGTCTTCAGCTAACTACTCGATGAGATAAAGCTAAATTACAATTTACAAAATATGATATTTTTCAAAAATAGTAAACAACTAACTAAAGTGTTTCTCAAAAAAGACATAACAAATAACTGTTTGAATAACAAATTCAAAGGTCCTTTGTAGCTTCAGCTAGCAATGCTATGCCATCCAAAGCTTGGGATTTCTTCCTGGCTCTTTTCTGTTCATCTTCCATATCAACTACCCTTCTTTTGAGTTCTTCATTCTGCTGCTGCAAGTCTCTGACTGTCTGCTTCAGCTCTGTACATTGCACATCTGTGATTCGTTTTCTCTTCAGAGCCTCCTTAGACACTGTAGTAAGCTCTTGATAATGGTCATTTAATTTCTGCAAATCCTCTCCAAGTCTTCTGTTCACTAGAATCAGCCCATCATTCACTTCCTGCATGAAATCCATTTGATGTCTGTATTGTTTGACTGTTTTCTGCAGGTTTTGCTTATCTGAATCAAAAAACTTCCCTGCTGTAGTATCCTGCACATCAATGGGCATCCATGGTATATTGAGCTTCCAAAAAATGTCTGCATCTTATTCTAACAGATCTGTAGAAATATTAGGAATACTAGGGTTTTCCTGAGTGTCTGCTTCCTTAGGTATATCTTCATCTATTAACAGCTGGTCTTTGGAATAAGAAACCTCAGCTTCCTTTTGCTGTTCTTCTTTTATCATTTCATTTCTTAACTCTAAAAAGACTGTTGATAATTTAGTCTCGGTGAGACTAACTTCCTCTGCTGCCTTTGATGGCTTTTTTCCCTTTGCATGATGAGAAACTGGAGTTTTCAGAACTGCTTCTTTCTTAATTTTTGGTTTTTCATCTAAAGAATCATCATTAATTACTGTAACCTCCTTTGTATTTAATCTGGGGTTTAACAATTTTTTCATATTCAATCTCAACTTGTTCTTTGGCCTAGTTTTAGCCCTCCAAGCTGGAGAACCTGGGGCAAGCTCTCCCAAGATTTTTAGCGTTCTTCCTTGATGTCTTACTATAGCTAACTCTATGGCTATCACTTTGGTCTTCTTTTTCTTTGACTTCTCTGCAGCATTCTATGTGGGTATCAACCTTAGCTTTAGTTTTGGCAATGGATTCATCTTCCTCTAACAGATATCCCTCATCCTCAGACACGATAGTGATGGGACTCCTTTGTTGGGCTTGAATATCTTCTTCCTGTACAACAACCTTTTCTGTGGCAGTGGCTTTATCTTCACTAAAAACTTCTGCATGTGCCATGTGTTGCATAGGCTGCTCTTTCTTTTCTATAAACAATGAATAGTTACCTTTAATGTCAGCTGAAAACATTTGAGGTTCATTGTCATCCTTCAAGGGCTCTGGTGCTTCTTCAAGTTTAACCTCTTTCTTGTCTTCAAACTTGATCTTTTGGCCTAGTTTCCTCACTAGGACCTTCCCTTTGTCTACCTGCTTTTTTGTTTGTAGCTCCTCTTGCTTGACTTGAAAACCAGACCAGAAGAGGAAGAAATCCCAGGTTTTCCCTTCCTTTTGTAGAGCAGTACTAATGATGAGTTTAATTAGACCATGGTGGAAAATAGATTGTGAAGTATGATCCTGATGATATTTTACTCTACTAGACATTTTCTGGAGACTTTTGAGCAAGAAGAAGGGTTTAGATACACCAACCATATGCTGTAGAAACCTAAAATGGTATTTGAAGACATATGCATATCTGCCTTCACAGGTGATATAGCTTTGCAAGACTCTAATGGGTTCCACCCACTCATTTATGAAATTTTGGATCAGTATGCCTTTTCTCATATCTGGGGTAACATTAGGTAACAGATACCTCTGGGCATCAAAAGTGAAAGGCAACTTTTTAAACCACATCTCATCTTCATTTTTGATTTTGGTAGCTTCTGCAATTAGATCCACTGTCAACCTAAACTTTAGAGTGTCAAAAACCACCATGTCCTGATTGTAGTATTGTGCAAATTTACAGGAAACCTCAGTGTTATAACCATCTATTCTTTGGAAAAAATCTAGCCACCCAGCCTTCTGGAAAAGTTCTACACAACCTAGGAATTTCTCAATCTAGCTTACATCAGTGGGCTCAGCCCTATTTATTTTGCCACTTTTACCCATTTGCTTCAATGGCTGAACTCTATGACTTCTAGGGTTTTGTCAATGACCTAATAGCTGCTTTTTCTCCTTAAACCTCTAAGGTTTTAATAATCAGCTTTGCTCGGTCTTCCTAGACTGTTTCCTTTTGTTTTCTAATGCAGGTTAGGTTTTACCACAGGCTCAAGTGATTTAGATCAATCAGAGTACTCCAAACTCTTCATTAAAACTATTGATGAAACTTAGTTATCATTCAGTTTGTTCATTCAAATAGCTGACCATCTCCAGAATGTACAATAACACCTGTGTATTGAGACTCAATACAAAAAATAACCCTTAATTCCTTCTAGTGTCAACTATGAGCACTCTCTGTACATAAAAGCTTTGCATAAATGATCTCAGCTGCCAGCTCTTTAGACCAACTAAAGACTGTTTATCTGTTGGATGAGAAGATATATAAAACAAAAACAATCTTAAATCTATTCACTTTCTACTCCCAGTAGTTTTAGCACCAAAATGAGACTAGGTCTTCATGTAATCTCAGGCATTCAGCTCCTTCGTTGCATTGTGTATAGGTAGCAGACCCATTTGTGAAGTTTTAGACACCATAAAATGCACATCTCTTCACCATGTTATCCTTATAGGTTTTGAATAGGTAATGATTCGATATACTGCTACTTTTCAGCCTTCTACTTGCCAGAGCATGTCAAAATGTCTTAAACAGGAATCTCTTCGACAAGAATTTTGTTTAAAGGAATACCTTAATTCTTTCCTTAACCAATTTTGACAAAACAGACTTTACCGAAAAAGCCCCAATTCAGCAGTCATTAATAAGTTGTCGCGGAATACCTCAATTATGTCTAACTGCAGTCGCTTAAAACCATTCCTCGTGCTGTCTGATTGTCGAATTGAAGTAGACAGGTGTCTTCAGATGTTTAATTTACCTCCCAGTGGCAGGACGGGAAAGCCCTAATTTCCAGTGTAACCGTGAAAACCCCAATTCTGCTCTATAACAGCAATCTCTGGTTTTTTGGCAGATGTCGTCGCTCCACTAAGTCTTTCAGCTTCGAAATGCATGTAAAGAATAACTTCTCTCACATCAAAGTCGGTCTATGCCTCTATGTGTCATGACGCACTATGTTCTGGCTAATGATGACCACGATCTCTTCCCCAACACGAATCATACCTGCTTTCATGATGATTACTGGAGCAACACGTAGCAAAATATTTAAATCTTGCGATTAGTCACTTAGGAATTGAAATCGTGCAAAAATTCGGCTTAAAAATCAGAGAATTTAACATGCGCGATATTCTTGTAGCGTCACTGTGTTAATTTTGGGCACTTGCGCTACAAGAATAATTTGAAATCACTTTTGGCGCTATTTTAATCATTTTTTTCATTTTGAATGCATTTTAGGTGCTAAACTATGCTCTTAGAATATATTGTTGACATCCTTAATCAACATAATGACCTTTAAAACCCTTCAAAAAACTAAAGAATAAAAAATAAAGTAAAAATTTAAAGGCAAAGTTCAAAATTTCACTTAAAAACCAAAAATTTCCTAAAAGAAGCAGAAAATCAAACTTAAGCAAATGAGTAATCTTGGAATAAAATTCCAATCAAACATAAAATTTGAAGAAACAAGTTCCTGACTTAACATCTGGCTCTAGCTGCAGGATGAAGTCCTCCCTGTGGGGCTTCAAGAACCTGTAGACCAGTGCCTTCTTTTCTGTTGCAAAATTTCCATTGGGCTATGGAGTCCTTATTCAATCCTTCACACACTGATATATACAATGAAAATCAAATCTCTTTCTTTGAGGAACCTTCTATTTACTGAATCAAATTGTAATCCCATTTCCAATGTAACCAGGAAAGAATTTCATCAACCCACCAAAACTTGTTTCCAAGTCCACATATATATGTAATCAGAAATATTGGAAAACATGAAGAGTAATGATCTAACAACTTATACTCTCTTTCATCAAACGGTGTCTCTGAAATAACAAATTTATAACATGGTATTGACTCTAAATAATCTGCTACTGGATCATAAAAACTTCCACAAGTTACCTCTTCCTGCTCTATGAAAAAGACAAGCTGTCCATAAGAATATTTTGTTCCATGAATATCAATCAGGCATTGGTGATAAAAGACATCAGGATCAGCCTGAATTTGCTTGGATTATTTTTGGATAGTATCATTAATAATGTTAATAAGCTGAACCTCCTTTTCCCCACTGTCTTCAAATGAATGACTATCATGCATTGGCTTTTGCTGTTCAAGGATAATAGACTGAATGCATTCTTGAACCTGCTGATCAGATTGTGACATATCACACACCTCGTGGATTTTTGGGTCTTTCTTTTCAATTTCATCATCATATTTATTAAAAATTAGAGCATCTTCATAATGATTTTGAACAACAGATTTATCATAACTATGAATATGAGTAACTTCTGAAGAAATGTGAACAGCCTAGCCTTCATCGAATTTAGTATGAAAACCAAAAGGAATAGAATCTAATTCATCACAGAATTCTTGTCTTGGAACCCTAATCTCTTCATCATAACAAGGAGTATTCTGAGAAATTTCGAATGATGATGCTAAAGGTTCATCTTTTCCTTCAATACAAAGCTGATCTTTAACACAATAATGATTTTCAACAGTTTGTTGAACTAGAGATTGATCTTCAAAAGGATTAGCATTCAACCGGTTATTAAGGCTGTTGAAATCACTATGAGAATGTTCCAAACTATCCCTACTGATCTCATCACTTGAATAATCCTCAAACTGACCTAAAACAACAACTTGATTATCATAATGATCATGGCATTCTTCCTTGACAGCAGTGACTGAAAATGTTACCTTTTCATCCTCAACAAATTCTGAAACTTCAACTTCTTCATGACATGCTTTGAACCCTTGATTATACTCATCATCATGATTTTTTAAATCAGAAATTGTATTATAAACATCATCCTGCTCACAACAATCTTTTAAAAAGAGTTCAGCTGAGAACAGATACTTACAATGTTTCCGAAAACATGTGTGGAATTCTTTTAGTTAGGAAATGCTAGCAGTGGGAAGAGAAAAATACCAATCTCGTGCATCTTGCTCAAGTGAATACATGAACATATTCATGAGCACATCTTCATGCTAGATATTTAACTGGACCATACATTGATGAAATTTGATGAGGTGATCTGAAGGATTATCCTCTTTGCTTTCCCTAAACTGTGGAAGACAATCTCCCCAAACATCCATAGTAGGTACTGGATTTGGAAAACCTGGAATATCAGAAAAATTGAAAGGTGCAAACCTTCGAGCCAGAATAGCTTCCATGGACATAGGCCTCTACATCTTGAAATAGTGGAGTCGCCAATCAAATTGTCAAGACATATTTTGTTTCTTCTTCTCAGAAAGAGAAAGGGGTGACAGTGGTTCAAATTAATTAGGGCTGCATAAAGCTGGGGATAACTGAAACCTTCTAATTCTTCCAGCTGTTTTTAGTATCTATTCTGGTCTGAAACACCCAGCTGCAAAGGTGAAACAGGTCTGTTTCTAGTTCCAACTCCCCTAGTAGCCACTGTGTCAAACTTGGTGAAAAATAGCCTTAAAGATGTGCTGGTTTAAGTTCACCTCTTAAAACCAATAAAACTGATAAGTATCCCAGGGAAAATATGTCTTCAACTTCGTTCCCCGGTAACGGCGCAAAATATGTTTGTGCCAGAAATTGTTTCCAACGCTATGAAGAAACAAGCCAACACAATCTCAAAAAACTCAATAAAGTAAACTAGGTTTTAGGGTTTCTGAAATGTTTTCTTGGTTGTAAATTTGGTGACAAAAAGGGAATACACTCATGAACCAAATAAAAACTGAATCATAAGCAAGGAAAGATAGAGATACATCATATAATCACCAGAATCCAACAGAACATGATATTGAAGTTCATTCATAAAATATAAGCATTACCTGCATACAAACATAGACCAGCAATGAATTTATCAGTTAAGCAACTAAACAAGTAAAAAATGAAGCCAACATACAAACTGAAGGGTGAAAAGGCTCATATATTTCATAATCTGTCATTAAATACATATAAGAGTTATGATACTAAGCTCACAAGCAAGCCGAAAAGACCTCCCGAAGT
>LPNX010251819.1:0-14287 GCA_001517045.1 Pseudotsuga menziesii | reverse complement strand
CCAAAAATCGAACCCCACTTCTGTCTTTCTCATCTATCTAAATAGTACTCCTCAACAAAAATCAGTTAGGGTTAAAACCCTAACTGTCTTCAGCTAACTACTCAATGAGATAAAGCTAAATTACAATTTACAAAATATGATATTTTTCAAAAATAGTAAACAACTAACTAAAGTGTTTCTCAAAAAGACATAACAAATAACTGTTTGACTAACAAATTCAAAGGTCCTTTGCAGCTTCAGCTAGCAATGCTATGCCATCCAAAGCTTGGGATTTCTTCCTGGCTCTTTTCTGTTCATCTTCCATATCAGCTACCCTTCTTTTGAGCTCTTCATTTTTAGCGTTCTTCCTTGATGTCTTACTGTAGCTAACTCTATGGCTATCACTTTGGTCTTCTTTTTCTTTGACTTCTCTGCTTTATTTTCTTGTCTGCAACATTCTGTGTGGGTATCAAGCTTAGCTTCAGTTTTGGAAATGGATTCATCTTCCTCTAACAGATATCCCTCATCCTCAGACAGGATAGTGATGGGACTCCTTTGCTGGGCTTGAATATCTTCTTCCTGTACAACAACCTTTTCTGTGACAGCGGCTTTATCTTCACTGAAAACTTCTGCAGGTGCCATGTGTTGCATAGGCTGCTCTTTCTTTTCTATAAACAATGAATAGTTACCTTTAATGTCAGCTGAAAACATTTGAGGTTCATTGTCATCCTTCAAGGGCTCTGGTGCTTCTTCAAGTTTAACCTCTTTCTTTTCTTCAAACTTGATCTTTTGGCCTAGTTTCCTCACTAGGACCTTCCCTTTGTCTACCTGCTTTTTTGTTTGCAGCTCCTCTTGCTTGACTTGAAAACCAGACCAGAAGAGGAAGAAATCCCAGGTTTTCCCTTCCTTTTGTAGAGCAGTACTAATGATGAGTTTAATCAGACCATGGTGGAAAATAGATTTTGAAGTATGATCCTGATGATCTTTTACTCTACTAGACATTTTCTGGAGACTTTTGAGAAAGAAGAAGGGAAGGCTCATTTTAGATACACTAACCATATGCTGTAGAAACCTAAAATGGTATTTGAAGACATATGCATATCTGCCTTCATAGGTGATATAGCTTTGCAAGATTCTAATGGGTTCCACCCACTCATTTCTAAAATTTTGGATCAGTATGCCTTTGCTCCAATCTGGGGTAACATTAGGTAACAGATACCTCTGGGCATCAAAAGTGAAAGGCAACTTTTTAAACCACATCTCACCTTCATTTTTTTATTTCGGTAGCTTCTGCAATTAGATCCACTGTCAACCTAAACTTTAGAGTGTCAAAAACGACCATGTCCTGATTGTAGCATTATGCAAATTTACAAGAAACCTCAGTGTTATAACCATCTATTCTTTTGAAAAAATCCAGCCACCCAGCCTTCTGGAAAATTTCTACACAACCTGGGAATTTCTCAATCCAGCTTACATCAGTGGGCTCAGCCCTATTTATTTTGCCACTTTTACCCATTTGCTTCAATGGCTAAACTCTATGAATTCTAGGGTTTTGTCAATGACCTAATAGCTACTTTTTCTCCTTAAACCTCTAAGGTTTTAATAATCAGCTTTGCTCGGTCTTCCTTGACTGTTTCCTTTTGTTTTCTAATGCAGGTTAGGTTTTACCACAGGCTCAAGTGATTTAGATCAATCAGAGTACTCCAAACTCTTCATTAAAACTGTTGATGAAACTTAGTTATCATTCAGTCTGTTCATTCAGATAGCTGACCATCTCTAGAATGTACAATAACACCTGTGTATTGAGACTCAATAAAACAAATAACCCTTAATTCCTTCTAGTGTCAACTATGAGCAATCTCTGTACAGAAAAGCTTTGCATAAATGATCTCAGCTGCCAGCTCTTTAGACCAACTGAAGACTGTTTATTTGTTGTATGAGAAGATATATAAAACAAAAACAATCTTAAATCTATTCACTTTCTGCTCCCAGTAGTTTTAGCACCAAAATGAGAGTAGGTCTTCATGTAATCTCAGGCATTCAGCTCCTTCGTTGCATTACGTATAGGTAGCAGACCCATTTGTGAAGTTTTAGACACCATAAAATGCACAGCTCTTCACCCTATTATCCTTATAGGTTTTGAATAGGTAATGATTCGATATACTGCTACTTTTCAGCCTTCTACTTGCCAGAGCATGTCAAAATGTCTTAAACAAGTATCTCTTCGGCAAGAATTTTGTTTAAAGGAATACCTTAATTCTTTCCTTAACCAATTTTGACAAAACAGACTTTACCGAAAAAGCCCCAATTCAGCAGTCATTAATAAGTTGTCCTGGAATACCTCAATTATGTCTAACTGCAGTCACTTAAAACCATTCCTCGTGCTATCTAATTGCTGAATTGAAGTATATAGGTGTCTTTAGATGTTTAATTTACCTCCCAGTGGCAGGACAGGAAAGCCCTAATTTCCAGTGTAACCGTGAAAACCCCAACTCTGCTCTATAACAGCAATCTCCGGTTTTTTGGCAGATGTGATCGCTCCACTAAGTCTTTCAGCTTCGAAATGCATGTAAAGAATAACTTCCCTCACATAAAAGTCGATCTATGCCTCTATGTGTCATGACGCGCTGTGTTCTGGCTAATGATGACCACGATCTCTTCCCCAACATGAATCAGACCTGCTTTCATGATGATTACTGGAGCAACACGTAGAAAAATATTAAATCATGCGATTAGTCACTTAGGAATTGAAATCGTGCAAAAATTCGGCTTAAAAATCAGAGAATTTAACATGCGCGATATTCTTGTAGCGCCACTGTGTTAATTTTGGGCACTTGCGCTACAAGAATAATTTGAAATCACTTTTGGCGCTATTTTAATCATTTTTTTCATTTTGAATGCAGTTTAGGTGCTAAACTATGCTCTTAGAATATATTGTTGACATCCTTAATCAACATAATGACCTTTAAAACCCTTCAAAAAACTAAAGAATAAAAAATAAAGTAAAAATTTAAAGGCAAAGTTCAAAATTTCACTTAAAAACCAAAAATTTCCTAAAAGAAGCAGAAAATCAAACTTAAGCAAATGAGTAATCTTGGAATAAAATGCCAATCAAACATAAAATTTGAAGAAACAAGTTCTTGAATTAACATAATCTATTAATAAGATCCTTGATTTAGGAGGTCTATCACCGCCTTTGCATATTATGGCTTCTTGTCTAGGAGATGAAGTAGGTTTCTGTCATCTTGAGAGGCTACTATAGGAAACTCTCATTGTTATAGCTGATTTTACCACACATGGTTGATCACATATTTATGGCCTTCCTTGTCCCTCCACAGACTCTTCAGACCCCATGGAATGATATTATACTTTGATGTTTCCAATTTCATCCCTAAAAACCCATGTTTATTGTTGTACGCAACTTTTAATACCATACTCACATGTACACGTGACTTTTGACCTCAAACCCACGTACATAGGGATGTGTGCATAAATCTAAATACTTTTGGAGTTTTCCTTCATGTGTGTCTGAACCACTTGAATCTTGGCCTTCCATATGCATTGAGATTGCTCGCACTTGACCCTCCATTACCCCTTTGGAGTGCTATATAAGGAACCCCTTGGATACATTGAAGGGGAGGAATTGAAGAGCAATGAAACTATAGTCCATTGTTGCCATAGCTTGCATATACTTGAGTCTGCATCCCTTTGTCCCTTTGGAGCACTTTGTGTTCTTCCCAAGCTTTCCTTTTCTTGTGAGCTTGTTATCGAGAGATGGAGGATTGAGGTGGTGGAGGCCCAGGTGGAGGACTCAGTTTCTCTGGTTTGCAGATGTGCCGACAGAGTTTGTCACTTGTGTAATATCTGATTTGATTAATAGAAATATCTTTTCCTGTACATTAATGTGCATTTGAATGAATATTGAATCCATGGATATGTTTAATTGCTTATACATTGTTGACTATATATGCTAGAGTAGATCTAACACCATATTATATAGCATGCTTGTCTTGTTTGCTGTTGTTGAGACAAAATTGCTAGTGCAAGAAGGATTGGAAAAAGCTCAATGGGGATCTACTTCAACTGTTTGGAATAAGGTATGATTCGAGGTCCCTTAGTGTTAGATGTTTGGTTTCTCTTGCATATTGGGAAAGGATTGATTTCTCGTGTCTAGCTGTCTGTTGTGGTACACCCCAAGCCATAGAAAGTTTCTCTCCGTAACAGAATTGGCGACCATAGTGAGGACATTCCTTGTTTTTGTTTGTGGTTGGGGGCACAATGTGCTTGATATTAATGACTTTCTCTCTATTTCTCCATGTTTCTTTGTCTCATTTAGTAGTATGTTCATCCATTGACACTCCCCTATATCGGTTTGACCCTTGGCCTACTTTTTATCACTGTCTTCTCTGTATACACAGGTTTTTGGCTAAAAGTCGTGTACATACATGGATTTTTGGCCAAAAGTCACGCATACATGTAGGTTTTTGGCCAAAATCTGCGTATACATGCAAGTTTTTGGCCAAAAGTCGCGTACATATGCAGTTGTTCTTTAAACAGTCGTGTACATCCTCCCTTTTGGTTGGGTTTGATGTTGTGGGAAGTTGCTGGGTGGGTTAGAAGTGTGGGTGGGTTTTCCTGGGTTCTTATGGTGTCTGTTGACTGCTTCTTTTGTGACTAGATACCATTTTTGCATTGATTTTTCTTTGAAGTAGTTCTAGTCATTTATCTTTTTGTTTTTCCATTAGTGCATTACTCTTTTTGTCTCGGTGTCTTGTTGGGCTTGTGTTTTATACTTACTGCAAAGATTGAGAGTTTTAAATGAATTTTATTGCATTTTTTCATTCTTTTATAGTGAAAAATACAATAGTTGCATTCTTACTTGCATCTTAGATATGGATTTGAGGAGGTACTTGCATTGGATTTCTTGGATGAGAGTTGTGTTTAAGCTTTCATATAGGAAGGATTGCATTGGCATTCAGAAAGGAATAATTTTACATGCACCTCATGTAGTGGCATACCATGTTCTTCATTCTACACATTGCACTTGGCATTGCTTATTATGTTTGCATATTTACTTCACTTTTGAGTCATAACTTCATAAGTTGCACGACCATTTCCCTTTGAGTAATCACAACCAAATATAATTAACGCTTAATAAAATGTATTACACTCTTTTCCTTTTAGGGTGCATCAACAAGATTAGGTTTAGGTTCTTGGAATAGTTCATTGTGAGTTAATTCTCCAATACCACTAAACAAAACAATTAGGTGTCTGTCCAGGTGAGAGTGTGAAACCCTTGATATAATTAGTGTTTATGAGGATGCTCCTATTACACAGGAGTTAAGCACGAGGCAGCTTGCACAATTGTGATTGAGATAGCCCTTGGTCACTTTTGTGAGCGCCGGAGATATTTCCAGGATCGTATTCGTATATGGGGGTTCTTTTAGGTTTCGGGCTTTGCTACCCTACCCATACGGTCGATACCGCCTAAGCATTGATTATATTGGGGTGACCTTAGTTTCCTTACCTAGGTATCGCAAGGGGTACTTGCATAGGTTATTCTGTAGGTTCCTTGGCTAGGTAGGGGTCAGACGACACAGTCGCTATATGCGTTGAAGCTAAGGGCCACTATAGTTGGTTACATACCTCTGATTGTAGTGTATGGGAGTCTCGAGCCTCTCCTAGGTGAGACATACTTGCTGCATTTGGGAGCTCACATATCCTCCCCTTGGTTTGCTTGTATTTTGGTTGTATATTTTCTTAGGAGTGTGCTCTTTGTGTGCTAGTTGGCCTTTGGGATCGAGGTTACGTGAGTATATTTATGCTCTCTTGAGTTCGGATCCTTTTATTTTCGGCATGCCTCGTACCCTGCCACCTGTCCTTGGTCCTAGTACGGAACCTGGTGTCAGACTTGGGGTTATCACAACCTCTTATCATGCTCATGGATTTGGGAATGGTCATATTCCATCCTCTACTCCATTTATGGAGGATTTTTATTCCCTTCGCTTGGTCTTCACACCAGTGGTCACCCTCATGGGGGTGGTAGTGGATACATGAACATTGGGTCTAGACTTTACATTCCTTTCTATGTCCTGTTGTCCACCACACTGTCTCCTTTGGATGTAGTTGTCATGATCAATCCTTCCTATGTCCTATAGTATGGACTCTTTATTGACTGTTTCCATCTATTTTGGACTAAAACTTTCATCATGTAGGGTCTGATTTTTTGTACACTCTCTCGAAGGCTTTGACCCGTTCATTCCCATTATAGGTATCATGTCTAAACTAGCATATAGGTTAGGATTTTACATCCACCTGCATTTTGCATGACCTTATCACTGTTTCATCTTAACCTTAGGTACGAACCCATTCCATGATGTCATGGAACCTTCATGTTGCTTTTAGAAGTGACATTATGCGAATGGTAGAGCTTTCCCATACATGGGTACCCTAGTTAGATTCAGTATTGCATTTGGTTCCCATGCTGACATTTATCCTTTAGGGTGTGGGAGTCCTTTATATAATACCACCATGTCTTTGAGCAAGAGCCTCATATTCCTCTTGAACTTTATGGTGGCCTTTCCCCCAGGACTCCCATTGTATATGTCAAGTTGTAATTGCATTATCATGAGTTTTGCTTGCCTTATTGAGCCTTATGTTGGCTTCTTGACTTTGAGTATCAGCCATATAGCCCGAGCTTGTCTCATGTTTAGCCAAGTAGAGCCTTTTTATATATATTTTGTAGCTTGATTCCCATTTTTTACCGAGAGGGGACCTTCCCCCGAGTGCCGTTATCCTTCACATGTTTCCTTGCATTGAGCATAGGTATGTTTCGCTTATCGGAACTAGTTTGCTTGTCCCATGACACTCGTCTCCTCCTATATTTGTAACTATAAAGCACTTTTATTCTTTTTCAAGCTTTTTAAAATATCTGAGAAAGTCCAAAAAAAATAAAAAAACCAAAAATCCAGACAAAAAAGATGTTATCTTTGGCAGCAGTAGAGTCGTGTCGCCTTCGAACATAGCACTATATATCACATCCGTTGGTTGGGTTATTAGTTTGAATTTAGGAGCTGTACTCATTACTCTGAGTTTATCTCCACCGACCGGTTAAGCTTACAGTCCCTATGGATCCTCTGTTGATGCCTCCTGTGTCACATATATGTCCTAGTTTTCATATCGAGTCCATTCTTCCTACCTTCAGTCACCATTTTCCTTTATCCTCTTGTTCGAAGGAATTTGAAGCATGAGTCGGCCATTCCTCAGTTATATTGACTTTGCATGTCAGCCATTCTTAGTACTGTTACTGGTTTGTGCACATCTTGTTCGAGTTCTTCCAAATTATACAACGTTGCTGAGTACTTCATGTTGGTTGATGGGGGATGCCTTAACTCCCTCCTTTCAATGGATTCCATCCCATTGACTTCAGATCATTTATTCTGGGATATGATTCTAGAGTCATTTGAGTTCCTTGAGACTTACAGTCATCAGTGGTAGGTTCTCTCACCATCGACAGTTTTGGGAATACATCAATGTCCCCTGATTGATGGATTCTTCCAAGTGTTTGACCTCAACACATCTATTCACACTTGTTACATTTCACTCTAGTACCTTGATTCCCATTTTCATTATCGGTGGGTGATCTCGCGTCTATTAACGGTATACATCAATGAACGGTAATCAGACGATGGACTACTATGTTCGACCTCGACACATTTATTCGCATAGTAGGACATGTACTCGTAACAGTTTGTGTAGAATACCTTCCAGCTTGGTGGCATTCCAAATATTCTACCTCCTTGATCGTGCCAGTGTTCATGAGATTTCAGTTCTCATGATTTGATTCCAGTGTATGTCAGATATCTTCATCCATTATGGAGATATTGATCCATTGTATATCTTCAGCTTCTATGGAGATCCTGATCCATTTTATATCTTCATCATGGAGATTATGATATATTATATATTGTACGTGGTGATGAACACACATGTCAAATTTTGTATATCATGCCTATTCATGGCCATTGTACTCTTATGTATCCGAGTGTGCTATATGTATTTGTAGTCACATGTAGAGATTGATTATTGTGCTATATTGATGGATGGCTGGTTCTTCCACCTGGTTCTTCATCACTTCACTTTTGGGATGGATTTTATAATGTATTTCAGCCATCATGTTACCCATCTGACCTCACACATTAGGGGGCATCTGTTATAGCTGATTTTACCAAACATGGTTGATAACATATTTATATCCTTCATTGTCCCTCTATAGACTCTTTAGATCCCATGGACTGATATTATACTTTGACATTTCCAATTTCATCCCTATAAACCCTTGTTTATTGTTGTACGCGACTTTTAACCCATACTCACGTGTACACACAACTTTTGACCTCAAACCTGCGTATGTCGGGATGTGTGCATAAATCCAAATAATTTTGGAGTTTTCCTTCATGTGTGTCCAAACCACTTGACTCTTGGCCTTCCATATGCCTTGAGTTCGCTTATGTTTCACCCTCCATTACCCCTTTGGAGTGTTATATAAGGAACCCCTTGGATACATTGAAGGGGAGGAATTGAAGAGTGACGAAACTATAGTCCATTGTTGCCATAGCTTGCATATACTTGAGTCTGCATCCCTTTGTCCCTTTGGATAACTTTTTTTTCTTCCCAATATTTCCTTTGATTGTGAGCTTGCTATTGAGAGATGGAGGATTGAGGTGGTGGAGGCCCACGTGGAGGACTCGGTTTCTCTGGTTCGTAGACGTGCCGACAGAGGTTGTCACTTGTGTAATCTCTGATTTGATTAATAGAAATATCTTTTACTGTGCAATAATTTCCATTTGAATGAATATTGAGTCCATGGATATGTTTAATTGCTTATACATTGTTGATTATATATGCTAGAGTAGATCTAACACCATATTATATAGCATTCTTGTCTTGTTTGTTGTTGTTGAGAGCAAATTGCAAGCACAAGCGGGATTGGAAAAAGCTCAATGAGGATCTACTTCAACCGTCTGGAATAAGGTATGATTCGAGGTCCCTTAGTGTTAGATGTTTGGTTTCTCTTACATATTGGGAAAGGTTTGATTTCTTGTTTCTAGCTGTTTGTTGTGGTACACCCCAAGCCATAGGAAGTTTCTCTCCGTAACACTCATTCCTCCTAAAAAAATAGCAAAGTGCTTCCAATGATTGGTCATCTCAATGGTGATATAATCCAAAATTAATTTTTTGGTGGATTTTAACAAAGTATTTTGATTTATCCTTTTATTCAACCTCTCAATATCCTTTTGTAGTGTATCTTTGGAATGTTGTAGATCTAAACTGACTACATCTTTCTTGTCGACTATTTCATTGAGATTCTACACCGCATCTCCATTATGTTTAAGCTCATCCTTGATCTTATTAATTTGAGTATCTTTGATATTGATATCAACGATGGTTTTGGAAAGTTCATCTGTAGGATATGTTGAGGATGTGTCCTGTAAACCTATAACCTTGGCAAACAAAAGGCCTTGATTCTATCTCTTCATCTTATCAACCTCTTTCCCAAGAGCTACAATTATTTATTTATGTGTTTGGTTTTTAGTATTAATCATGTCCTATTATGCTTGAGATGCTAACAACTCAGTTGTTTGTACATGATCTTTCATAGGAATATTCATCTTTTGTCTCAAGTACATAAATTCCTTATCCTTTTATTTCAGTAAGTCTTGTACAATGGATAGATCAGTAGGGTATTTTACAATCTTTTCGATATGATTCTCTAGATCATCGACCTTCAACTGTTTCAATTTGTTAGATTACTGTTCATTTTTAAATAGACATTCCAGTCTATTGATTGAACCCTACAATTTATTTGTACTCATGGTATATTTAAGGGCATCTCAAAATATGCCTTCACCAGTATGTCTATGTAATTCCATTTTATCCTTAGGATGGAATGCATCTAGATTGAATGTTCATGGGTATTTATATAATTGGATTCTATCCTCTTCCATTTGGGAATTATAGGCTCTAGAATAACCATTTTTAGGGTGCTTTATTTCAAATCCATAATTGATAATAGCCTTGCATGATGTCCAATGGTAATCTCCTATCTTGGGAAGAGGACTCCCTACAAGTCTACATTTTCCTCTCTGATCTATGAATAAACATTAGAACCCCATAATTGATTGGATATGTATGTATTGTCGTTAAAATTTCTTGTTGTGAATATCATCCTTGCTCCTAAGGCCATTTTGCCGACAAATAATTCTTTAGTATAACTAGATCCAACAAAGTTGGAATTGGCCTTTGATGTAATACCAACTTTGGTTTCTTCTAAGTTTGATCATTTATATTCAAATAACCTAGGTTTACCTAGTCTCTCACTTCAGTGCCATATGTCAACTCAAATAGTGATATTTCCCCCAAAGCATTGGCCTTATGAGGCATTATGATAACATGGGAAACTATCTGATAATTTTTATGTAAAACTTTATTTACTTTCTCCTAACTTTCTAGGTTTGAAATTTTGTCAATCTCATTATTAGGCTCATGCTTTTATTCTACCAACCTTACTGACCTTATTTTTCAAACTCAATACCCTTGTGGTCATATTTGCAGCTGAATCTAGTGGGAACATTCATATTGGATAAAATTTATTTGACCATAGATTGTTTTGTTCTATATTTGATTATGAATGGAATTGATTCCTAAGTCACATTGCAATTCCTAGTACTGTTATGCTTCAAAAAATGAAAAGTGTCAAAATAAATTCTCTATTGAATATATGTTAGGGAAACCAATATCGGAGTCAATAAAACAAGTAGATGATATTGTTGTAGCTTATATCCATAGATCCAAATTCCAATATGATCCTGTTAACAAAACCAATCCCATATAAGGACTTCTGGGTTCAATTGCAGAAGTTTTGTACACTTCTGGATGATCCTAGGGGGAGGGGTGTCAAATAGAAAGGCATAAAATTTTGAGATAACAATATTTGAAAATTCTAGGAACCCTTCATTGTTTAACTGAGATTTAGAATTTTTGAGATTTGTTTGGTCAAAGAAGTCCTTATTATTATATAGTATCATGTATAATAGTTAGTATTTGTACCTAAATAAATTCATGAAAACAAAATTATTTGACTGATCGTGCATCATATTTACCAAGAAAGCAACAAAATATAGCCTAATAGAAGTCTCCTAACATGATAGGTGAATCATAAAAAAATTCCTAATATTGTTTCATCAACTATAAGGTCATAATTGTAACCCAAAACCTGACATGCCATGGAGATCCCTACCTGATCTTGTTCTAAGAAAATTTCCAACTTTTAGGGCTATGGTGAAGAAGGTGGCTCAACTTTGAGAGGAAAAAGTGATCTAAGGAAGACGTCTCTGCTCATGAGGGGAAAACCTATGAATTTATCGTTCGGGGATTGTTCTTCAATTTCCATCATGCCTTAGAGAAATCATTTGTTAATCGAAAAAATTACCAAGTCGGCCCTAGGCATGAAGACCCTTTTCACCATGTCTTGGATAAATTCTTTGTTAATCGTCGATCCTAGGCATGGAAACCCTCCTCTCTAGAATATATAATTCTATTCACCATTATACCAACTCACGAAATGGTCGAGATCTATGTAGTATAACCTTACCCAGCCCTAAGCTCCAAATATTGAGATAATAATCTCCAACCTTAGTGCGGTCTTCAACTTTTCTTAAGATCTGGTGAAGGTTGGTAATAAAGAGAACAAGGTCATAAATGGCATAGTGACTGTATTCTAGGTTCTCTTCTTAGATGGAAGGGTTACTGGTAGATGGATAAGATATCGATTTGGGAGAAAAGGACACAACGATAAGTAAAATATTTTTATGCGGTCGAAAATTTTAGTAGAGAGAAAGAAATTCATGGGTAAGGGATTATGTAGAAGGGATTTGAAGAAGGCTTGCAAAACAATTCTTGAAAATTTTGAAAATGGGGCTTTTATAGCGAGGAAATTTGAAATTTGGTACATTCAATATGAGGGACATATGTCTCTTACTGATTCTTTGGTAAAATAAGGCATGGGGTCATTTATTGGCTAGAGGCATTGCAGGAAGAATGGAACTTGTCAGAACCGTTGGGTTTGTGCGTATGGTTCCTGCTTTTGTAAGCTATAGAGTGGGAAAGTGATTTTGGGGTCAAATAAAACTAGTAAATTGAACCAATTTTGAGGCCCTAATGAGCTCTCACACTAACATGTGGATTAACAGTTTCAAGTTCAGGCTTCGAGATTTGGAATAACCTTCTTACAATTTATATGGTCTAAATCCTCCTCAACTTTCGATCATCTGACACGAGATACCACAGATATTGGCTTATAGTGTTAACTTATGACAACATGACCCATACTCCTATACCATTAGTCTAACATTTTCCAGGCCCCATATACTAGCACATGATACTAAAGGTGGTATCAGGGGTAAGGCATGACGATAATATGTGACTGCTTTTGAGGCCTTGAAGGGTCCTTGTGTCAACACATGCCTTGGTGGTTTCAGGTTCAGGATCCTATGTTTTCATTAAGGACTATATATATTTGGGAGTATGATCTGTTATACATCGTTGATCTTCTCCTAGTTTGATCTAGGCCATTAGTCTCTCGTCGACTTAATAATTTCCTCTAATGCAACTATATCATAAATCAATTCTTTGATCGTAGCATTAGACCACTAAATGAATTCAGAGATGTTGATCATAACAGTTTTCTAATATCAATGGGAACTAGGAATCGATTTCTACTTGCACCCTTACCATACGAGACCATGAGTTTTCTATTATCCTTCCTTTATCTGTCTTCCTTGATTTTTATGCATATTAAAAATTAGTATTATTAGTGCCCAAGTTTTGGAACTATCACTACGCGCTGAGCAAGACAGCTAGAAGTAGTTGCATGCCAAAAAAAAAGGAATCTACATTGTGCATTGAGTTCAATTAGAACTATGCTTTTGAAACAATTTTGCAGCTTTGAGCACTATAACAAATCCTGAAATTAGCGTCCCATTTAGCATCCCTTTTTAGTGTATTTTTTTCTTATATTGAATGGTCAAACTAGACGCTAAATGGGGCACGTCATGGACAAAAATTAAAACATCCCAAAAAACGTTGTTTTTTGCTTCCTAGATAGAATCTTTTATGACGTCCAAAATAGAGTCTATTTTTTTGCTTCTAGAATAGCGTCCAACTTTGCTTCCTAAACAACAATGAGGTTTCTTCCTAAATAACGTCCTATTTTTCTTACTAGCGAGTGTTTGTTTTTTTTCTTAAATGATGTCCCCGTTAGCGTCATATTTGCATCCTTAATAGCACCATGTTAGCATCCAAAGTAGCATCCAATATTGCATCTGTTTTTTCTACCACTTTGGCATCCCATTTTGCACCATGTTTTACTTCCAAATATGTGCCAATTTTAGCTTCCAAATTTGCACCAATTTTTTCTTCCTTTTTTGCATTGTGTTTTGCTACCAAAATGACGCCAAATATTTCTTCTATTGTTGTGCCATATTTTGCTTCGTATGTAGCGCCATGTTTTGCATCCTTTTTAATTCCTAGTTTCACGTCTTATTTTGCTTCCATATCAACACCATGTTTCGCTTCGTCATTAGCGCCATGTCTTGCATCCTCTTTAATGCCTAGTTTCACATCTCTCAATTTTTGGTCACTAATTTAGTCATTTTTTGTAATTTTATATGCGAATTTTGGTCATTTTGTTTGTTCACTTATCTCTTGTTTTTTGGTTAATAATTTAGTTGTTTTTAACTGATATGATAATATCATTAGGGCATGGAGGAAATGAACCACCAACCTCCTACTTGTAAGGCAAGCGCTCTTCCATTAAGCTAGCACCCTTTAAAAATTCGAGAACCTAACTTACAAAGTCTTCTATAATAGTAAAAATGATCAATACACAACTTTGAGTATCTACTGGTCGGCAAAAGATGATAGACTGTATAAGTTCATAATATATGATCAAGCAAGTTATGAAGTCCATAAACCTTTTCTAGGAATTTTAACAAAACTCAAGAAATTGGTTTAATGGGATTGCAAAAATCACTATTCCCTAGTGCAAATGAACAACAAAAATATAATACTGATACAAAAATTCATCCCTTTATACCCAGTATTAAAATGATAAAGGCACTTGCAGCAAAATTTAGTATAGATTTACATCAACCACTAGTACAAAATGAAGAATTAGCTACTAGGTGACTAAAAATTCTAGTCACCACAGGTTTTCCAAGTGATTTACTACTAAATATGAGCAATTTTG
>LPNX010251814.1:4631-26540 GCA_001517045.1 Pseudotsuga menziesii | reverse complement strand
ATCATCATCATCATCATCAACATGATCATCATCATCACCATTAACATCGTGAACATCATCATCATCATCCTCATCATCATCCTCATCATCATCACCATCAGCATCATCAACATCATCATCAACATCATCATCATCATCATCACCACTAAGGACCCCCCTCCACTCTATCTTTGTCTCAGACACACACACATCCCTATGTCTCCCCTTACCACTAACACCCCCTAGCCTATAACCTACATCACCTAGACACCCCCACACACATCCACATGTCTCCCCTTACTACTAACACCCTCCTCCCTTATATCACTCCCTAACCAATCCAACTACCTATAAACCCCACCCCGCTACTACCTCTCCTCTACAACACCTAGACACCCCCACATTAATCTAACGCCTAACGCCCCTTACGACTAACGCCCCCCTCCCTTATATCACTCCCCAACCAATCGAACTACCTCTAACCCCCACTCCCTACTACATCCCCTCTACAACACCTAGACACCCCCACATTAATCTAACCCCCCCACCCACTCCTAAAATCCTAACACACCTTTTACTCTCTCTCTCTCACACACACATGCACAAGTCACCCCATCCAATTAAGGACCCCCCCTCCACTCTATTTTTCTCTCTCTCTCTCTCTCACACACACACACACATACCTATGTCTCCCCTTACCACTAAGGACCCCCCCCATTTTGCATGTTTTATTAAAGCAAAACAGGAGCGCATTTTATTGAAGCAAAACAAGAGCGCATTTTATTGAAGCAAAATGGGAGTGCGTTTTATTGAAGCAAAACGGGAGCGTGTTTTAATGAAGCAAAACAGGAGCACGTTTTATTGAAGCAAAACGAGAGCACATTTTTGCAAGGTAAAACATGAGCGCGTTTTTGTGTACTATCCTAATTGGCATGCATGTTGGCAGCCTTGAGGTTAGGCTTAACAGGGTCGGGATTGCTAGGGATGATTTCTATTTTATGGATCAAGAGTGATTGACTTCATTCTACCATTGCATCTAAAAGGTCCCTCAACTTCTTGCACACACCCTATACAATTTGATGCTTATTCAGTGGAAGGATTCCAAGACCGAGAAGGCTGGTAGATAATTACATAATCATATGGGATGGATGAAGTTGTGATCAGATCCACTCCTTTGTGCAGATTAACGTGATTTACAGCAACGACAACAATGGACAAGCATGGGAATGTTTTGGACAATTATAACCCATTTGCGGTCGCTTACATGGTATGAAGTTGTTTTTCTTTTTAATTCATACTTTACTTCTTGACAAGGTTGTTTTCTATATCATTGTTAATTTTCTTTTTCATTTTGTGTAGACTCGAACTGATGCTTCTATATCCATTGTAAGTGTTTTGTTCTTCCTTGCATTAATGTAATAAAGTTATGGCAGAGAAATTAAGACTTTATTTAGACATGAGAGAAAGAATAATCTGGCAATGTCAATGTGAGGTATGCCTCTGTAAGAGCAATTGAGCAATTGAGATCCCATCTATAGTATATTTTAAAGCATATGATTAAGGACCACAAGAAAGTACCACACAAAAGTTTCAATTGAGGAGCTACAACTTTAATAGACAATCTTTTTGATTGTTTATATCTTTATCTCATTCCAAACAACTTATATACATTTATGAAAATTTTCAAAATCAATTATATTAATAATATTAAAAATTACATATAATTTATTGATACCTTTGGATTTAGAATTTATGGTATATTTTAAACCATATGATTAGTAACCACAACAGAGTCGCAGAAAAGAGTTTCAATTGAGGAACTACAACTTCACTAGAGAATAGTCTTGATTATTTAGATCTCTATCTAGAGTCTTAGATTTATGAAAAAATTGAAAACTAACAAGTAGATTAGTAGAAAAGAGTTTCAATTGAGTAACTACAACTTCACTATAGAATAGTATTGATTATTTAGATCTCTATCTAGTCTTAGATTTATGAAAAAATCGTCTTGATTATGTATATTTCTATTTTGTCCTCAAAATTTTTAATATTAATATTATTAATGATATAAAAAATTATGTATAATTTATTTTAAAAAATTAATATAATTTAAAATAAAAAATTATATCAATAAAATTATTCTATTAAATTATTATGTAAACATATTTCATTATATAATTAAAATGCCAATAATTCTTATTCGAAGAAAACTCTACACTATTATTATAAAGTTTTAATTTGCGGCAAATGTTTTAACAATTCCACCCCCACAGAATATAAAAACGAGCGCCACGAGCGGTAAAAATTGTTCAACAACGGGCTCTGAACAGAATAAATAGTTAGGAGGGTTCGAACTTACGCTGAAAGCTCCTGTCGCACTATTCCGGCGATCGCGTTCCAAAACTGGCATTAATTTGAGCGAATTGTGGCTGTGTCTATTTAAATGCTCCGTCTTTGTCCCTTAAACCAGCTGGGGTGTGCCGCGAAGCAGAAAAATCAGGTTTTTTCCCGGTTGGGAACAAATATCGACTTCTAACGCGAGCACGGAATACCCATTAGAGTTGTCTGATTTTACCTTCAACGGCCACGATCCATCCCGGAATAAATGGCGTATTAGGGCTACTTGCAGACAAGCCCTAGGCCGCGCATAGGGAAGCAAAAATACACTAAAGGTTCGAGGGCCGCCGATTCCACTGACGTGGTGTGTTCCCTGGCCCCGCGCGATGAGATTCCGTCACGTTTGCCGGCCTCGCGTCACTGCATGTCATTTCAGTTGTACCCTTCCAGCTCCAATCCAGCATACGTGCCACGTTTTTATTTGATCAATGGACCACTAAAATAGGTACACGTTTTTTCAAACCCGACCTCGGAGAAAGAAGGCCTTCCGCCTAAATTTAACTAGCAATTGCTCCAAAAGGTACAATAGTACGTCGAATTGGAAAAAAAATCAAAGAGAGCAGTAAAATAGATATTTGGGAAATTCAATGTATCAAGAATCCAACTCTCCACTTCATTTCTTGGTGTTGGATTACTTTAGCAATGAAGGTGTTTGGTGTGTCACTAAAGGTCAATTAGCTTGAAAGACATTATGTCCCAACTAAGAGATAACATATGTCTAGCATCCAATCCATGAGTTCAATATCTATGTCCTTGGATGAGGTATTTCCCCGCCTCTCCCTTTCTTTCTTCTCAACTCATTATATGTTTACCTTAATGCAAGGGGAGAACCTCTTGTGATACTCAAAATAGCTTCCCTGGCCTCCATTTCTATTTTTGGCTTGTTGGAGGAAGTTTCTTTTCAAAGGTTCTTAAATTATCATGGCTTGCGTTGTTTTACTATCCTTATTTTATTTCACCCATTGTGGACTTCTTTTTAACTTGCTAACCATTCATGCTTGGTGATTGACTATGTCCCCTCCATAATACTTCGAGCAAAGGACTATGATGGACCTCGAATCCCTCTCCAAATTTTGTTAGAACCTATCTTAGAATTGAATCCTTCAATATGAGGTTAGAAAGGTTAGCATCCTTTTGCAAACAAAATCGTGAGCTTCCCCCATTCACTGAAAACATTGACTTCTTTATTAGACTCCTTCATTGTGAATGAACCCCCTACCTTACATCTTTCAAAAATAGAGCCTTGATTAGACTTGAAGATGGTCCTTGAAGGGGTTATAGCAAATTCAAGCTCAACACAACTCCAACGTAAATAAAATGAGCTCTAATGCTACCTAGGGTAGTAAAAGGAAAAAACATGGAACTCAAAGATATATCTTTCTTAGGAAATGTTTAAATATGCTCTCTCCGTGTTCATGTATGAAACAAATTTTTTAGAGTTTTTATTCTCTTGTCGATACAAAACCATCATTACTACAGGTAATGGAGTGAATGGTATACTATTTGATGGATTTAGGGAACATGATAAGGTAACCTCCATCGTCCTTCTCTCATTCATCACACACTCCATCACAATTCCTCTACCTTGCAAATTGTGTCTTGAAGGAACAAGCATCCTACCTTTCCTTGAAACATTTCGATAGCATCAAGGATCAAAATAACCTCTTTATGTGGTT
Organism: Pseudotsuga menziesii; assembly: GCA_001517045.1. Taxonomy (NCBI): domain Eukaryota; kingdom Viridiplantae; phylum Streptophyta; class Pinopsida; order Pinales; family Pinaceae; genus Pseudotsuga; species Pseudotsuga menziesii. Next base: position 22,488 of record LPNX010251814.1, on the reverse strand, counting down.
TCTTGCATAAAAATCAAAATTGAGTCCGAGTCGTGGTGCAATCGTCACCATGGTCGTTGCAGTAGCTATGTTGATTCTTGCAATAGTTGGAATAGGGTTTTATGCAAGAGATTAAATACTTAATTATTAATAAATGCATTATACCAATACCGATATTGTATGTTATAGTTTGTATTTTTCTTTGTACTTGTAATGGCTTAGAATGATTAAGGTGAATTAATGCATTATTTTTATACCATTCTATTGGAAGAAATATCGATAATGTATGTTATAGTTTGTATTCTTCTTTGTATTGGTAATGGCTTAAAATGATTAAGGCTTAGTAATGCATTTTTTTTATACCATTCTATTGGAAGAAATATCGATATTGTATGTTATAGTTTGTATTTTTATTTGTATTGGTAATGGCTTAGAATGATTAAGGTGTATTAATGCATTATTTTTATACCATTATATAAGTGAACATGTATGCACTTTCATATCTATTTGTAGAGGCTAAATTGGCACTATTTCAAGAAGGACATTTTCTTTCAAAACAACTTTAAGGTGGTATAAGGAAATTGCATTTGATTTTAATATGAATGCTTTTTATTTACATATATAAAGGTGATAAATTTGTATTTTATTTTAATATATATGCTTTTTAATTTATGAATGTTTTTAAATTATATATATTATTAAAAAGTTTAACAAACATGATGAGTTTTATAAGTAATTAATCATTTTTAACTATTTATAGAAAAATAAATTAAAACAAGTAATATTTATTTATATATAAGTTATAAGTTGTAAGATTTTAATAAACAAGTATTATTGATTCTATAACAAATCAAACAAATTTTATTAATTATTTATAAGTAATTATTTCCTATAAAGGTTAGAACAATTGATAATGAGTAATTAAAATGAAAAGTTGCAAATAAAAAACCACAAATTAAGTATTAGTAATATATATATATATATATAACCTTTAAAAATAATTAATCATTATATTTCTAAATGTTACCACTTTAAGAAAAAAATACAACCTCCATCATTTTAATGATTTTGTAATTTATATTTTATTAATTTTATACATTTGTAAAAATATTTATAACTATGTGTTTAAGATTAATAAACTAAAAAATACAACTTTATTTTATTGTTTGTTTGAAAAAAAATCACTAATAACAATTTATTTGAATTTAGATGGAGCTATTGCCAAATATAATAACCACCAACTTTTTGTAAAATATTTATTTTATCAAAATTTATATAACCCTTTATATATAAAGCTCCACTCTTTATATAACATTTTTTAATTCAAATGAAATACTTTATATTTAAAATAAACATAACTATCTTCACACTCTAAAATCTTAGGTTGTATATTTTATTTTCATAAACAAAAGTAAATTATTTGTATTAAATTTATTGGAAATATTTTATAAGCTAGTTTTTTATATAAATATATTTGTAAAAGTTTTTATTAAACATAAGATTTTTTTGACTTTCATGTGTATTAAAATTACTATAGTTAATATGTTTTTGGAATAAAGAAGTTGATCATCAGGAATTGGCATAGTGGGCACCTTTGGCACCAACTTTGTGTTGCTTAATTGAAGATGGCTCCTTGAAAACTATGCCAATAATCACATTTGCTATCACATTAAGTTTATCCTCAAGTCCTATCATTTCCTTCATTTCCTTGGAGATGAGACGGAGTTTCGCATCGATTAGATATATCTTCTCTCCAGTCTCATCAAGACCTAAATATCGAACAGCCGGAACATTGACTTGTTCTCGCTTGTTACCTATTGTGGAGTTGTATTTCCAGAATCGTCAAATGTCGAATGTTTCAGGGCTTCAAGGATGCCTGCACCATATTTTAAGCTTTAGGGATCCTTGGTGCAGGTCACAGGGCAGAGGGGAGAATCTTTGGCCAGAACATGAGAATTTCCTCCTCTAAATAATATTATAGAATATTTCAATATACCCTTTTATCTCGCATTTTTTTTAATATTTGCATGTTATAAAACTGGTTTTCTTTCATATTATCAAACATACTATGAATAAATGCTCGAGTTTTATTTTTTTTATCATTTTTCCGGGTGTTTATAATGATAATTGATATTGTTTTAGCCAGTACACAGTTATTACAAGTTGGGGACCTTGTACATATACTTGACCCAACTATGACATCTGAAATTTCTCTGAAGTTTTACCTCTCTTAACCATTATAAATTCCTCTTCGCACGCACGGAAGATATGATCACGAAGTACTCAAGTCTTATGCTAAGGATTTGATACTTCCATGGTCTGGAGATGTTCAGAATAGGTATGAATGATCAATTCCTTTTATAATCAAGTCCTGCAATTTTTTGTTGTTTTTAGAGAATAAGTGCATAATACTTGAAGCTTCAAGTAGATTCTGTAATATTATTTCCCACTATATGGCACACAACGTAAATTTTATGTTTCCTTTGGAAGGAGGTTAAAGAATTTCAAGCCAAATTGTTGAGTCTAATCAAGGATTAAAAGCATTCATACTTCGTGATGGAGTGTTAAATTATCAAGAAAATAGAAAGCAAATAAGAATGATAATATAATTGACAGAAAAGGGTCACAAATTTGCTTTATTAATCAATGGTACATAATGTATAACTGACCTCTAAAGGTATAACCATTAGGATAGATAACGAACTTAGATTAGAAATTTCAACATCCCCCTTGATCTTAAGTTCAGTATTGCCTGAAAAACTGCCTACTTGATAATCAAATGTGTCAAGCAAATTCAGAGAGAGAGAGAGTGAAACTCAAGAAGGTCAGTGACTAATGGCTGAAAATCTCTCTGACACAACATCTAGCAGAAGTAGTAAGACTTCTACCAAGTTGCATGGTTTCAAGATGACCAAGAACTAATGGTTTTAAGTTTACCATAAAACTATCAAAGATATCAAGAAGTGGTTTTAGGGTTACCATTAACCATATCAACTAGAAGCTAGAATGAATTCTCTTGATCACAAAATTTTTATCAAGATCCATGAAAAGTAGACTCTCGCATGTTCTACTTAATTGATGGTTCTAGAAACTTTTAACTTTCACTCTATCTTCAAAATTCATAAACAAGGTTGCATATTTGTTTCTCATTTGTTTGTACACAGGCTCCATCACTTTGAAACTTGGAACCTGACATCAAAGTGTAGATATTTATTCATTTATTCCCCCTATTAGGGACAAGGTGAGAAGATGCAAGTTCGTTCAAATTTTCTCTTGTTTTCGACTTTCTTTTATCCCCTGTCAGAAACAATCTATCATATGCATTAACTTCATGCATAATCAAGTTCAAAATGCTAATTTTTTTTTTCCTTATGGGTGTTGGGTTCAACCAAAACTGCACCCAATTACAATCATTTTTCAATTCAACAATATCACAAAAAAAGACTTGCAAAAACAAAATTGCGAAGATAACAAATCTGAACAAGTACAAGTTCAGAAAATCAGTGTTGAATTGTTTTATTTATTTTTAATTCTAAATGCTGAAAACTCTATTTTAATTTCTCTACATGTTAAAATTTCAGTTGCTTCAATAACATTCCAATCTTAAATTTAAGCTTCAATTCAATGAAGCATCATACTTCCTCTGAAGAGTCAAGAGCGGCTACACTTCTTCAGCAGCTCTCCACATGAAATTGACTGGATGTCTGCTACAATCATACATGATCTCTTGTTTGAATTAACAACACAGCCAGGGGATATTTCTCTTGATATATGGCAGAACTTCTTGAAGTGCTATCGGGTCCTTCATTCAAAAGCTAGCTTCTTATCAATTACACAACTTCAAAACGAAGCCAACAGTTAGCAATCTATCCAACTATATCATGATTTCAGGTCTGATAAGTCTGATAAATGTGTTCAAACTCTTCACTCACAAATGTATTGAGCTATTCCCTGGTGACAAGTCATATGGCCGCATCTCACTTAATAAAACCACAATTAGTTTCGAGGTTCAAACTTATATCTCTCAATATATGCATTGAACATCTCAGTGATTGGTTTGGCAATTAATAAAAACAAAGTAATAATGCATTCTTGTTGTATTTAGCGCCCTCTCTCCTTTGACCTTAAATGGCATACACTCAATAAAATAGAATATACAGAACATAAGAAGAACATGTATGGTGTTCAAGTCGATAATCTGTTTAATATATTGAACACAATCTATAACATTTCTTCACTCATAACATTTTTCAACCGTACTCTTCACCTGATTTGCACAACTTATCGGCGTTCTTCTTCACATATTGAAAAGCAGTAATTTTATAAGTCAAGACTTTTGTCTCTTAATCAACGATTTTGAGATGTAGTTTCTCACAGTTTTGATGGCTTCATCAAATCTCTGACTTTCATTCATACAGAAAACTTGATCTTTCTTTATTCCATATGAATTGTTCAGCGACGATCATGGACACTCAACACTGTTCCATATATTCAAAAAGCAATAACATCTTTTATCTTTAACTCACATCACAACCTTTTCAATCATTCATGCTCTGATACCACTGTTAAATCATCAAGAAAATAGAGAGCAAATAAGAATGAAAATATAATTGACAAAAAAGGATCACAAATTTGCTCTATTAATCAAATATAGTACACAATAGTACATATATAGTACATAATGTATAACTAATGTATAACTGACCTCTAACGATATGACTATTAGGATAGATAACGAACTTAGATTAGAAATTTCAACATGGAGAAGCCTTGATTAAATAATCTGATCAGGGTAGGAGAAAATGAGGACTGTATTAATGTTTTTTCAGCAGAGGCAAAATGAGTTCAAGCGATTCATCAGTAGAAATCTGTTTGATGGGCCATAGACTCTGTTAAGTTACAGAAACTATGTGGGCTCCCATCATGGGTTCGGGCTTTCCTGCATCATCATCACATTTTTCAAGTATTTCTTGTTTTTGGGGTAGTGGGGTCCGTCAAAAGTATGCAGTGTGGGTACTCGTTGGATGCGGAATCAAATTCCACATCCAATGAGCTCTCTCGATCGAAATTTGAGTAAAAAAACAGCAAGATATGTCGAAAATATGAACAAAAAAAGTAGTTTTTTTTATGACAAATATGTCAATTCAACCATTATGGCTGCCTCATTTTATTGGAATTCTATTGGTTCTTGAATTCCAACTCACAAGAACTTATTGTTGGCACGTTTCTTGTAAGGCCCATTTTAGACCCCAAATTTCCTCTAATGTGCCAAGGCTTTCCTTCTTCTCATCTTTCATAGACAGGTTACGCTAAACAATCCCTAAGCATTCATTCACATTCGCATTCAGCAACACAAACACAATCTCAACTCTCCCCAGGGCACCTTTGTTGGCAAGGGGTTTGGGTAAGTTGCACAGCATTGCAGATGTTGTGCAAGCTTGGAAGACACTGCACAAGACAAGGATAGGGCGATAGAAGAAATATAGAATACTTTTGATTATGTTGTGTCACTTTTTGTACTTGTTGACCATTTTTTGTGGATATTGGTCATTAGTCTGTTAAATCAGTTAGGAGTTAGTTAGAAGTGGACCATGAATGTAAAGGTGCAAGCCTATAAATAGAAGAATTGTAATCATAATGGATATACAGGTTTAGGGAATGGTTTTGATCTGAAAGAAGATATGAATTCTTATCTGTTTTAATCTGTGGTTGATTGCGCAGAAGTAATTTGATAAGACGAATGTTTACCTGAATTGTTGTTATCTTCTCTTTTTTTGTCTTTATGTTCCTGCAACTTCGATGATGAATGTGGAGTGAATCTGAATTATAGATCTATGATGTGATGTTTATTGTTTATGAATGTTCTTATCTTTTGAGACCAGTTTCACACTGGTAGATCTGTTACAGTTATGAATAAATGATGAATTGTTCTGTTTAAAGAGTTGCTCTAATCTGGTCACTATGATGAAGAATCATCGATGCCCTAATCCTCTTCTATAGTGCAGAAACTTGGTTTTGACAGCCCTCCCTTGAACATCTCAGGTGAGACTTCATCCGCTCTATGGGTGTCGTTGGACAGGGTAAAACCTGTTTGGGTCGATGCTCAGGGAGTTCACGGTGGCTTGAGTGTCAACAGACTAGGACCCCTGTCGAACAGGTTTTGTTCGTTTAGGTTTGAGCCAACAAATGGTTACATTGTCGAGACCTTGTTATAACTGAGAGGAGGGTATGTGGAATTCGACGCGATCAGAGACTCAAGAGTGGATGTGGCATCCGACGCGACCCGAAATTCAAGATTGGTTTGATCAGAAGTTGCGAGAATTTGTTGAAGCAACAAATCAGAACCTTAGACTGACAACAAACAAGTGGTTGGCGAATTACATACGCGACTGTCCTCGCGAGTATTTTTTCTGTGAGTTTCCCATCATACTATACGAGTGGTTGGCGTAGTTCACATACAAGAAGACAAATTTCCAGGGAGGGGAACCAACATCCTGGACCCCTGAATTGATCCAAGAGTTGCAAGAGACTGACAACAGAGTGTCGCGAATTGTTCAGTTCTGGTTGGATAGTATCCTAGAAGGATACATCACTGAGTTCGCAATCGACACTACCAATTCTTATAGCAAAGTAGAAAGGGAATTATTCAATGGGCCTAGAGGTAGGTTCTTATTATCTCTATAGTTGTCAATTAAAATGCTTGTCTGCAAAATGAGTATAGTGACGATGCCCCTCTAGTAGTAAAAATCTAGTGTGCGTAGGTGGTGGATATAGCGACTAAAGGGGGGATACGAATGGGAAGGTAAGGGGTAGATGGGTGCAAGTTTCGATAAGACTGTGAGGGAATCCGAGGAAGAGAGTGGTTATATAAGGGGAGGAGCAAGGTTTCAGCAAGAGAAGAAGAAGCGAAAGAGGACATGGAAAGGTCCTGCTGTGATCGAAATGCAAAACCACAAAGGACAACCACATGGGACGAAGCGACCCTACAGCGACGAAGAGGACGAATAGACCCAGACTATGCCCAGGACAGTAGTAATATCAAACCCTAGTAGCAACATACCCACACCTCCGGGCACCACTTCAAACTCAAGGAGAAACACAAATTCTATGTCAACTTGCCCGACATGCTAGCAGCAGTCTAGTAGAAGATCAGCGTCTATAGGAATAAGGCCCAGGATGGCGGGCGACGACACCAAGTTATCGTTGTTTCATGGGAACGAGACTGATCATCACAAGCAGTATTGGTTTCTCTGCGACGATGAAGTATGGACTGTCAGACAGGCCACAGATGATGATGTTAAAAAGGGCCAACTGGCGACTACTCTGCGGGGTCGTGCACTAGATGGGTATATAAAATTTATATAGGTTCCTACGAGGACCCCTGCAAAAACATTGGATGAAGTTCGGAAGGGACTAATCGAAGAATTCTAGAAACCTAAATCGGAGGCGCAATACATTACCGAGTTGAAAGAGATCAAGCAGTTTCTAAATCAGATTGTTTGGGACTTCGATCAAAGGTTTAATACGTTGATGGCATGAGTCAACTTTGATATGAGTGACATTCAACATAAAGAGTGTATTATCACATCCTTGATACCTCATATTTGTCAACCACTAATGTAGCAGAATATTGCGACACAGAGTGAGGCTCTGGAGATCACGATGAATTTAGAAGCTTCAATTGTCGGAGAGAATGCAGTTGGTATGAATCAAATCTAGGTACAACTGGAAAATTTGACACTTCAATTACAGGACATCAAGAATGCCAAAGAGGATCGCGACGATCTTTGGTGCACTCGGTGTCATGCAGACAGACACACCAAAGTTAACTTCCCTAGTTTTCGAAATTATCTGATCTCAGAAGCGCCGAACCCATTAGGTTGTGGCAGTGTACCATGGTGTCACACATGTCAAGTCTATGGACACCGGAATGAAGAGTGTAGCTACATGCAGAATATAGTTTCAAAACCATCCAACCTATATTGTTCCTTTTGTAGATTGGTGGGGCATGAAGACAAAGATTGTCGCACATATGATCTGCTTCAAGACAAAACATATGATTTGTACTTTGTGAAAGGCGAAGATCAGTGCGTAGTACAACAACCGCAACCTCATGTGGTAAAATCTCGAACACAACCACAATATATTCCATCGCCGCAAATGCAGTTTATACCATCGCAACCGCAACCACAGTTTGCACCGCAGCCATAATTTGCGCCACAGCCGCAGTACAATCAAATGGCGATGCCTCAGCCACAACCGCAGTATGTTCAATCTACGCAGTATGCTCAGCAGCAGCCGAATCCCCCATCCCATTAAATGGATCAACCACAATATCAGCGGCAAGGAGGATTTCGTGAAGGATTCTGAGGAAGAGGAGCAGGCTTTCGAAGAGGAGGAGGACGAGGTTGCGGATCACTCCATGTTGAAATTGTGGGATATTTGGGAACTACCAGAGGAAATTCCCACACTTGTAGTGCTCATGCACATATTGCACAACGATTGATCATACTGTCAAAAACTTCCCATAGCTAATCGCAAGATGGTAGGCTGGGAACGTTCCTCAGTTGCAGAGCACGAATCAGGTACAGACGCAAAATCCTTTTCAAAACCAAAACCAATTGCTGAACCAAACCTAGAATCAAGTTCCACTCCAAAACCAGACTCTAAATAAACTGATAAACCCGCTGTTAAACCAGAATCTACCGGTAACTCAAAATCCACCAATGGACCATAATCAAGGGCTAACGGTTGCGACAATCTCAGCATAGCCCAGAATAGAGGTTGTTGACATTGCCGTGGTCACCCATGCAGGAGCCACAATAGGAGAGAATGGGCCCTGCCCACAAATTCGATTGGATGGAGAGAAGAAGGCGCCATTTGATATCGCAACAGAAAAGGAGACATTTTTTGGAGCCCGGGATGTGATCAGAAGAAATCTTGGTAAGTCACCTATTTATGAAATGCCTTCTGCTTTTGATTCTTCACTAGAGGCGGGACCATCGCGGCAGCATGGTACCTTGTAACACTTCTTTGAGAGATGTCTATTCTTGGCACATGACCCTGATGCTCTAGTGTATATTGAAAATCTGTTGCATCGCCCGAGTAAGGGACAAAAGGATTCCTTAGTGAATTATTTACACAAGAAAAATAACGGCAAGGAGATGTGTAAGAATATTCATATTGGAGACTAAAATCGACTCAATCATTTTGGATCTGGGGTCAGATGTGAACATCCTGACGAAGACCTGGAAAAAAATGAGAAGCCCAAAATTGAGTTGGTCTCCTGTGCAATTGCGAGTAGCTAATCAGGCGAAGGTGCAACCAATTGGACAGGTATTTAACATGGTTGTAGATGTCAAAGGTATGAAGACTCATGCTGATTTTGACATAATTGAAGTTGTTACTGGTGAAGGATCCTATCCCACACTACTAGGGATCTGATGGGCCAATGATTGCATGGTGGTGATTAACTTTAAGAAGAAAATGATGACATTTGAAAAATAAGATATTAGAGTCATTGCACCTATGGATCCAAATGAAGGACGTCGATATATTGAACCAGTCAAGGATGAGGTTGTCAGGGAATGGCATCACACCTACAACATCTCTGAGGATTATATTCATCCCATCACTGATAGAGAACTCAGATGGCGCAACGTTAGTTCTGCATCTTCTAATTATGAGAATGCACTAGAAAACTGGCAGAATTGCATGCATGAGGTCTCAATTAGAAAGTGCGGTTTGATCACTCATTCGCTGAGCCATGTCGCGAATGAGATTGTAGAATTACCGGTTTATGAAGGGCTGCCCGAACTTTCTATGTTCATAATGGAATTTGAAGAAAAGTTCTTAAAACCGCAGTGATTGTTGGCAATGGAGGAAGCACTAAAGGATACTCCAGCATGATGGTGGGAAACTCATAAAAAGACAATTACTGGATGGGCACAATGTTGATGCTTGATGACAGTTCATTTTGGAAACACAGAGGTGTACCATGCTGGGAATTATGATGGAAGGAATGGCCCTAGCATCCATTTAATGGAATTCCAAGCATTGTGGGCATCACGACCAAAGGATGAATGGGTCCATGCCTTTATTCACACCCTGGATGAAATGCCATGATCCTGGTAAATATCAGTGGAGCTACGTAGGGAAATAACCACTTGGGAGGAGATGACAGTTTTCTTTGCGCAGAATTTTAGTTTCGCAGACGTTAATCCTGATGTTAACAATGCACTTCAGATCATTCGAGGAGTGGTTCTAAAAGTTGTACCAGTCACATATCTTGTGGATCCACATGCGCATTGCCACATGCAACCGATGATGGAATGCTATAATGTATCTGGAGAACCTGAAGATGATGATGAGCTATTGAATATCAATATTCTAGAGACAAAAGGGAGTAGGGATGTTGCAGCACTAGATGTACTGATTGATCCCATAAGTCAACCACTGAAGATCGGAAAGGTTAACAATGGGATAGAAGAGAACACAAAATTTGCAAGTGTTGGGGACTATTGGGATGAGGAGACCATGGAAAAAATCACAGACCTACTACATGAATTTCAATTTTGTTTTCCAACAAAGTTTTCAAAAATGAAGGGGATATTAGGTGCTCTAGGAGAGATGAATATTTTGTTAAAAGCAGATGTGAAACCAGTAAGATAGAGGCCGTATCGCCTGAATCTGCGATACAAAGAAAGAGCCAAGGATGAACTTGACCGGATGTTGGACGCTGGAATCATTGAGCCTATGGAAGAATCAGAATGGATCAGTCCCATGGTGGTCCAAGACAAAAAAAAGGTGAATTTTGGATATGTTTCAACTTAAGAAAACTAAATGATGCTTGTATGCATGACCCATTTCCAATGCCATTCAAAGATGAAGTGCTCAAAGCAGTAGGCAGTCAGGAGATGTACTCTTTTACCGATGGATTTTCTGTTTATCACCAGATCAGAATTGCCAAGGAATATTGACATAAAACAACATTTGTTACGGAGTGGGGTTGCTTCCAATACACTGTGATGCCTTTTGGGCTAAAGAATGCGCATGCAATATTTTCTCGAGTTGTTGTCACGGCATTTAAATATTTCATTCAAAAGTTCCTATAGGTGTATATGGATGATTGGGCAGTGTATGGTCTAATCAAAGATCATTTGGAAAACCTTAGACTGATGCTGGAAAGGTGTCGATAGCATTAGATCATGCTGAACTCCAAGAATTGCATTTTTTGTGCACCATTTGGGATACTGTTGGGTCACATTGTGTGCAAGCAAGTATTATTAGTTGATCCTACGAAAATAGCGCTCATTTTGGGCTTGCCACCACTGACCAATGTGAACATGCTTCGGGCGACACCAAGGCACATTGGGTACTATCACAAATTCATTAAAGGATATGCTACAATCACTTCCTTGATGGAGAAACTATTGAAGAAGGATGTTGTCTTTATATGGAGTCCAGAATGCCAAGGTAGCTTCGACATGCTGAAGGCCAAGATGGATTCCGTGCCAATCCTTGTATTACTAGATTGGAACAGAGAGTTCCACGTGCATGTTGATGCCTCTTTTGTTGCACTATGAGTAGTGCTCGCGTAACCAGGTGAAGGAGACCTGGATCACCCGATTGCTTTCGGTAGTCGGAAGTTGTCATTTGCGGAAAGGAACTATACGACCACACAGCAGGAAGGTCTGGTGATGGTCTATGCACTGCAAAAATTTGAGCTTTACCTTTTGGGTGGTCACTTCAAGATGTTTACTGCAATAAGCCTGTGTTGGGGGGGGAGATATGCCAATGGCTACTTCTCTTTCAGGAGTTTGATTTTGAAATAATTGTGAAGTTGGGTCACTTGAATGTTGGCCTTGATCATTTGTCTAGAATCAAGATAGGCGTAGAGCCTACTAATATTGAAGACGGACTTCCTAATGCGTAGTTATTCCAAGTTGACATGGCAAATGATCGTTATGCTCCAATAATCCAGTTTTTGGTGACAAGAGATACACTAGAAGAACTTCCACAAGTCAAAAGAAGCAGTTGGTGGTTAAATCTTTTGATTATCAGTTGATTGCCGGATACCTGTATAATTTGGAACCAGATGAAATTTTACGGCGCTGTGTCCTACCCCACAAGCAAGGAAAATATTAACAGAATCACATGCGGGAGTTGTTGGGGGACATTACGGGGGTCGTGCGACGGCAAGGAAGGTGCTTCATGTAGGGATTTGGTGTCCCACTTTACATAATGATGCGATCAATTATGCATGGAGCTGCGATATCTGTGAATGCACGGGGAAACCATCGCAGCAAGATGAGATGCCACTAGTACCATAGGTAACTTTGAAACCTTTTGATAAATGGGTTGTGGATTTTGTGGGTCCAATCAATCCACCTGGGAAAATAACTGGTGTGTGGTACATAATCACAACAACAGACTACTTGACAAGATGGGTGGAGGCTGCACCAGTTGTGGACTGCACTGCTGCGACAGCAGCAAGATTTCTATTTGATAACATTATGACACGGTTCATATGCCCAAGGATATTGATGAGTGACCAAGGCAGCCATTTTATCAATTGCATAGTATGAGCACTGATGGAGGAGCTGCAGATACAACATAAGAAAAGCACACCATATCATCCGCAGGAAAACGGGACTGTAGAAGCATTCAACAAAATCTTGGAGCATGCACTTACAAAGGTATGTAACGCTAATCAAGATGACTGGGATTTGAAGATTCTAGCAGTGTTGTGGGCATATTGCACCACCTGCAAAAGATTGACAGGGAAAACACCATTCAAATTGTTATATGGGAAAGAGGCAGTCACGCCTATAGAATATATTGTTCCTAGTCTACGCATTTTCATCGCGACAGGCATGGACGATGAAGCAACGCTCAAAGATTGCGTGGCACAATTGATACATATTGAAGAAGATCATTTTATCGTAGCGTTCCATCAGCACATCGAGAAGGGTCGACAGAAGGCTTGGCATGATCACCCTATAAAAAAAACAGTTTCAGTAAGAAGATTTAGTACTATTATATGATAGCAAGTTCTTGAAGCATTCTGGTAATTTACAGATGCACTGGTTAGGTCTGTATCTTACTAATTCTATTACCTTTGGGGGTGCAGTTCAATTGCAGCAGTTAGATGGAGCGGTGTTGCCAAAGCTTGTGAATGGCAACCGCTTGAATCCCTATCGGACGAGGGTAGAACCACGCAATGCCTAAGGAACCGCGCATAAAACAAGGGAAGGGCGTACCAAGAGGGAGTGGATGCACAAGTAGGGGAGTCAGTAGCACAGTTAGAAAGATCCGTTGCAACAGTTGTAGGGTTGCGACATAGAATAGTTAATATGGTACATTAGATAGCATCGCGCATTAACGGCGGCATTGCGCTAAGAGTAAGGGGTTGTGCGAAGAGAAAGGAGCTACGCGAAGAGAAAGGGGACACACCAAGAGGGAGTGATCACATGGGAGAGAGTGGTCGCATGAAAGGAAGTGGATGCGCTAGAGAAAGTGACTGCGCAAAACGAAGCGACAGAGAAAAAGGAAGGAATTAGTAGCATCGTTAGGAAGACAGATCTCGGCCACCGGAGGAGGATGACCGAACATCACATCAGCACTCAATGATGACCATCAATGCAAGTGAACGATGACACTTTGTGACGTCATGTCTAATGATAGCGGATCCAAGCGGTATGTTGACAGAATCGACGGTGTAATAAGATCATTAATGCATGATTGAAGTCCTAATGATGAACTGATACGATAATGATACTATCCAAGCTGAAGTTGGTGTTATAAGAAGATGGTCCGAGAGAACACCGTTAGGCGAAGTTGCATTGGGCGAAGCTGCAGAAGTGATTTGTAGGGTAGTTAAAGGAAGCTCCAATGCATGAGGCAGTAGAAACTTAAGGTGATATGCAAAGTACCCTTGATACGGGGGAGACTTTGAGTGAGAATGCTTCCCTAGTTGAAATTGCAGAAGAAGTTGAAGGTCCACAGTCTAGCTTGTTCAAGACGACAATACCTAGAAAGCTCATCCTTAACTATATTTCTCCCAGTCGGTCTGGGGCACAGACTAAGACACCCACAAGGAATATGGAAGGGGCCAGAGTTCTTGCCCCACTTGACTAAGTCTGCAAGAACAGGGAACGAGACCGACTTTAAGAAGTCTGGGCTCATCCTAAATGCAAGGAACAACAAGGTTGTATGGATTTCAAGGGGGCATGTTGGCATCAGAAGTTGTAGCTACAAATAGTTGCCATGCAGTAGGTAGCCACTCAGGCAGTGACAGTGAGCCCGAAGCAGTTCAGCGACCGGTATTTGTGGTCAGAGAAGCAAGAAAATTCTGCAAGACAAGAGATTGCAGTAGTGCATAGAGTTTAGAAGCAGTTGACATTGGAGGCGGCGGTTGCAGTAAATTGCATAGTTAGACATGTTCCAGGTAAATGGCTCAATGCTATCTATGTGTAGTTTCAACTCTTTAAGGTTGCTGGGTCCACCTGACGTGGCTCAAAGACGAGCCACAAGACTGTGTTGGGGGCATGTTGGAAAGGGGTTGGCGTAAGTTATGCAGCATTGCGAATGCTGCGCAAGATCGAAAGACACCGCGCAAGACAAGGATAGCGCGATAGACAGAAGATAGACTACTTTTGATTATGTTGTGTCACTTTTTGTACTTGTTGACCTGGATATTGGTCAGTAGTCAGTTAAATCAGTTAGGATTTAGTTAGAAGTGGACCATGAATGTAAAGGCACAAGCCTATAAATAGAAGAATTGTAATCATGATGGATATACGGGTTTAGGGAATGGTTTTGATATGAAGGAGGAGATGAATTGTTATCTGTTTTGATCTGTGGTTGATTGCGCAGAAGTAATATGATAAGACAGATGTTGACCTGAATTGTTGTTATCTTCTCTTTTTTTGTCTTTCTGTTCCTGCAACTTCGATGATGAATGCTGAGTGAATTTGAATTATAGATCTATGATGCGATGTTTACTGTTTATGAATGTTGTTATCTTTTGAGATCTGTTTCACACCAGTAGATTTTTTACAGTTATGAATAAATGATTAATGGTTCTGTTAAAAGAGTTGCTCTGATATGGTCATTAAGCTGATGAATTGTCGATGCCCTAATCCTCTTCTATACTACAAAAACTTGGTTCTGACAGCCCTCCCTTGAACATCTTGAGTGAGATTTATTCCACTCTGCGAGTGTTGTTGGACAAGGTAAAACCTGTCTAGGCTGATGCTCAGGGAGATCGTGGTGGGTTGAGTGTTCACAGAGTGGGACCCCTGTCGATCGGGTTTTGTTGGTTAAGGTTTGAGCCAACAACCTTTGATAAGGGTTTTGTACTATAAGTCACATGGGACAGATGTAGAAAAAACCTCCGCTACCCATCTCTACAAACGCCTTTGTCATTGTGGATTGAGATCCTTTTTGGACTGGGAGGAATTTAAGAAAGGGGCATGCCATTTCTTCCCAAATAGAAGTTGCAATCTGTGGTGCCCTTGTCCAAATTGCAATTTTGTCTCCAACTTATGCAAAGTCTAGTTGTTGCCTAGATGAGCTCGTGCTCATGAAAATATCGAGGGCTACCATTATGTCCATCTTTTTCAAGGTGGATCCTTCTACGGTCCTCCATTCATAGAAAGATGGAGCGTACGCTGAAACCCTGAGGAAGCTCCAAGAGAAGAGAACATCTGATCCTCAAACTGGTGAAGAAAAGGCATGGTACGCTTCAAAAACTATTCAAAATTGGATAGTCACACTTTTATATGTTGCGGATCTGAGCGGTTTCATTAACAGGTAAGCTCTCGATCCTTCAAATCTGTGTTATTTTTCATTTTATAGTGAAAACATGACAAATTTCTATTCGATTAAGGGACGACCAATCTCACCACGGTAACCAAAAACCAACCTAGAAAAAAAACGTCTTCGACGTAATTACAAATATTAATAAATATCATTAAACAAGAATACCTATAATTATAAATATTGATAAATATATTTATAATAATCTATTTACATGATCTTCCCTTAAAAAAAACATGATCTTGCATGCTATTAAGTACTATAAAAATAAGAAACACAGTTTCTAATAAAACTTCAATCAAAATGAAAAAAAAATATTATACTAAATTATATAAACTACTCAACAATAAAATATGAAAACAAATTATTATATTAAATTATATAAACTACACAACAATAAAATACTCTTAAAATCAGAAAATTACTAATTAAATAACAATAATGAAATAATAAACATTAAAATAATAAGCATTGAATTACTATGCTTGAAACTTTTTCGCAATTCCTTTGTCCATGGACGATAATACCTTAACAAGATTACCACATAAACTTTGCAACTATACTTGAAACTTTACGCAATTCCTTTGTCTATGGATGATGATACCTTAACAACATTAGGTTATTACATAAAATACATAAACTTACAATGTTGATGTGCATTATTACATTAAAGTCAACTAAACCTGGTTTCATGTTGGCGTTTGGTGATTTTCTAAAAAAAAATTGTTGCTTAGATTTATATGTTTATTATAATATTTATTAAATAAATTATTATTTAATTTAATTATTATAATTATGGATTTTTTAATTATTTTTGTATGTTAAAAAGTATTAATGTGATATTAAATTAAAAATCTTATATACATAATAATGATTATACAAATAATTAATCTCCATTTGCAGGCTTGGAAATTCAATTTTCTTGTGTTTGTCAATAAAAATTTAATGATAGTTTCAAGTTTTTAGTGCGTATCATTTGACCGTTTAATTAATTTTGGTGAGTGTCAATTTATTTTTAATATTGTATATAAATGTGAATAAAGTATTTTATTTATATTTTATATAAATATGACGGTTTAATCAATTTTGGTGTGTCAATTTATTTTTAATATTGCATATAAATGTGAATAAAGTATTTTATTTATATTTTATATAAATATGACGGTTTAATCAATTTTGGTGTGTCAATTTATTTTTAATATTGCATATAAATGTGAATAAAGTATTTTATTTATATTTCATATAAATATGAGTAAAATATTTATATAGAAATTTACTAATTAAGCAAATTATAAAATTTTAAAGGAGAAAATTTTAGAGATTTCTTTTGGAAAAATCTGAAGGCTCTGAAGTTTAATAAGACAATTAGAAACACAAAATATAAATAAATACAATACACATACACTAAAATAGAGAAGTCTAGCATTTATGTGTTTCTTGATTTACTATAAATTAAGAGCAGGGCAGGTGCTGACCCAACACAATGGCCAATAATTGTTAGCTAAGTTTTAGTAGTTAGCATAGGTATTAAAAAATTTGACGGGTTATCTAAATTCATAAATGTCAAATTAAAGTTTCAAATATTTTTGTACCTCTCAATGTTGATGTGTTTATAAAAAACTGACATATCAAATACCTGTAAAAATGAAAAAAAACATTTTGTGGAAAGTCAAATTCCAGGCCTGTGGACCATTTGGATGAGTTTATATAAAATAAAAAACATCCTAACTAAGAGGGATCAAATTTGAAGGGAAATGTTATATTTCAATATGAAGAGTTAATATGTTAATAACCCTTCGTGATTGACAAGCTAAAAAAATATTCTTTAAAAATGATTCAAAATTTCATAACCTAAATATATTAATTGTAAAAAAAAAACTTTAACTTATATCCATCAATTTTGTTTTTCTTTTCATAAGAATGAAATATACTCATTTGAATGATATACTCCCTTTAATAATATGGAATACCTCTTCAAAGTTTACTAAATATTTCAAAAACACACATTTATATAAAACAAATTCATTTCATATTACTGTACAATTACTATAAATAT
>LPNX010251808.1:4685-39164 GCA_001517045.1 Pseudotsuga menziesii | reverse complement strand
GGGTTGCATGGTTGCTTCTTAGTGCTTTCTGGTTGGGCTTATGCCCTTTGTCTTTTATGATTTCATGTCTCTGGTTCTGCACGGTTGGTGAGCTTATGATTACAGTTGTTTTGGCTTAAGCCAGCATGTGCTTATTGTTCTCAGCATCTAGTTTGGAGGTTTTTGGCTTAAGCCAGCCCTCAGTTTTTTGCTTTTTGAGCTATGCTTGTGCAGGCTGCATATGCAGCCCTCTTTTTGTAATAAAGCTATGTACACTCTGTTAATATTAATAGTGAAAGGAAGTTTTAATTCGAAACAAAAGATATATAAGTGAGCATATAAGCATGCATGCAATGATTTTGGGGTATTATGTTATGATTTAAGTGCAACACTGCCAATTCATTGGTTTACATGTTTTTATTTTCTGTATGTGATCTTTCAATGTAGGCATGGTTTTTACAGTAAATACTATTAAATTTTCTGCCATGAATGATTTTGTGTGCTTGCCCTTCAGACAACAGGAGTTCGTGCCATGATTTTCAATCCAGATGGAAGAAATCTGTTAACTGGATTGCATGAAAGTTTGAAGGTTCGGGTCAGATTTTTGGTGTAATACGTTTTATCTATTTGGGTCTTAAAATGTTTGAGGTGGTAATGTTTACATTCCTTCTTAAATTTATTGCATTGGATTGCAGCTCTTTTCCTGGGAACCTTTAAGATGCTATGATGCAGTGGATGTTGGTTGGTCTAAATTGGCTGACCTTAACATACACGAGGGAAAGCTTGTTGGTTGTTCATACAATCAAACATGTGTTGGTGTATGGGTTGTGGACATTTCGGTATGCATAAGTGGTTTTCCTTTTTATCAATCCATATTTCCTGATAGCTTTTGTCTTTCACTGATTTTATTCAGTGTTGCTAGTAAGAGATCATTACATTGAAGGTGTCACGTGTGGTGTTCCAGCGGGTGGGGCCATATGCTACTGGAAATGTGTCAAGAACAAATGGCCTTAATGAGGCAAAATTGGGTTCCATTGGGCATCAAAGTGTCCAGCAATCTGATAATAATTTAAAGACCAATATGGCCAGGCTTTTCTTGTCAAACAGTTCAGAGTCGGGAATCAAGGAACCAAAAAATACAACATCGGTAACTAGTATGTCACTTAATTTGCATTTAGTATCTACCATTTCATCTTTTAAGCTTTGCATCTTCTGAATTTGCCTTTTTTGTTTTAAATAAAATACTAACTACTTTTGGTCTAGTATGGAATATAGTTGCCATCATTACAAACTTAAATGGGCCAAAGTATTGGATTCCTTTATTCACTTTCGATTTCATTTTATTGTCTGTGTTATTTTAAGATAATAGGTCTTTCATGTAATAAATATCTATTGAATACAAACATGATGGCTATATGAAAATGATTGCTTTTGCTACTGTTGTGTAGCCTCTGAAGGTCTTGCTAGCACACCTCAACGAGCTGGATTAGCCTTTACTTCAAAGAATCTTCCTGCAACTTCAGGTCCACCGTCATATGTCTCGACTCCAAAAAAAAATAGTACATCTAGAATGCATCCTACAGCAAATTTTCAGACCGTAGGCAGGCCTGATATAGTGCCTGTAATTGTCCCCAGAAGCAGTTCACTAAGACCGGAAACAATAACAGAGGCTAAGAGAGAAATCAACAATGTTGGAAGAGTGTTTCCGTCAACAGTATTAGCCAAATCAACTGATGTCATTAAATCTAGCAGCAATAGAGATGAATCTGATAAGATAGACTCCATAAGTCAGAAGCGCATGACAGGCAATGACAAAACGGACCAAAACATTTCGAGGACTGACCAAAACTTTTCCTCTAGACTAGACGCTACTAGCAGTAGTTCTGCGGTAGTTTGTGAGGGAAATCAGACGGGGCCAAGATGGATTGGTGCAGCCAAATTCAGAAGAAATTCACCAGTAGAAATAGGTGTAAGACCGAATGACAGAAGTCCTATTTTTCCATGGTCTGCACCTGGTAATTAGCCTTTTCTTTAGCCAAATGTTTTGCTGTTTTCATTGAATTACTTTCTGTAAATGCCTGTCATGTTTGTGCATTCAGTTTAACAAACTTATAGAATAAATGGTCTTTGTGCATTATCCATATTTACACCAATTTTAGTATGTTTCCTCAAGCTTCTTCTTCTTCCTTTTCCCCATATTTTAAATAGACAATAAGAGTCTCTGCCATGGCATTATGGTATGCAAGCAATTATTTAACTGCTTTTGAAACATAAAAGATTTTGTGGATATCTGTGTTTGAAACTCTGATGATGGGATATGCATACTTTTGTGGGTTCCTTTTCGTATGGGATACAAATTGTTTTTTGTATGCTCTTATTTTAAATATATACAACTGTTCAATTTTTTTATGTCAAACACCCAGTAGAATATTTCGATCAAAGACCAATGATGTGAACCTATGTCAAGAGCGAGAGAATATGTCATTATGGCATACAAATCTCAAGGTACTAAGTTTTTTTCTAAGACTATTTCCCAAATGATGAGGTGATGTCGACATGAATAGTCTCATCAAAGGAGGGCCATGATGAATCCCACATCGACAATACGAAACTTGGAACAAAGTTCTGGAATGTCGTAGATAATGTAACCATAGAACTGACTCAAAAGTACTGACACAAAAGGTTTTTTAAACTGCAGGGGTAAAAATTTTACTTACTTTGAACATTGAGTGGCACGACAAAAGACTTGGCAGCATGACTGGACCAGATGGACACATAATATGACAGTGGACAATGCATTCTTTTGAAAAACTCAAAGGAGTGACATGACTCATGAAAGTGGATCGACTTGTAAGTCAGTTGAATACCCAATTGAATAAACGGTATGCAGACAAGTGATATGTTCAAAGGTGACAAACAATTGCCATTTATTTTCAAAATGATTCCCTTCCCTTAATTTCCCCATCATGATTGATGAGTGCCTCTTTTTCATTTTTACGATTCCAAAGAGGGTAACAAACACTCGTTTTAGCTCCTTCGAAGAAAATTCCAATCTCATATATTTCATTAACCTGATAAAGGAGGGGTTCGTTCCCTGAACGGGTTTCTCAGTGTTTAGTTTAATGAGTCCAATGAAAGAAAACTCGATATCGTTCATGTTTAGAGAGTCTGAATGAAGAAGAAAGAAAACTCCAAGGGGTCCTTTTTCATATGATTTAGTCTCTAGGGCCCGAAAAAGTATAAAATAATACCCGAGAGAACTCTTCCATTCATTATTCGATGGAGCGTTCCTTTTTTTGTAAATAGTCTGTCCGAACCGAAAAAGAGATAACCTACCATCAGAGAGATGACTCTTCAAATACTTTTACGGGTATGAATAAGACAAGTACTCGATAATATTTTGATATTTAGGGAGACTGAAAAGAGTTTAAAGGAGACTCTATTAGGTTTCCTTTTCACGATGAGAAGCTTGTATGAGCCTGAAAAGAATCGAAAAAATCCTCAGAACTTTGATACTGAGTTCCAAGAGCGTGACCAAAGTGTCGAAAAAAATGCTCGGGGAATTTTTCCATTTTCTGGAAGTGCGAAAAAGTAAAAAACAAACTCCTCCATAGACACTACTGTTTATTTTCTCATCTATGCAAGACCTAAAAATTCCATTAGTCCCCTAAACATTCGAATAAATTACTTTATAAACTATATTGAAGTGTGTTTTCATATCACAATGATTTAAAAATATTAATAATAATGTGAAAAACCTGCAAATATATTTAAAAGCCAGTTGAATAGTAAAAACAAGTAATTTTAGTATTTAGCAATTTGTGAGAGCATGTGGGAGACTTTTGGAGCCATATTTTCAGCTAGATATTACAGGAGCATCCACCATCCATTTTGAGTACCGCCAGAGCTAGGTAAATGCTAACACCTTGCTCTTTCACTTTATCATTTCCATTTTTTCTTTGGCCAGGGTTTCAAGGGTCTTTAAACAAGCCCTCAACCCAAATTACGGGCACCTCTCTTGCCCCTTGTGGGACAAGTGGTGCTCAATAAAAGCCGCCCCTTTTTCAATTTCACTCAGGCAGTGCCACTGCTCTAAGTACACGAAGGAAAGGCGATGCCGACCATGAGGTTGGAAAACTAA
This sequence comes from Pseudotsuga menziesii, assembly GCA_001517045.1. Lineage (NCBI taxonomy): Eukaryota > Viridiplantae > Streptophyta > Pinopsida > Pinales > Pinaceae > Pseudotsuga > Pseudotsuga menziesii. Next base: position 35,044 of record LPNX010251808.1, on the reverse strand, counting down.
GTGGGAAAGCCAAAACGAAATGTCATTGATGAGTTTACTAATTAAATATGGTTTTGACTAGCTCATTTGTTTTTTTTGGCAGGTTTTATCTGGTAAAAAAAGGTTATATGGAAAGAATGAAAACATGATGATGATGATTCCTTGGCTGAGGGAAATGTGGGGTGTATTTTTTCTTTGAGAGGTTGTGGCCTCTTGAATTTTTTCCGCACTCTAAGAATGATATCTCATGAGCACCTGCTAGAGCGTATTTTGGGTATGTGGAACCCAGAGTAGCAGTACTTTGAAGTGGGCTAAAGCCCCAACTAAGGGCTAAAGTTAGGGAAGAAGGGGCTAAAATCCCGAAAAAGGGGCTAAAGCCCCAACTAAGGGCTTAAAACCCTAAAAAGCCCCCCAAAAAAGCTATAAATAGAGGGGTGGGGTTCACTCTCAACACATTCTTCCCTTGCATACTGTTATGCTACCCGTCGATGCCTTGAGACCCTTTGTCTCTCAAGCCACCCACATCCCCCCTCTCATCCATTCATTCTCCCATTGATCCGTAGTTCCTCCATTGCCAAGAGAGAGAGAGAGAGGTGCTTCTTCCAGCTAGGGCATGGTGGCCCATTGCACCAAAGAGAAGGTATAGATGTGTATTTTGTTTTGTGTATTTTATTTTATCTAATCCATTACTTGTTTACAGGCTTTCATTTTCTCTTTGCAGGTTTTCTAATACGTTTTTGTCAGTTATTAGGGCTGAAACCCTAACATTGTTTGCAGAGAGGTTCTCCATTTGCTTTTTCATTACTATCCAGCTTCATTTCTACTTTTCTTTTTTGCATTTCCATATAGGAACCTATCCTTCCATCCTCTAACTAGAAGGTAGCCATTATTTCCCTGTAGCAAGGGAGAAATCCCTGCTATAGAACTGGCGACCATACCAGGTTGATCCCACATGATCCCTAGGTCTATTTTTAAAATTTTTCAATTTTCAGTTTAGTTTTTCCCTAGGTTAATTTTTTTGTCAAATATAGTTTAAATCTTATGTATTTATAGTTTCTATTACTGCTAAAGCCTCCACAAGGAAAATCCGAGTCTATTTGGCCACAATACAGTTTACTATCGGTTGGATCTGAGTGAGGATAAAAAAACTCCCAATCCGGAGCAGGTCACACTTATTGGGCCTAAACAGGGCACCAGGTCGCTCATTTAGGCCTCACAGGTACGACCAGGTCACCCTTTTGCCCTCAAAAGGTGTGACTTCCTTCAAAAAGACAGACCAGTTCTGTCTGCAAAATCTGAGCGACCCCCTGGACTGTTTCTGGAAAAATTTGGTGACCCCTCGCCACATATGACCTGAAACGTGTGACTTGTCACTCAAAAGTTGGTTTTTAATAACTATGGATTTTCAGTGCAGCTCAGCCACCTCTGTCCATCCAAATTGTTGATTTTTGTTTCTATTTCATTTTACTACAATTTCATTCGTAGAACTAAGTGTAAATTAAACAAGTAATGGGTTGATAAATCTAGCCAAACTAAAACTTACCTAAAATCAAGAATCTTGCTTACCCTTCCTCCTCTACCCAGTCATCACCCTTCGGGGTATTTTGGGATAAGAAGAAGGTCACAACTCATATAGTAATAGGCCCTTCACCCAATATTGTTCAAAACCACTAAAGACGGGTGACTTGGAAGGTAGAGGAGGTAGAGAAGGAGGGCTTCTCATGGTGCTAAGCGTCCTCCCTGTTGACCAACCTTGCATTTGGGAGGTGACCTGTGGATCTACGCATGGGCTTAGTCTCATTGTGTTGAGAGCCCAGCACCTTCTCCTGGTTGAATAAGAATATAGGTTTAAGGTAGTCATCTAGTTAGGCTATTACAATTCAGGGAAAAAATGGTATCTGTCTACAAAATTTCTATTTATTTACTACTTTTAACCACAATATGATGAACTCTGTAGAATAGTTATAAACCATTTCAACCACCTGATAATAGAAAAACAGACAGACATACACACCACACCATCTAAATCAACCCAACTCAGTTCATGACGTTGAGAGAGCCACTCAAATTTACAAATTTACAGTAAGCCAAAAATCTGTAGTCTTTGAGGACATAAGTCCCTGATTGCCTCAACCATGGGAAATGCTTGGGATGAACCCAGAAACTCATTGTGAGGAGTACCATGGGAACCCCAAAGTAGCTGGCTGCTGAGAGGAATTGCCAAGCGAAATGGGCAACGACCCCCACCAATTGAGTAGAATTCTCGTGAGGGAAAAGCCAAGTGCTGTCTTCTGGTAGAGCTGGCCGAGTGACCACCTAAAGGAAATAGGAATCCATTTGAAACCGAGGTCCAAAAAATCATTTCCACCAGTTTCATACACAAATATAACACAAATGATCCCTCACACTCTTCCTCATGCCTAAGAGGTGAACCACCACAATTTGGGACATTGAATTGACATCGTCGAGACCATTCTCGATGACCTCTCACAACATCATAAGGCCACAGAGCCTCTAATTCAGATTTAGACCCATATCAGTCTGAACTAGACCTGCACAATGCACCATCAAGCCCCATGGTTGGTGCAAAGATGGATCCATTTTTTGGCATAGCCATCACTAGTGGAACTATGTCCATGCAACAAGCTGTCACCAACAATCCTTCAGGTGGCCCTAGCACATTCATGCGAACTCTCATCAGTCAACTGACACCACCCATAGTGACCACTCAAGCTGTCCCACCTGCAACACATGGGGGCAATGGCCCTTCCACCTACACTGCTCCTCTTGTCATACACGAGGCAAGTGGCCCTTCCACCCACATTGTCCTTCCCACCACACTTGAGGGCATTGGCCCATCTACATTGGTGCCACAAGTACCCCCAGCTATGTAGGTGCATTATGCACATACAAACCCCACCACCATTGCTGCCCCATCTCACATCAAACTGGGGTCAAATATACCTTTCATGGCTCATGTTAAATTTCTTGATTTAGATCATTTGACAAACGAACCCATCCTCCATCAAACCTTTTGGCCTCCCATGCCAGCCAAAATTCCTTCAAACATTCCCAAGTTTGAAGGGAAGGTAGGGGAGTGTCCCCAAAACCACATCATGTCATTTCATCTATGGTGCTCATCAAACAAAATCGTATATGATTCGATCAGGCTAATACTATTCCAACACACCCTCACTAGTGCTGCAACCAAGTGGTACATTGAGCTACCACAAGCCAAGTACCCAGAGTTCAACTCCCTGGCTTTCATGTTCCTACAATATTTCCAACTCCCCGTCAGATATGACGAAGGGGTGGAGATCTTATTATCTTGCCGAAAAAGAACTGTGACCCATATAACTGACCACATCCATGGGTGGTGGCGACGCCATAGTCTATGTAAGATCCAACTCGATGACAAGATCTTTCTAGATTGGTTCCTCAAGACCTTGCTCCCACCCATAGCAAAGGATGTCGCATCCAAATGTCCTCGATCTGATGAAGAAGCCATCTTGAAAGACCAGTAGTTTGATCTGATTTAGGCATAGTATGGGTACCTCTACACTGTCATTCCAGATGCCCCCCATGTGGGTACCTCCTATTGGGATGCACCAGGGGCATCCCATGCTACAGATGGCATCATGGGCTCGGTCTCCCAACAACCATAGCATTGTCTGACACCACCCACAATACCAACACAACCAAGCAACACTGCTAGTGTTTCCTACCAAAACCAAACTCCAGATTATGCAAGAATGGTGTCCCAGTCTGGAGCCATGAATTCTTATGCACAACCCATGCCACCACTGCAGGCTCAGGCCTTGGCATGGTAGACACAACAATATGTGGGGAAAATACCCACATTTGTGGCATCACCACCCACCCAAATATACTATGCACCACCAGTGCAAGCGGTTCAAGCCCCCGCCCCTTCTCCACCTGCTCTGTTGGGACAGGTGTTTTCACAACAAAACCATCCCAACTAGCCAACCCCCAATAACCAACAAGGGAAAGCTAGAAAAAATCAACCCCAGAGCTAAGGAAACAATCAACCATAGGGAGGTGATCAACAACCAAATCCTCCCAACAATGCTGTGGCAAACCAGCTAGCCCAAAATCCTCCACAACCAAATGCACCAAGACGCAATACCCTATTGCATACAAACCAACCATGCACACTCTATGAGGTCTACACACACTACACATTTGAGTGTCCCTTCATGGCCCACACCAAGCAGTCCATTAGAAATGAGGTACAACATGCCACCAACACAACGGACCAAGCCCAACCCAACCTGTCACCACAAGGACATCCTCCTATGGTGCTCCAAAACCCATTACCAATCCAAGGATTGCTGGCAACTGCACCCCCTCCCCAACCCAATCCCAACACTCTAGGGGCACCTCCCACAGCCGAAACAAGTGTCCACCACCTACTAGCTATGACGGATGAAGAGGTCAACCTACAAACCAAACAAAATTAGTGCAAAACCAACACCGAACGTGCTGCCACATCAACGACATCTACATACAAATCGGTCAATGCACCTCTTAAGTTACGCCCTTTCCTGTGCCCCCCCATATGTCATGTTTCCAATAACACCATGTCTAGATCTAATATCAGCTACAGCATTGTGGATTATTTGGCCCAAACACCAACTGCCATGTCTGCTCTTGAGGTACTCAAAACATGCCCTATGTAGCGGAAACCTTTACTAGACGCCCTTGGGGCCGTAGACCCCTTTGACTCCAAGTTGATCAAATTCGACACAGAAAATGGAAAACTGCGCATGCCATCAACCATCTCCTTTCAAATCCCGGTATCTATCCGGAATCTGGTTGTGCACCAGTGCATAGTGGATGAGGGGGCATCTACATGCACTATGTCTACCCTAGTCTGGCAGAAACTTGGATCCCCAATTCTGCAACCATCCTCCACAACTTTGTGGGGTTATGATGGCCATCCCACTAAAGCCCAAGGAATCCTCCCCCATGTCCCCATCACATTAGCCAGGAAGACAGTTCTGATTGACATAGAGGTTGTCAATGCTCAATTGGACTATAACCTTCTCCTCAGATGAAGTTATATGTATGCCATGAGAGCTTTCGCATCAACTATCTTCCATCTCATGATGTTCCCCCACGAAGGGAAGATTGTGATGGTTGACCAACTCACTTATCACGATCCACAAGGGTTAACGACACCCACCAACGTTATTCCTACCATCAACACCATTGATCTGCAAGGGACAACCACACATGCTAATGTTGTCCCTGCAATCAACACCATGGTTGGAAACATACCAGCCTCCCCATTGTTGAATGTGGGAACTGGGTTATTTGCCGATCCCACCATGATGGCTCCTTTCCCCTTAGTGTCACCACCAATGACACCAAATGAGACTACGGACTTGTGCATGCTCTCATCCAACACCACTACACCCAAACAACAACCACACTCGCAGCCCCAACCGCAACAACAACACCGTCCACAGCCGCAACATGAACAACACCTATAGAATTAGAAGCAACCTTAACATCATCCACAGCCACAACATTACGTGCAGCTGCAACCAAAAACTCACCCCCACATACAACCATCATGGAGTTATCTGGGCTCCTCTCCAGTCCATACAATTCCGTTCCTTTTTCCCCCACCTGGTGTCATGAGAAAGCTAGTAATGGACACCCTAAACTTACCCAACTTTCCATTGGAAATTCCTGTGTGGTATATTGATCCACCAACTCAACCACCAATTCCCTAGGTGGTATTAACCCCCAGACAACCCATTGCGGTCGAGTCCCGTCCTCCACCCGGCCCGTCGAAACCAATCACCACACCCGCACTTCCCTACCCAAAAAGGGCTAGGGGCAAGAATGCGAAAGCTACCGCAGAACTACAACAAATGCCTCCTTTCGCCATCTATGAAGAACAGGGCCATCCAACTCAGAACTACCCTGAGATTCCAATGATCCATGCGCATTTGGATGCCATGGATACAACCAAAAACCTCCCCGGGGTTAGACTTCCAAGTGCACCAATAGTAAAAAACAAGTCACTGAGAACAAACCATGCTTGCACCCTCTGTTGTTTGTATGAACATTATTCTCACCATTTCCAAGACTTGCCTGAGTTTCAAATGGCTTTAGCCTACCTCCATCAAAATTCCCTTGAGTTTGAGATCACCCTAATCAAAGAAGTTCGCCCCCGACCTCCTTCTTCAGACACCATGTCCATTTACATGATGTCCAGTTCAACTGAACCGCTCATTTCCACCTCCAATGACAGTCCATCAGACCTATCTCTTCGTTGCTTCCACAATGATGAGGAGATACTTGAAGCTTTAACCGCCCTGGAATAGCTATGGGATGACATGCACCATCGCTCTTTCTTCTTCCCTGAAGAACTTGTGTCGCAATCTAACCAGTTTTTCGTGGAAACCAAAGATTTCATCCATGGGAAATTCGACTAGTTCAAGAACCCCATCCTAGCACTATATGCTTTCGAAGAAGGGAACATGGCCAACATCTCACCCACCATCAAAATCAACATCTCAACCAATCTCGAAGTTATTGAAGAAATCATGCTGGGGGCATCCTGCTCCCCGAAAGAAGTTGTTGCCTACAAAGCTCTCTTCCAAGAATTCTACGGAATCTTTTCCTAGTCTTACATTGAGATTCCCAGCTTGGATCCATCCATCATGGAACACCACATCGACATGTGGCCCGATGTGTCCCATCCATCCTTCCAAAGTGGTCGTGGTCAACGCTAAGATAAAGAAGCTGTGCACAGGCAGCTTCATCTACCCCATTGCCTACACCACTTGGGCTTCTAATCCTATTCCCATGAATAAAAAATAGGGTACCATCTGCGTTTGCACATACTTCCATGATCTCAATGGGGCGTGTCCCAAAGACAACTTCCAAACACCCTTCATCGATCAGATTATCGATGCATGTGCTGGTCATGAGGCCTTTTCCTTCATGGACGGATTTTTCGGATACAACCAAATTAAGATCCAGAAAGAATATCGTTACAAGACCGCATTCACAACCCCATGGGGCACCTTCACATATCGAGTCATGCCCTTTGGCCTAAAAAATGTTGGAGCCACCTTCCAGCACTACATGACACACTGTTTCGACAACCTCAGCCACATCATGTTGGTTTGTCTGGACAACCTCATTGCATGGTTGCGAGAGAAAAAACAACACATAGACGACCTATGAAAAGTCTTCCTACAATGTTGCAAGTATGNTCGACAACCTCAGCCACATCATGTTGGTTTGTCTGGACAACCTCATTGCATGGTTGCGAGAGAAAAAACAACACATAGACGACCTATGAAAAGTCTTCCTACAATGTCGCAAGTATGAAATCCACTTGAACTCTTTCAAGTGTGTTTTCCATGTCCCAACGAGCCGTCTCGTAGGGTTCATCGTGTCACATAAAGGAATGACCACTGATCCCCTGAAAGTACAAATGAATTTCCCTCTAATGTCACCCCTTTGAGTGATGACAGTATATATTGTAATATAGTTGTTAGTTTTTCATCACATTAAGCTAGCATTAAGATCTTAGGATCTTTTCACTGAGAAAATAACAAGTACAGCAATAAAACATAAGCACATCGCAAGAGACAAGAGACACAAAGAGTTTTCCTCGGGGAAACCATAAAGGAGAAAACCCCACAACTTCCTCTAAGATGGAATCAACACGAAAACAGTAAGAGATCTCCCAAAACAGCAGTAGTATTCTGTCTTCTGTCTAGTCCCAAAATTTCCTTCTTCAGTAGTGCGCCACACTTGGGAGAGCAAGTGAAGTATTTCCACAATGTGATAAATAGAGAGACTCTCACTCTCTATTTATATTCATCCGTTCACTTGAATTTCCTTTTCACACGTAGGCTCAACCTAATAATTACTACTCGAGCCTACACCTTAATTAGTGTATAATAACTCAAGTTCCCCGAAACTGTGGGGACTTACTTAATGACTTGATATGACTTGATTACATTATTAATCCTCCCGATTGGAACATCGGGGCATGACCACATGACTCAAATACATAATAAAAACATCTCGGAATAAACATTGGGTTACAATACATAAGATACATAGAAGAATACATTTCGAAGTTACATATACATCAACACTCCCTCTTAACTAGGAAGGTATTCTTTCAACACAATTTTCAGCACTGGTCTTCTTCTCTGTATCAGCTGGATCATCTCGTCTTCAAGTCATCTTCATCTTCAAGTCATCATTAGATCTGGATCATCTTCACTGGACTAGATCTGTATCATCACTCAATCTAGATCACTACTGCTGGATCATCATTACTGGATCTGGATCATCACTCGATCTGGATCAACACTGGTGCTATCTCATGATTCTTCTTGCCATAGGAAGTTCTACAGAGCCAGCCCTTTTTCATGCTGGTTGTAGGCCTACCCTCGTGTAGGTCTTCTCCCAGCACTTATATCTGACCTGCTCGTCAGAAAGGCACGCCCATCACTCACATCTGATCATGTAGTAAACTACAATCCCATCAGAAAGGCCCAGCACACACATTCATCAGCATGATAGGACACACCTACTATCATCTGTGAAATGGATTAGCACTTACAACCACCAGCATGATAGGACACACCTACTATCATCTGTGGAAAGGCACAGCGCTCACATCCACCAGCATGATAGGACACACCTACTACCATATGTGGAAAGGCTCAGCACTTACAATCACCAGCATGGTAGGACACACCTACTACCATATGTGAAAAGGCTTTGCACTTACAATCACCAGCATGGTAGGAAACACCTACTACCATCTGTGAAAAGGCACTGCACTTATAGTCACCAGCATGATAGGACACACCTACTATCATCTGTGAAATGGCACAGCACTTACAGTCACCAACATGATAGGACACACCTACTATCATCTGTGACAAGGCTCAGCACTTACATCCATCCAGGTGGGAACACATCCTGCTCACAATGATGGAAGGGCATGCACTCATATCTGATCATGAGGGGAACACATCCCAACAATCATATCAGAATGGCCCCCAGTCCTCCTCGACTGAGCTACCTGGAAACTGACTAGGCGCCTCCATTCTCCTAGAGAATGGCAGTTGCCCTCAAATCCGATCTGCTCGTCGGAATGGCCAACACTCACATCTGACATAGAAGGAACTTAATCCTTTAGCCATGAGCATAATGGTTCAACCCTTACATCTGACCATGGAAGGAACCAATCCTCTCACCATGTCAGAATGGCTCAGCCCTTACATCTGACCATGGAAGGAACCAATCCTCTCACCATGTCAGAATGGCTCAGGGTCTCATCACTGTCTCTGGGAGGAAACCTCGATCTGGAGAACACCAAGTCTCTCTCTGAAGTACTCGAACTTCAGCCTAGCCAATGGCTTAGTCAATATATCAGCTATCTGTTCCTCCATCGCAACATACATGAGCTTCACCGCTCCTCTCTGCACCATATCCCTGATATAGTGATACTTGATCTCGATATGCTTCGACCTATCATGAAACACTGGATTCTCTGACAACTTCATGCAACTCTGGTTGTCACAATGTATACAAGTAGCATCTAACTGGAGATCAAATATATCAGAGAGTAGCTTCCGCAGCCATACTGCCTCACAACTAGCTAAACAAGCTGCAACATACTCTGCTTCAGCTGTACTAAGTGCCACACAGGATTGCTTCCTGCTAAACCAAGAGATCACACCTGATCCCATACTGAAGCAACATCCCAAAGTACTCTTCCTGTCAATGGCACTGCCTGCCCAATCTGAATCAACATAACCCTCCAGGTTAATATTCTGATTCACATCGTACTTGAGCCCATAATCAATTGTACCCTTTAGGTACCTCATAATATGCTTTGCAACAATCAAGTGAACACTTCTCGGATCTGTCAAGTACTGACTCAAGGTGTTCACAGCAAAGCAAATGTCTGGTCTCGTGTTCGTCAGGTACATCAATGACCCAATCATCTGACGATACATCATAGCATCAACTGATTTTGACGAAGCATCACTCAATAGCTTCAGGTTCGATGCCATAGGTGTGGCCATAGCCTTGCAGTCCATCATCCCAAGCCTCTTCAGAATCTCTACTGCATACTTCCCTTGTCGAAGGAAGATTCCATCTGTACTCTGCCACACCTCCATACCTAGAAAGTAATGCATCATCCCCAAGTCCTTCATCTCGAACTCAGCAGCAAGCTTTCTCTTCGTATCAGCAATCAACCCATCTATACCTGTCACAAATAGATCATCTACATACAATAGGAGCATCACAGGATTGGCTTCTTCAACCTTGTAGTAAAGGTTGGAATCTGCTTTACTCTTGGTAAAGCCCAAACTGGATAGAAAGCTGCCAATTCTACCGTACTAGGTCCTAGGTGCTTGTTTCAAACCGTACAGGGCTTTCTTCAATCTGCATACATGAGACTCTCTGTTATGTGTCTCAAAACCAAGTGGTTGTTCTACATATACTTCTTCTTCTACTACACCATTCAAGAATGCGGTCTTGACATCCATCTAGTGTATCTTCAATTTCATCACTGCAGCCAGAGCAAGTACTGATCTGATGGAAGTGTATCTGGCTACAGGTGCAAAGGTTTCTTCATAGTCTACTCCCTCTTTCTGAGAGAATCCTCGAGCTACAAATATTTCCTTATACTTTTCAATGCTACCGTTTGCAGCATGCTTGATCTTGTAGATCCATTTGGAAGTGACAACTGACTTCCCTTTTGGTCTTGGGACAATATCCCAAACATCATTCTTCATGATCGATTGACATTCTTTGATCATCACATCCTTCCATTCTTTCTGTTCTGTCGCTTCTTCATAACTGGAAGGTTCTTTATCAATGAAATCACATAATAAAGCTACATACCCAGAATTTGATCTTTTCCTCTTTCTTTCTCTATGGTTCTCTTCTGGAGATCCATATCTTTCCACACCTTGGATAAGTTCACGTACCCAAGCAGGTTTCCTCTTGTGAGTGTTTTTCTCCAGAGGTGGATCTACAGGTATTAGTGGTTCCTCGAACTCTCGATCTTCTTCTTGAGCTTCTTCATTCATGATTGTATCACGGATCCTGGGTGCTTCTGTTTCTGCTTCTTTAGGTTCTTCAGTAGGTCTCTTTCTGGATTTGTTGTAGGCTGTGTCTTTATCAAATGTTACATCCCTACTGACGTCAATCTTCTTGTATCCTGGAAAGTAGATTCTGTAAGCCTTCGAGCTTTCAAAGTAACCCACAAATATGGCCTTCTTTCCTGAATGATCTAGTTTTGTTCTCTTCTCTTTTCGAATATGTATGTACACGGGACAACCGAATGTTCTGAGATTACTGACTTCTGGTTTCTTTCCGGAGAAGACTTCTTCAAGAGTCTTGTTCTCGAGTACTCTATGTGGAGTACGGTTCTGTACATACACTGCTGTTATAGCAGCTTCAGCCCAAAGATGCATAGGTAGATCTTGATCATGAAGCATAGCTCTTGTAGCTTCCATGATAGTTTTGTTCTTCCGTTCTGCAACCCCATTATGTTGAGGATTATAAGGAGTTGACAACTCCCTCTTAATCCCTACTTCTTTGCATAGCTCGTTGAATTCATTCGAAGTGAATTCTCCACCATTATCTGATCGAATGGTCTTGATATTCCTTTCAGTATGGTTCTCGATCAAGGCTTTGAATTCCTTGAACTTGCTGAACACTTCATCTTTGTTTTTCATAAAGTAAATCCATGTCTTTCTATAAAAATCATCAATAAAACAAACATAGTATGCATACCCGCTTAGTGAGTTTGATGACATTGGACCACATACATCGGAGTGGATGATTTCTAGAATGCCTTTGGCTTTGCTTTCGCTGCTAGGAAATGTCTTCTTTGTATTCTTCCCTTTTGCACATCCTTTGCAAACTCCATCATGCTTTTCTTGGAATTCTGGAAGTCCTTCAACAACTTTGCTTGCAATAGGTAGTGCTCTGTAGTGCACATGTGCAAGTCTTCTATGCCAAATCTCATTTGGCTCTACCGTATCATGGATCAAGGCTTGTTCTAGATGACCCTTCAATTTGTACAAGCCTCCTTCTTGTTCTCCAATCACTACCGCATCATCAATTTTCTTTCCTTTTGGCCACATGATGACTTGACCATAAATGAATGCAACCCGCATTCCTTTTGCATCCAAGGCTGAAATGGATAGAAGGTTCTTCTTAAGTCCTGGAACAAACAATACTTATTTCATTGTTAGAGACTTACCAGAGTCTAGCTTGTATGAAGATTCCCCACTACCTTTTATTGGATATTGGTAGTCATCTCCTAGTTTCACCTTGTGAGGTGATTCATGTTTTGACAGTCTTACAAGAGATTCCTTGAATCCCGTCATATGTTTGGAGGCCCCACTGTCTATAATCCAATCATCACTACCATGAGTAACGTTACCTGTGAGGGCTAATATCAGAACATATTCATCCTCACTTGAAGAATCTTCACTTTCATATTTGGATNCTGTCTATAATCCAATCATCACTACCATGAGTAACGTTACCTGTGAGGGCTAATATCAGAACATATTCATCCTCACTTGAAGAATCTTCACTTTCATATCTGGATTTCTTCTTGGTTGGTTCATCATCCTCTGCAGCATGAGCATGATGTCTTATTTTGTTTCCTTTCTTCTTATGAGAGTGGCCCTTGTTCTTAGGGAAGTCTTTTGCAAAGTGTCCTCTTTCATCACATGTATAACATCTTATTTTAGATAAATCTCTTCTAAAGTTGTATTTATGATGAGGATCCTTACCTTTGGATTAATGAGGTTTTCTTCTTCCCTTCTTGGAATGAACCGTAAGAGATTGGTCTTCACTTCCCATCTTCTCTTCTCGAGCTGCTATCCATGCTTCTTCTTGAGAACATTCTTCCCATAGTCTGCTGAATTTTATCAGCTTCTTTCTCGCACAAATTCCTTGGATAAAATCATCCCATGACCTAGGGAGGCCATTCAAGGTAGTCATCACAATCTCAGAATTTTCCACTTCTTCATCAACGGCTTCTAGTTGCTCTTTGATTTGAGAGACTCTTGTGAAGTAAGACTGGATGGTTTCTGCATTCTGAATCTTCACATTCTTCAGCTGGTTCCTCAGGGTCATCTTCCGATTGATGTTCTTTCCTTCAAACAATTTGGTTAGGGCATCAAACATAACTTTAGGTGTCTTGAGAGAGGACACCTATGGGATAAGATGATCCTTGATAGAATTAGCAATGATCCTCTTTGCCATAACCATCTTCTTCTTATGCAAGGCTTTTACCTCATCTCCCTCTGGAACTGGAACCTCCTCATGAATGTAGGAGTCTAATTCATTCTCTTCCAGGACCAGGGAGATCCTATAATTCCAAGCTCGGAATTTATCAGCTCCCTCAAGCTTTTCATCAAGCTTGGTACGATGAGACATCTTTCAAATAAGAACCTCAAATGGAAATACAAAAGATTAGATCTTACCGATTTGAGGTGTCCGTCCTTGTCCTAGAGTTCGTTGATCTAGGGTTTGTCATAGAAACCCTAATTTTCAAAATTTGGAAACTTTTAGATCTGATTGGACAAACATATATATCTCTTCAAATGGAGTTGTCCAATGTACTCCTTTTCTGAAAACAGTGGAGGGAAGCTCCCAAAACAGGAAGCCCTAATTTTCTGATTTCTTCTGCAGAAATGCCTGTTACTGTTTCTGTTATATCTCCAAAATTATTGATCCTCTATGTCTGAAATTTTGCACTGAGGTAACCTCGCATGTTCTTGATCCAACACCGCAGGTTTCATCATTTGGGATTTATGATCCTTTTCCTAAGGTGACCTGTTACAAGACTGTTCAGAATAGTGAAGTTGTACGGCATGCCACGTGTCACTGGTTCATCTTCTGAGCCTGATATTTGGATCACCGAAAGTACATTCCGTGACATTTCTGGAACATCTTCAGGAATTCCATTTGGACCTCTGTAGCTCAAGATATTGCAGATCTCCCCAGATGTCCTATTTAGGGATGAATTCTGGAAGAGGCTGGAACCCTAACTTGGAGAGATCATATCTCCTGGAGTACAGCGAATCTGAGTCTATTTTTGGACATAGGATTCATCAGGATTTTATCTTCGGCCCCTACAATTTTCAGCTTCTAATACTTCGCCAATCTCGGAATATAGAGACCGTACCAAAACTTAGCAGTTTTAGTATTTAGGGTTTCTCCTAGCTCAGGGTCAAACTAAGGTTTGACTTTCTTGGAGTTTCACCCAACCAAATTTCTTGATCCAGGTCTCCAAACTTCGGTTTTGGTGAGGAGAACAATCCTATGCAGGTCTCACTCAAAAATTCCTCTTCTGTAGAAAGCCCTAATTTCCACATCGAAACTGAAAATGCTTGAAATTGAATTCCACATCGACAGAAAGATGCACCCTTCAATGGAGAGTCATCCTAGCATACTTTTGCTGAAAATATGTGGAGGAAGATCCACAAACTAGGAAGCCCTAGTTTCTGCAGCTGCACAATGTCTTCTTCTTAGGTCAGCTCTGATACCATGTTAGTTTTTCATCACATTAAGCTAGCATTAATATCTTAGGATCTTTTCACTGAGAAAATAACAAGTACAACAATAAAACATAAGCACATCACAAGAGACAAGAGACACAAAGAGTTTTCCTCGGGCAAACCATAAAGGAGAAAACCCCGGAACTTCCTCTAAGATAGAATCAACACGAAAACAGTAAGAGATCTCCCAAAATAGCAGTAGTCTTCTGTCTTCTGTCTAGTCCCAAAATTTCCTTGTTCAGTAGTGCGCCACACTTGGGAGAGCAAGTGAAGTATTTCCACAATGTGATAAATAGAGAGACTCTCACTCTCTATTTATATTCATCCGTTCACTTGAATTGCCTTTTCACACGTAGGCTCAACCTAATAATTACTACTCGAGCCTACACCTTAATTAGTGTATAATAACTCAAGTGCCCCGAAACTGTGGGGACTTACCTAATGACTTGATATGACTTGATTACATTATAAATCCTCCCGATTGGAACATCGGGGCATGACCACATGACTCAAATACATAATAGAAACATCCCGGAATAAACATCGGGTTACAATACATAAGATACATAGAAGAATACATTCCAAAGTTACATATACATCAACAATATTCTTTGTCCTTTTTTGTTTTACACATTTTTCAAAAGTGAGTTTTATGTATCGTTTCCCCTCATTACTCCAGATGGATCACACCTTATACCAGTATATGGGATTTGTTGGTGGAGCAAGCAGATGGTCTCCAAACCTTACCTCGGCTTAATGCGTCATCTACTCCCTGTCGCATGAGCTGATCCATATCGACGGTATATGCGTGGGCAGTGCGAACAACAACCAGGATGAGTACAATGGTTTCGATGGCCTCTTGGATGCCACTATCCAATTAGGTGTTCACCATCTTGATGTCTTCTTAGACTCCCAACTGCTTGTTTCTCAGTTGAACAACTACAATCAGGTAGGTGATCCCTGCCTCTTTAGAAAATTCCTGTGCACTAAACAGATGGTTATAGCATTTTATTCCATCACGTTCACACATGTTCCCAGAAACCTCAATAGTGTAGCAGATCAAATGGATAATGACATTAAACTGGCACATTCATAATTGTATATAAAAAACATAAAACCATAACATCATGCATAATCATATTTAAAAATACACATACAAGTGTAATAATACATCATCTAGGCATTGCATTCCACATCATCATAAAAAAACTCACATATATAAAACAATAAAAGTGCATCCACATGCATCAAAAATATGTATATAGATATGTCACATGTCCAAAATATGTTCAGTAAAAAGTCAGAATCCACATATGCTTTCTCAACAGGATATACATAGTGACACAAAAACTACTAAGTGCACCAACGCACTAGGGGCAGCCCCACTAAACTACTAATCTGACTTAGACTCATTATCTGACTCAGTATCATCATCTTCCTCATAAAATTCATCCTCTGCAGGAAGATTTCCTCTTGCTGCCCGACGAATGTGATCACAGGCCATAGCCATCCTCCTCATCACATAAGTCCACTCTAGAGTAAAACTATGAATAGAAGCAATCATATCATTGCTCAAATGCTTCCAGCCATCATCAGAGACCCCAGTAGCAAGCAACTCCAAATGCAGCAGTAGTCCATCCATCTCTCAGTACTGTTGCCTACGAGGGTTCCCAGCAGGAACTACCGCAGTATCCATAGAAACCACCCACCTCTGATGACTAGGAGGTGGTTGGGGACCAATATCTACATACACAAACAAGGACACCATCAGTCCACACATATCAACATACAACTATCAACCAACTCAACTACACTATGTATAAAGATGAACATAAAAACATCACGCATACATACTAGCTGGTCCCCACACGTGGCTGGGAGGTCGGGGCGTCTCAGGGTCCCCATGATAATTCATACCCGCATACGAGTAATCCTCAATCACCACTAGAAGCTGACGCCATTCATCTAACATCTCCTCAGTAAATAAGTGGCCCACTCTACATCCACCCTCTAGTATCATCATCTGACACCATCGGTACATCCGTGACTCCCGTGGACCACTATCTTGCACATCCCGGTGCATACACAGTGTAGGTACTTTGTTAAAAAAGAAAGCACATAGAAAGGAGCCAAAAAAAAATCCTGCTCCAAATGCCTTTGACTTGTTCAGCTGACACCAAACAACCTGAAGATACATCTGGGCCCACCCATAGTACGTGTGTAAACAAGAATATTTCACTTTCTGCGGATAGAAGTTGTTCCTCTGGTCTAAATGGTTCAGATCCAGAACAAATGAACGACAAAGGATGAAGACACTCCCTCGATATCGTAGATACCTGGAATTCCTTCTTCGATAGAAAACATGTGTACCTACAATCAAATTAAACACACAAACACATCAAATCTACTAGAACATAATCTATTAATCGATGTGAGTGACTAAGGAATCCAACAACATTTACATGTGAAATCAACAACAATAGTAATGTGGGACGAAAATAAGCTTTGCATTAAGATGAATGGAGAAGTTTACAATTAATTAAGCCTTAGTGTCAAGAGTTCCTTCCAATGGCTCCTTGCCTCCAACTATACCTTGCCTCCAAAGACTCAAGAATGGTTTTGATAGAGTTTGGGTATGAAACACAATTCTTCCTCCTTTGACCCATGGGAGATGAGCTAGTATTTAAAGGCATGGGAGGATAGGTATGGTTGAGTATCTCATGGGTGAGGTGGATATTAGATCCTAAAGGGGAGGATCTTGAGCTCCAGCTGGTCCTAAACCATAGGGATGAGGCTCCACATAGGTAAGCTTCGAGAATCCTCTCGAATATTCTCTTTTTTACCTTCAAAACTCTAGCACCGCTTTTCCAAAGAAGCAAATTGGCAGTGATAAGGGGGAACCACCTTTGTTAGTATGGGAAAGAGCAGTGGAACCTCTCTTCTCTCATGTATCAGGAGCGGTGTTGGCTCTTTTCTTCTTGGGTAACATTTTTGATCAATGGGGAAAGAGCGTTACTAGCTCAAAAGAGGGAAAATTTGCAAGGGGTTGATTTATTTCTTCATTTCTCTAAGGAAACTCTGAGGGATTGGAGCAGTCAAGGGGATTCCTATCTCATAACATGAGGGTGATGAGATTTTGGTATAACAATGTTCCCCCCATAGCATGCTCTACCAGCTGAAGCTGGCCTCCAAATATCTTATGGCTCTCCATGGAACCCAAGATATGTAGCAGTAATGTCGCCACCGCCCGTGTCGACAGATCCTCAATGTCACACATAAGGATATAGGAGCCATGCACATACACTGTAGCATAAGAGTGCCTATCGCATAGCTCCTCCAATGTCTACCACCGAGACAACACCAGTGCCAAGTCACCAACAAATCCCAACATAGGGAGCTCAGTCGGGAAGTACACATCCGCTAGTGTGATCTCAATACATTGTCCCTAGAAGAGGAATACCACCTCCTCAACATCCCAAAATATCACCAGCGTTTGCAGTAGTAAATGCAAGCTCTTCATGACGGGTATCGTCATGAACTTCAGTAAACCACAATGGGCCAGTGTATCATACACATTCTCATCTCGTAATGATGCCTCCAGGAGGTCTTTACAGTATCTCTCTTGCCACTCAATCTCATCCATCTTGCATAAGCAAAAAATAGATATTAGCCACTGCTCTCATAAAAAAAATCACCTAGAGGCCAATTCGCACCTATTCGGGAAAAACGAGCGACCAAGTCGCTAAAAAATTCCCCACAGGTGCGACCAGGTCACTCTTTTTCCTTTGAAAGGTGTGACTTGGCTCCATGAAACCCCAACAAGCTCATGGAGGACCTCTAGGTGACCAAATGTAGAATGTAAACCACAAAAAAGAAGATATTCAATGAGAGCTCTTACCTGCAAGTCATGGAACTCTAAACCTCTAATCGAATTAGGAGAAATCAACAAATGAAGATTTAGGGCCCACCTCTCCAACTCAACAGTGAACAGTGACAATGACACCTCACAAAGTGGTCCCCACCCATATATAGGCCCTATTTGTCCTAATTTATTTCGTTAGACATAACAGGACCATACAAAGTCCATTTTAGATGTCGTTCATGCCATTGGTTTCAGAATTCCATCCTCTATCTTCTTATGATACCATCGTCTCATGTTTAACAAAAAAAATTCGGGACTGCTCCCCAAAAGCTACCTCGATTTACTAGCCATAGCATGGTGATGTAAGTTTCTCTAGACCTGTACTTGTCTCACTCTTACCTACCTCTACTCATGCAGGTTTTCGGGCCACCACCCATTAAGGAACATCATTTTTATTTTTTGTAACATTTAGTTGTTTGCTTTGACCACCTCACCTTACGTGGACCTCTAGACCAATGTCCGAAAAATGAATTATTTCCTTTTTGCATGTATTTGGCATATAACTGCCTCCAAAATTGCACTCACATCACATGTAGTCAAATACGTCCACCGCAAATCACACACAGCTCTCCTGACCTATGTTCGAGAGCCACCTTGGTTTGCGTGCCTCTGCTGCATCGACTCGCATGCCTCTGTTGTGATCGATCTTGTGCATGTATTGGTATATTTGAGAGCCACCTACTCCATCCATACTGCGTGAATGACCTTTGGACCACTGTCCACTGTCATAACATGGGGCACAACCTGTGCCACCGCAATCGGTTGACCATATTAGAGTTTCATTTAAGCTCTTTTCTGACTCATAAAAACAATGAAAATATGGCCAAGCACAGCTACTTCCTTTCCCGCCCGTTAAAGTATAGGAAATGGCATTTACATCGTCTTGTTTATCTCCTTTTTTGGACTATGTAGACCATCAAATTAAAAGGACCACCTTGGCATATTCAAGCCAAGACTGTTCCCCTCTGCATACTTTTATGCTTTCTCGGGAAAAGGGGCCGCACTTTATGAAAAATATCACCATGGGTTGTCATTAAGCTCTTTTCCAACCTTCTCATCAAGAAAATATTTCCGAGCAAACTTGGTTTCATTCATGCTCATAAAAGTATCTGAATGACCATCTAGTCAGTATAGGTTTAACCTTTTCCGGCCTGACTGAACTACCAATGGTAAAGAAGTCTCTCATCCCCTACAGGATGGGTGAGATCTCCTTGTTGACACTGAGAGGGGGGGTGAATCAGTGTAAATCCAATTTTAAACCTTTTCTTAGCTTGAAACAGATAACTACCAATTCATCAATCTACCAATCACATAAACATTTCATAAACACATTATTCACATATCATAGGATTTAACTCATAAAGAACCATAACACAGAAGAACACCACACCATATAGATTTGTAATCTTTTTATATTAGTTTGGTCGGCTACAACCATTAGGCAAAATCAGCACCTAATGATACATAGAGCACCTACTCTTAATCCAGGACCTTGCCTGGTTTTCTTAGACCCTGCTAAGAAGAGTTTAAGGTATCTTAACCTCAAAAGAAAGACAAGCTTGCATTTACAATAAAAGCCTACTGTTACATCAACAATCACTTGTCTTTGTAATCTGCTGGTCAATACTCTCGATCATCTGCTCACCATCAATGCTGCTCATCATCACTACTGCTGGCCATCTACTGCTACAAATTATCCTCTAATCAAAACTTATCCTGCTGGTCAACTCAGCTCATACTACTCATCATAAATGCTGCTCATAGTCAAATTCAACCTTGACCTTGACTGGTTATTATCTCAGAGATCACATCAATTCAGATTGTGTTTTACTAGTAGGTTGTGTACTGGGTCTCAGGAGCCTGGTGGAACCCTACTCCATGGTGTTTGCAACCCTTTATGTCTTCAAGATAAAGGTTGTCATTCATCAACATTCAAGATTGTGTGTCATACTTCTTCAAAGCACTGTCAAAACACTGTCAAACATTAAAGCATATGAACTGTTCATCCTTCATTAGCAGCTTTGAATGTGTGTATGCTTCGAAAGAACTCTATCATAAGTCCAAACTTGGACAGTGTATTCTTGCAGACTTGAACTCCATCTAAGCAGACAAACTCTACTCACCACACCTCTTTCCTTGCATCAAAACATCAAAACATATGTCAAATTGGAACTGTGTATAAAAACTGAGTATGTTCTTCTAAAGATAAGACTGTGTATAGTCTTCAAACAACAAAACTTTAGGACTATTCATCACTTCAAGAGCTTGGGCTTTCTATCTGTATTGAAGCTTAAAAAGGTTTTCTTCTTTGTCTTTGCACTGCTTCAATTGGACTAAAGACTGTCAATTCAGCCTTATCCTTCTGTCTATAAACATGTCTTCAATCTTGTCCTTGTCAAACTACTCATCTCTACCACAACCAAGTTATCAACACCTCTTTAACTTGTCATTGCCTTGTAACTCTGAAATTGTTCTAGATCACCAATCTACTATCTATGTCAGTATGATTTCAGACCTTTGTCAATATATTTTTCAGACCTCTATCAATATACATTTCAGACCTCTGTCAGTAAAATTCTCAGACCTCTGTGGATTCGGGCAAGTTCTTTGCAACCCTCTCTTGACCCACACTGACTATGCAATATTCAAAATAATAGTATATGTATTATGAATAAAAACATAGTTAGTTCTCTACACAATCTTCTTCAGAAAACAGGATGCAAAATGACATAAACTCAAACCTGGAAGATACATATAATTAAGGTAGCATGTATATGCCTAAGACAGAGTTGAGGCTTTATTGTCATCAACATTATATCATCAACCATGCACTAGATCTCAGACTGAGATTTACCTCAGCTGCTCTGTGAGATAATTTGGACCTGTGGCTCTTCTCCTCTTACTCAGCTGTCTGCTGACTGAAAGAGGACATTAATCCTCACATCAAGCACCAAATTACTGACCACAGGCACCAACCTGTCAAGGACACCAATACTCTAGTACCTTTGCTGGTCAACATCTTCCATACTCTTAACAGCTCTGCTCTGAACCTCTCACACAAACTCTGTTCCAAAACACTCTCACAAGTCTCTGTCACAACAATGAATCCAGTCAGCTCTTTCTTGTTCAATTCTTCTAAAACTTCAACAACCTTGGAAGGATACCAAAAATATCTGCCACAAGAATCGATTTCAGTCCATAACCATGCTTAACAATCTATGCACCAAGATCACTCTCTAAACTCTGCTTTACAAGAGAACACTTCTAAATGCTGATGCTAATCCCAATTTGCTTTTATTCACTGTATATGCTCTGTCATAGGTCTGTCCAAATATGCACTACTTGGCTCTCAGTCATGCTTATTAGGAACCCACAATCTTGTCCTCAAATTTGCACCCAACTCAGCTTTAATTTAACTCTGATCCAGGCCTGATTCAGTTAGTCGTTAAGTCATTGCAAACCCTCAATTCTTGTCTACTCAACACAGTCGGACCTTTTTTTTTTTAACAATATCTGTACACAAACTGTCCCTTATAATGCATATGACATCAGCCTTATGACAGAGTTCTGAACATTGTTTCTTTTATCTCATTAAGAGGGTCTATTTGAATGCCTCATTGTGACAAAAAGATAATTCCAAGAGAGTCAAAAATCAGTCCTGAATTTTACAAGATCTTGACCAACCTTTGACTATTGAAAGGACAGTCTGAGGACTATTAAAAACTTCAGCCTCCTTGCCTCAGTCTGAACCTTAGAATTTCAGTCACATACATAGAGCAACACATGTAGCTAATACCCAACCATTGTTCATACCAAAATCTAGATACAATCCACAAACTAGGACTGGTCCAAAGCTTGGGTCTGTGGAAAGAGAGTAGCAACTCTTCCAAGAACTCAGATCAAAAGGGTTTGTGCATTACTATCAACATATAGCTGCTGCTGCCACAGTGATCACCAACAAACTCCATTATCTGGGTGTATGTGAAACACTGAAATACTCGTGTGTGAAGTGCCTGAAAACCCTGAGTCATGAAATACTGAAATCTTGAACACTTGGCACAACTTTCCTTATGAACCTTTTACTCAGCTGTATATTTCAGATTCTTCTACACCCGAAATTTCCTTAGACAAAATCAGAGTAAGGGAAAGAAAAAAAAATTTCAACTGTTGTTCCACCGAGCCAATCCCGAAATTCTCCTGCTGCCTTAGTGCCAAAATTTCCTCAGTTCAGCGAGTGTCTTGCCTCAGTACTCCAGCGAATTTCCCATCTACAAATGAGAGCACGAGGCTCTATTTATAAAAAAATTTAACCATCTTTTGGGGGCCAACATGTATTCAAATATAAAAAAAAATTATGGGTGAACTTGAAGATTTTATACTTGGGCCGACTTATTGATTTTATATTTGGGCCGAACATGGAGGCGACTGAAGAATTTGTTTCCTTCATGATAGTCCCAAAATTATAGCAGACCATAAATTGCTCTTTGACAAAACCAAGCCCTTCTTCTTCTTTACAGTTTGTATTCATAATAAGGGTATGATGATGATGATGAAGTCAATGGTGTGTGCCAGATATGAATTCTAAATACAAGGAACATCAGAGATATCTCCATGTTAACTCCTTTGAACATCTACAAACAACTCGGAAGATGATAAGCGTTGGAGTCTTCCTCCAATTGTCCAAGATTGGATTGTAGTGATGGAATCTACAGCTTTGACAAGCACTGTCTTGAGTAAGGTTATCTTACAGTAACAAGCATACAATGACATTGACTAAGTGATGTGCAAGAATTTCTGAGAGCAAGCTGTTATGATATTGTCACTACCAATGGCAATTTGGGCTTTGACGATAATTCCTCTTTCCCTCTCCACTTAAAATATAAGATCATGTTGGCATCAATGAAAATTTCATCAACAATCTCCCCCTTTGTCATTGATGACAACAACTCATGCTCCCCCTATGAGCATGCTCTCCTTTTGTCTTCATCTCTCCCTTTGTCTTCATCTCTCCCCCTTTGGCATCAATGGAAAAGGGTGTCCACATACCTGTCTCCGAAATCTCTGATCACTATTAACTGCTCCCCTTGTCAATATGCACGATCCTAGGACCTATCTCTATGCTTGGAGTAACCATCCTTTCTCCTTTTAGTTCATTCTCCAGCCTCATGAACTCAAGGTGTGCTAAGGTCTTTGAGAGACCTTACACTTGGCTTGCCATATGGCAGCCATCCTCCCTACTCTGATCAGCTTCTCCTTTCTGTAACTGCTTGGTGTTCCTTATCCATACTTGCTTCTTGGTGTCTGTCCTTTGAGCATTTGTTCCTTCATTGTCCTTGTTAGTTTTCTTGGCTGAGCTATATGTTAGTCTTCTCATATCATTCCAATAGTTTTGTGCTTTGTGCCCAAATTTGTTTCATGACCAACACTTAACTGAGCTGTTGGAAATTCCAATACTTCTTTGATCCACTTCATTTCTCCATGCCTGAGCATATCCCTGACTGTAGGCATTTGTCTTCTGATCTTCAAATCTTCTTGCTGATATGTATGAAGTACTCCTTCTTGGTTGACTTCTTTGACTGGCACATTCATGTGCTTTGTGTCTAAACCCACTGTAGGTGAAGCACCTCAATGTGTGACATGCGACAGCAACATGTCCATCTTGATTGCATGTCCAACATCTAACTGAGACATTGGGGCTTCCAGCCCTTCTCCTTCCATAGAACCTACAATCCATAGCCTTATGACCAAAGTTAGAACACAAATAAAAATAACCATTGAAGCCATTTTCATACCTGGGTCTTGTAGTTGTTTCCTTAATGAAGTTGCTTTGATGAACATACCTAACTCCTTGTTTCACCTTTGACCTTCCAAAATTCTTGTTATCATGTGCAGGTGCCTGGGGGGCAGCTTTGGACATTGATGGACCTGCTTTTGGATTCTTCAGAGACCAAGTGTCATCTTCAAGTTTTTCTTTTTTATTCTTGTAACCAAGACCAGTTTTTTCAAGTGGATATCTTTGGAAATCTAAGATCTTATCTAGGACAATTGAACTGTCCTGGAGCTTGACCAAGGCTTCATTTTTCTTACCTTTCTTCCTGAGACCAACTACCTCCATTTCCAGCTTCTTGACTGTTTCCTCCTTTTATTCTAGCTGTCTCTTCAAGATTTCTTCTGTCCTCTTGGCTTCCTCCAGCTGAGTCTTCAAGTCATGATTTACCTCTCTTACTTCTTTATCATGGTTCTTTTCTTCTAGGGTTAGATCGATCAAATCAATATTTAGCTGTTCCTTTTCTACTTCCTTTTCCTTCAGAAATTTCAACCAACCTACTCCTTCATGCTTAAGTTTCTTAAGCAACTCCTTTAGTTCAACATTCTGCTTTTGGAGATTATCCATATAATCAAAGGTTGTCGTCCTAAACACCTTGTAGTCAGATTGATTAAGATCAACTTTGTTCAAGAACCAATCAGCTCTGAGATCTATGTGGCATACATAGTTTATAATTCTTTGTTTAGCTTTCAACATTGCTTCATCATCATCTGCAAGAACCTTCTCAATTTCATCACACAAGCTATCATAATCACAAGAGTCCATACCTTTACTAGAGTCCTCTTCCTGTTTATCTTCTTCTTGATTTAGCTCTTTTGGGGGCTTGTCTTCTGATTTTTGATCTGTCTTTTTGGGTTCCGGTCTTGCCTTCTGATACTCACTCTCCAGCTTGAACCATAGGTCTTTTGATGAAGTGTACTCTCCTATACTTTCCTTCACTGAGCTGGGAAGTCCATCCATGAGGAACTTCAAGGTGGTAGTGTTGTCCTTCTTCGCTTCCTTCTATGCAGCTGATTTTCCTTTCTTGTTTGATGGAGCAGGTGGATTGATGACAATTTCCCAAACACCAAAATTCTTCAGATAAGTCTTCATTTTGCTCCTCCAACTGAAATAATCTGCAATATCCAGTACAGGCACGTCATTGCTTGATGACACTTTCTTTTCCTCCATTGTGTCTAAGGATCTCCTTCAAGCTTGCTAGGCTTGTGACGAAGGCCTGGCTCTGATACCAAATGTTGACACTGAGAGGGGGGGTGAATCAGTGTAAAGCCAATTTTAAACCTTTTCTTATCTTGATACAGATAACTACCAATTCATCAATATACCAATCACATAAACATTTCATAAACACATTATTCACATATCATAGAATTTAACTCATCAAGAACCATAACATAGAAGAACACCACACCATATAGATTTGTAATATTTTTATATTAGTTTGGTCGGCTACAACCGTTAGGAAAAATCAACACCTACTAATACATAGAGCACCTACTCTTAATCCAGGACCCTACCTGGTTTTCTTAGACCCCGCTAAGAAGAGTTTGAGGTATCCTAACCTCAAAAGAAAGACAAGCTTGCATTTACAATCAAAGCCTATTGTTACATCAAAAATCACTTGTCTCTGTAATCTGCTAGTCAATAATGTCGATCATCTGCTCACCATCAATGCTGCTCATCATCACTATTGTTGGCCATCTACTGTTGCAAATTATCCTCTAATCAGAACTTCTTCTGCTGGTCAACTCAACTCATACTGCTCATCATAAATGCTGCTCATAGTCAAATTCAACCTTGACTGGTTATTATCTTAGAGATCACATCAATTCAGATTGTGTTTTACTAGTAGGTTGTGTACTGGGTCTCAGGAGCCTGGTGGAACCCTACTCCATGGTATCTGCAACCCTTTATGTCTTCAAGATAAAGGTTGTCATTCATCAACATTCAAGACTGTGTGTCATACTTCTTCAAAGCACTGTCAAAACACTGTCAAACATTAAAGCATCTGAACTATTCATCCTTCATTAGCAGCTTGGACTGTGTGTATGCTTCGAAAGAAATCTATCATAAGTCCAAACTTGCACAATGTATTCTCGCAGACTTGAACTCCATCTAAGCAGACAAACTCTACTCACCACACCTCTTTCCTTGCATCCAAACATCAAAACATATGTCAAACTGGAACTGTGTATAAGAACTGAGTATGTGCTTCTAAATATCAGACTGTGTATAGTCTTCAAACAACAAAACTTCAGGACTGTTCATCACTTCAAGAGCTTGGGCTTTCTGTTTGTATTGAAGCTTAAAAAGGTTTTCTTCTTTGTCTTTGCACTGCTTCAATTGGACTAAATACATTCAAGTCATCCTTATCCTTCTGTCTATAAACATGTCTTCAATCTTGTCCTTGTCAAAATGCTCATCTCTGTCACAACCAAGTTATCAACGCCTCTTTAACTTGTCATTGCCTTGTAAATCTGAAATTGTTCTAGATCACCAATCTACTATCTCTGTTAGTATGATTTCAGACCTTTGTCAATATATTTTTTAGACCTCTATCAATATACATTTTAGACCTCTATCAATATACATTTCAGACCTCTGTTAGTAAAATTCTCAGACCTCTATGGATTTGGACAATTTCTTTACAGCCCTCTCTTGATCCACACTGACTATGCAATATTCAAAATAACAGTATATGTATTATGAATAAAAACATAGTTAGTTCTCCACACAATCTTCTTTAGAAAAAAAGATGCAAAATGACATAAACTCAAACCTGGAAGATACATATAAGTAAGGCAGCCTGTGTATGCCCAAGACAGAGTTGAGGCTTTATTGTCATCAACATTAGATCATCAACCATGCACTAAATCTTAGACTGAGATTTACCTCAGCTTCTCTGTGAGATAATTTGGGCCTGTGGCTCTGCTTCTCTTACTCAGATGTCTGCTGACTGAAAGAGGACATTAATCCTCACAGCAAGCACCAAATTGCTTACCACAGGCACCAACCTGTCAAGGACACCAATACTCTAGTACCTTTGCTGGTCAACATCTTCCATACTCTTAATAGCTCTGCTCCGAACTTCTCACACAAACTCTGTTCCAAAACACTCTCACAAGTCTCTGTCACAACAATGCATCCAATCAGCTCTTTCTTGTTCAATTCTTCTGAAACTTAAACAACCTTGGAAGGCTACCAAAAATCTCTGCCACAAGAATCAATTTCATTCCATAACCATGCTTAGCAATATATGCACCAAGATCACTCTCTAAACTTTGCTTTAGAAGAGAACACTTCTAAATGCTGATGCTAATCCCAATTTGCTTTTAATCAATATATATGCTCTATCATAGGTCTTTCCAAATATGCACTACTTGGCTCTCAGTCATGATTATTAGGAACCCACAATCTTGTCCTCAAATTTGCACCCAACTCAGCTTTAATTCAACTCTGATCCAGGCCTGATTCAGTTAGTCGTTAAGTTGCTGCAAACCCTCAATTCTTGTCTACTCAACACAATCGAACCTTTTTTTTAAACAAGATCTGTACACAAACTGCCCCTTATAATGCATATGACATCAGCCTTATGATAGAGTTCTGAACATTGTTTCTTTTATCTCATTAAGAAGGTCTATTTGAATGCCTCATTGTGACAAAAAGATAATTCCAATAGAGTCAACAATCAATCCTGAATTTGACAAGATCTTGACCAACCTTTGACTGCTGAAAGGACAGTCTGAGGACTGTTAAAAAATTCGGCCTCCTTGCCTCAGTCTGAACCTTAGACTTTCAGTCACATACATAGAGCAACACATGTAGCTAATACCCAGCCATTGTTCATACCAAAATCCAGATCCAATCCACAAACTAGGACTGGTCCAAATCTTGGCTCTGTGGAAAGAGAGTAGCAACTCTTCCAAGAACTCGGATCAAAAGGGTTTGTGCATTACTATCAACATATAGCTGCTGCTGCCATAGTGATTACCAACAAACTCCATTATATGGGTGTATGTGAAATGCTGAAATACTAATGTGTGAAATGCCTAAAAACCCCGAGTCACGAAATACTGAAATCTTGAACACTTGGTGCAGCTTTCCTTCTGAACCTTGTACTCAGATGTATATTTCACATTCTTCTACACCCGAAATTTCTTTAGACAAAATCAGAGTAAGGGAAAGAAAAAAAATTTTCAACTGCTGTTCCACCGAGCCAATCCCGAAATTCTCCTACTGCGTTAGTGCCAAAATTTCCTCAGTTCAGCGAGTGTCTTTCCTCAGTACTCCAGCGAATTTCCCATATACAAATGAGAGCACGAGGCTGTATTTATAAAAACTTTTAACCATCTTTTGGGGGCCGACATGTATTCAAACATAATTTTTTTTTTATGGGCCGACTTAAAGATTTTATACTTGGGATGACTTATTGATTTTATATTTGGGCCAACCTTGGAGCCGACTAAAGAAGTTGTTTCCTTCATGATAGTCCCAAAATTATAGCAGACCATAAACTGCTCTTTGACAGAACCAAGCCCTTCTTCTTCTTTACAGTTTGTATTCATAATAAGGGTATGATGATGATGATGAAGTCAATGGTGTGTGCTAGATCTGAATTCTGAATACAAGGAACATCAGATATATCTCCATGTTAACTCCTTTAAACATCTACAAACAACTCAGAAGATGACAAGCGTTGGAGTCTTCCTCCAATTGTCCAAGCTTGGATGGTAGTCGTGGTATCTACAGCTTTGACAAGCACTGTCTTGAGTAAGGCTATCTTACAGTAACAAGCATACAATGACATTGACTAAGTGATGTGCAAGAATTTCTGAGAGCAAGCTGCCATGATATTGTCACTGCCAATGGCAGTTTGGGCTTTGACGATAATTCCTCTTTCCCTCTCCACTTCAAATGTAAGACCATGTTGGCATCACTACTAGATTTTGATCCAAAATCCGACGGTTTTTTCCGACGGCGCGTGAATTTTTTATTTTAACCGTGCCAAAAATCAGAAAGATTAATTTTTTTTTGAAATAATGGGCATAAGCGACGGTTTTTCTTCTAAGTGTCGCTTAAGCGACGGTTTTCCTTCTAGGTGTCGCTTAAGCGACGGTTTTCCATTGGATAAATTTCTCAATTATTTAATAAAATACACTTGAAACACATGTTTCCTTTTAAAAGATTATAGGTTTAAACGTGGAGGGGTGTATGGCATGTACATATTTGTGGGATTGGTTGTGGCCTTAACATTAGATTAATATCATTATTATAAAATGATGGTAGTGAATTGCAATAAATCAAAGATTGATTTAGACAAGTTTCATTTTGTGGACAAATTTATTCTTTTTTTATACGACAAAAAAATATATTTGATTTTTCAAGTGGAAATCAAAATATACATTGACGAACCTTAAAGGTATTTCCATTTTTGTTCAATGACAAGAGACCAATAACTAAATAGGTCATTACATCATTATGGTATGCATCCAGTGCCTTAAACATTGGTTTACACGGAGATAAATGAAGTAACATAATGAATTTCTCCCATGAAAAAATTGCATAAATAATGTTTATTTAGAAACTCTAGGAGTAATAGCAGTGTCTCAGAAAATTTGAGAATTTTTTATGGCCCTAACACTTAGGACCAACTTGTCTTGGCATAGTGACGACCGCTACATGTCTTCTAGCACCACTTTATTTCTTAGATCTTATACTTTAGATATACTTTTGGTATTTATATACGAGAGGTTCTTCCATAGTGTATTCATATTCTTATACTTATCAATTCCCTTGAGTTAGTTTGACATGAATAAAATTATCTTATATAGTTTGTTGTAGGTGTTTCATGTTTGTCATAATAGAACTTGGTTTTCAGATATTGGTAACAAGTTTGGAAGCCTTTCAATGGAAATTGTGATTTGATATGCTTCTAAGGTACAAATTAACTCAAAATCGAGGAGAGATGTAAGAGAAGTAACTAAGAAAGGGTTAAGAATAATTTATATCAATGTATGAG
>LPNX010251799.1:52694-78059 GCA_001517045.1 Pseudotsuga menziesii | reverse complement strand
CACTGTCATCAATCACATTACACCATGATGAAAATCTAGCTGTAGTTAGCTTTCATTCATAAAACATTGCATGGTGACTTAAAGCTAATTTGTGTTAGTTTTAATATGGTTGTTTTCTATCTAACACAACCACATTGTTATCAAATACATTACACCATAATGAAAATATAATGGAGTTAGCTTCCTTATAACAACATGTCATGTTAAGTGAAACCTAACATGTGATTTCTTTCATAAGGAAGTTTCCCATCTAACACAACTACATTGTCATCAATCACATTGCACTACGATGGAAATCTAGCTGAAGTTAGTTTTCGTTCTTAAAACATTGCACGGTTAGTGAAATCTAAAGTGTGTTACTTTTCATAAGGTAGTTTTTCATCTGACACAACCACATTGTCATCAATTAGTTTTTCATCTGACACAACCATATTGTCATCAATTACATAGCACCATGATGAAAATCTAGTTACAGTTAACTTTCATTCTTAAAACATTGCACCGTGAGTAAAAGGTAATGTGTATTAGTTTTTCATAATGCAGTTTTAAATCTAAGACAACCACATTGTCATCAATCACATTGCACCATGATGGAAATGTAGCTGGAGTTGGCTTTCGTCCTTGAAACATTGCACGATGAGTGAAAGCTGATGTGTGTTAGTTTTCATAAGGTAGCTTTCTATCTAAAACAACCACATTGTCATCAAATATATCACACCATGATGGAAAGATAGCTGGAGTTATCTTTTATTTTAACAACATGTCATGATGAGAGAAATCTAATGTGTGTTAGCATTCATAAGGTAGTTTTTCATTTACCACAACCACATTGTCATCAATCACATTGTACCACAATGGATATCTAGTTGGAATTAG
Source organism: Pseudotsuga menziesii (assembly GCA_001517045.1). NCBI lineage: Eukaryota > Viridiplantae > Streptophyta > Pinopsida > Pinales > Pinaceae > Pseudotsuga > Pseudotsuga menziesii. Next base: position 77,183 of record LPNX010251799.1, on the reverse strand, counting down.
CTTTCGTCCTTAACTCATTGCACGGTGAGTGAAATCTAATGCGTGTTATATTTCATAATGTAGTTTTCCATCTAGCACAACCACATTGTTATCAATCACAATTCACCATGATGGAAATCTAGTTGGAGTTAGCTTTTGTTCTTAAGACATTGCACGATGAGTAAACGATAATGTGTGTTAGCTTTCATAAATTAGTTTTCCATCTGACACGGTCATATTGTCCTCAAATACATTACACCATGATGAAAATCTAGCTAGAGTTAGCTTTCCTTCTAACAACATGGCATGATGAGTGAAAGAAAATGTGTGTTAGTTCATTGCACCCTGATGGAAAGCTAGCTGGAGTTAGCGTTTGCTCTTAAAACATTGCACGGTTGAGTGAAAGTTAATGTGTGTTAGTTTTCGAAATGTAGCTTTCTATCTAAAACAATCACATTGTCATCAAATACCTAACATGATGATGGAAATCTAGCTATAATTAGCTTTCCTTTTAACAATGCGTTAGCTTTCATTTTTAAAGCATTGTACGATGAATGAAAGCCCAATGTGCGTTAGCTCATTGCACCAAGATGGAAATCTAGTTAGTGTTAGCTTTTGTTTTTAAAACATTGCACGGTGAGTGAAAGTTAATGTGTGTTAGAATTAATAAGGTAGTTTTCTATCTAAAAGAGTCACATTTTCATCAAATACATAACACCATGACGAAAATCTAGCTGAAGTTAGCTTTAGTCCTTAAATCATTGCACGATAATTGAAATCTAATGTGTTAGCTTTCATAATGTAGTTTCCATCTAACACAACCAGTTTGTCATCAATCACAATGCACCATGATAGAAATCTAGTTGTTGTTAGCTTTCATAAGTTAGTTTTCCATCTAACACAACCACATTGTCATCAAATACATTACACCATGATGAAAATCTAGTTGAAGTTAGCTTTGCTCCTAACAACATAGCAGGATTAGTTTTCTATCTAACACAATCACATTGTCACATTGTACCGTGATGGCAATCTAGCTGGAGTTAGCTTTCGACCTTAAATCGTTGCACGGTGAGTGAAATATAATGTGTGTTCACTTTTATAATGTAGTTTTCCATTTAACACAGCCAAATTGTCATCAATAAAAATGCACTATGTTGAAAATCTTGCTAGAGTTAGCTTTTGTTCTTAAAACGTTGCATAGTGAGTAATAGCTAATGTGCGTTAACTTTCGTAAGGTAGGTTTTCTTCTAACACAGCCACATTTTCATCAAATACATTACATCATGATGCAAATCTACCTGGAATTAGCTTTCCTTCTAACAACATGGCACGATGAGTGAAAGCTAATGTGTGTTAGCTTCCATAAGGTAGTTTTTCATCTAACACAACCACATCATCATCGATCTCATTGCTCCATGATGGAATTATTGCTGGAGTTACCTTTCCTCCTTAAATCATTGCACAATGAGTGAAACACAATCTGTGTTAGCTTTCATAATGTAGTTTTTCATCTAGCACAATCACATTGTCATCAATCATAATGCACCATGATTAAAATGTAGCTAGAGTTAGCTTTCGTTTTTAAAACATTGCACGGTGAGTAAAGCAAATGTATGTTAACTTGCATTAAGTAGTTTTTCATCTAACACAACCACATTGTCATCAAATACATTACACCATGATGGAAATCTAGTTGGAGTTAGTTTTTCTTTTAACAACATGGCATGATGAGTGAAAGCTAATATGTGTTATCTTTCATAAGGTAGTTTTCCATGTAACACAACCACATTGTCATCAAACACATTGCACCGTGTTGAAAATATGGCTGGAGTTAAATTTCATCCTTAAATCATTGCACAGTGAAAGAAATCTAATGTGTGTTAGCATTCATAATGTAGTTTTCTATTTAGCACAATCACATCGTCATCAATCACAATGCGTCAAGATGAAAATCTAGCTAGAGTTAGTTTTCCTTCTTAAAGCATTGCACGGTGAGTAAACTAATGTATGTTAGCTTTCATAAAGTATTTTTCCATCTAGCACAGCCACATTGTTATCACATACAATACATCATAATGAAAATCTAGCTAGAGCTAGTTTTCCTTCTAACAACATGGCACTATAAGGGAAAGCTTATGTGTGTTAGCTCATTACACCATGATGAAAATCTAGCTGGAATTAGATTTTTTTTTAATATGGCACGATGAGTTATAGCTAATGTGTATTAGCTTTCATAAGGTAGTTTTCCATGTAATACAACCCCATTGTCATAAATCACATTGCGTTGTGTTGGAAATCTAGTTGAAGTTAGCTTTCATCCTTAAATCGTTGCACGGTGAGTGAAATCTAATGTGTGTAAGCTTTCATAGTGTAGTTTTCTATCTAACAAAGTCACATTGTCATAAATCACAATGCACCATGATAAAAATCTAGCTATGGTTATCTTTCGTTCTTAAAACATTGCACAGTGAGTAAAAGCTAATGTTTGTTAGCTTCCATAAGGTAGTTTTTAATCTAACACTGCCACATTGTCTCATTACACCATGATGGAAATATTGCTGGAGTTATCTTTCAACCTTAAATCGTTGCACAATGAGTGAAATCTAATATATGTTACCTTTCATAATGTATTTTTTCATTTAGCACAACCACATTGTCATCAATCAAAATGCACCATTTTTGAAATCTAGCTAGAGTTAGTTTTTGTTCTTAAAATGTTGCACGGTGAGTAATAGCTAATGTGTGTTAGCTTTTGTAAAATAGTTTTCTATCTAACACAGCCACATTGTCATCAAATACATTACACCGTGATGCAAATCGAGTTGGAGTTAGCTTTCCTTCTAACATGGCATGGTGAGTGAAAGATAATGTGTGTTATCTTTCATAAGGTAGTTTTTCATCTAACACAACACATCGTCATTGATCACATTGCATTGTGATGGAAATCTAGCTGGAGTTAGCTTTCATCCTTAAATCATTGCATAGTGAGTGAAATCTAATGTGTTAGCTTTCATAATGTAGTTTTTCATCCAGCACAACCACATTATCATTAATCACAATGCACTATGATGGAAATCTAGCTAGAGTTAGCTTTCGTTCTTCAAACATTGCATGGTTAATAAAACTAACGTATGTTAGCTTTCATAAGGTAGTTTTTCATCTAACACAACCACATTGTTATCAAATACATTACACCATGATGGAAATCTAGTTGGAGTTAGCTTTCCTTCTAACAACATGGAACTATAAGGAAACGTTTATGTGTGTTAGCTCATTACACCATGATGGAAATCTTGCTGAAGTTAGCTTTCCTTTAAACAACATGGCACAATGAGTGAAAGCTAATGTGTGTTAGATTTCATAAGGTAGTTTTCCATGTAACACAACCACATTGTCATCAAGCACATTGCATCGTGTTGGAATTCTAGCTGGAGTTAGCTTTCATCCTTAAATCGTTGCACAGTGAGTGAAATCTAATGTGTGTAAGCTTTCATAGTGTATTTTGTCATCTAGCACAACCGCGTTATCATCAATCACAATGCACCATGATGAAAATCTAGCTGGAGTTAGCTTTCGTTCTTAAAACATTTCACAGTGAGTAAAGCTAATGTCTATTAGCCTTCATAATGTAGTTTTTCATCTAACACAACCACATTGTCATCAAATACATTACACCATGATGAAAATCTAGTTGGAGTTAGCTTTCATTCTAACAACATGGCACTATAAATGAAAGCTTATGTGTGTTAGCTCATTACACCATGATGAAAATCTAGTTGGAGTTAGCTTTATTTTAACAACATGGCATGATAAGTGAAAGCTAATGTGTATTAGCATTCATAAGTTAGTTTTCCATCTAACACAACCACATTATCACATTGCACCATAATAGAAATCTAGCTGGAGTTAGTTTTCAACATTAAATCTTTACACGTTGATTGAAATCTAATGTGTGTTAACTTTCATAATGTAGTTTTCTATATAACACAACCACACTGTCATTAATCAAAATGCACCATTTTAGAAATCTAGCTAGAGTTAGCTTTCGTTCTTAAAACGTTGCATGGTGAGTAATAACTAATGTGTGTTAGCTTTTGTAAGGTAGTTTTCTATCTAACACAGCCAGAATGTCATCAAATACATTACACCATGATGCAAATCTAGCTAGAGTTAGCTTTCCTTCTAACAACATGGCACAATGAGTGAAAGATAATGTGTGTTAGCTTTCATAACGTAGTTTTCCATCTAACACAACACATCGTCATTGATCACATTGCACCGTGATGAAAATCAAGCTGGAGTTAGCTTTCGTCCTTAAATCATTGCACGATGAGTGAAATATAATGTGTGTTAGATTTTATAATGTAGCTTTTCATCTAGCACAACCACATTGTCATCAATCACAGTGCACAATGATGGAAATCTAACTAGAGTTAGTTTTTGTTCTTAAAACATTGCAGGGTTAGTAAAGCTAATGTATGTTAGCTTTCATAAGGTAGTTTTCTATCTAACACAGCCACATTGTTATCAAATACATTACACCATGATAAAAATATAGCTGGAGTTAGATTTCACTCCTTTCTAGGAGAGTACATTGTGTCATCTACTATTACAGCCCAGTTGGATATGATTTCCTTCCTCATTGTGGTGGTAAGAGGAAATTTAATGATGTAAAGGATTACTCTTTGTACATTATATTGACTTATAAAGCTAAGCCTTTTGAAACAACAACAAAAAAGTATTTACTAGTTTCATCCAACCTCCCCTCCAAGCATATAGGACATTTCCAAATTGAAATATTCATCTCTATGAGAAGAACTAGAAAACCTGCTGGTTATCTTTATAATTTTATTTCCTAAAGTCACATATACTGAACAAAAGGAGACCCAAGCTCCAAAACTTCTCATAAACTTCCATATTGTGCACCTTTATTAATTTAAATTCCATAGATATATGGAGCAAATGCTTTGTTATATTCCACTTGTGTAATGATTCAAGGATTCAACTTGACTGAAGGATCCAAATGCTACTACAACAATTGCTTCACAATCTACCATGCAAACCTATCCAAACTTGCCATGAGTGCCCCACACAAGTTGAACAATACTCCAAACAAGGCATGAATGGTCACACAGGTAAATCACCCCCTATAGGGCTTTCGTTTCATACACATGAATCCCTAACACACATCAAACCTAGATTTTTTAAGGATTTTATGACTATTGTTTATACTTTTGTCACCTTTTCTAATGCAAAAGGCTATATCAAATTTTTATATTGTTATTCTAGGGCACACAATGCACTCAAAACCCCTCCAAATAGTTTGTAAATGAGAATTGAGTTCTCTTACCATCCCTGCTCATGCCCAAAATTGGAGCTTTAACCATCAAAATTGGACTAGAACTTACCAAAGCTAGTTTAATGTTGTTATTCATCACCTTTTAAGACTGAAACATGCCCAAAAATGTATTTCAACCCTTAGATTCAGCCCATATTCAAAGGTTATGTCTTGTTATTGCTAATTTATAGTCGAAAATGATCCCCACAAGACAATTGTGAAATATTTCCTAAAGGCTTCCTAGCCAACTCAGCAGTAACGCCCAAGTAAGTATCTTCAACTTTGTCCAATACATTTGCCGCCTTCTCAGCACTGCAGGTTATGGTTTCTTACGGAGCTAAACTCGAACTCGGACTATATATATGTGTAACTTTTCATTTCAATGGGTTATCCTGAGCGCTCATTACCCTTGTAAAAACTTATATAAAACCCAAAGAATCCATGTTTTTTTTGTGGGGGAGGACGTACATATTTCGAAACCTTCTCGTTTTAGGGTTACAAGCCAGGAGGGAGAGGTTGCAAAACAAAAATAAATTTTCCCTCTGATGGGTAGGAATGCCCTTGGACCCTTTGCCCCACTTCTATAGCTGACTAGTAAGGATCTGGATCCATAGCTACTCACTTGGCTACTTGGATTGTCTTATATCCTTTCCATACTCAGCTTGGTTACCACCCTATACTCCCTAAATAAAAAACAACCCGTTTAACCCGTTTGCAGCTTATTCCAAAATATCAAATTTTCAACATCTTGGCATTTCAAGATATCAAAGTTTTGTGTTTTCTTCTTTGAGAAAGCACCATTTTACTTCATTGCCTCCTATTCACCCTCCTTAAGTGTCTTTCTCTCTTTCATGAAAATGAACAGATAAAGCATAATGAATCTGCTAACTGCCAACTTTTTTTTACCATCCACCAGTTGATGGCAAACCTTGATCTTTGGCACTTATAAATCATCTTCTTGCACTTCTTGTCAGCAATTAAAATTTGATTATTACTGAAGGAAAACATTGAACTGTGGGCTATGCTTCATTATCCAACTAACAAAAAATAATTTTTTTCTGTGAACTAGGGACATAGTCATAAATAACAACCTCTTACCTCTCATCTGAACTTTCCCACTTCTCAACTCTGCATTTTCTCCACCACTCGAATACAGAATTAGAGTTGGATTTGTCCTCAAAAAAATCAATATACCAATCTTTCTGATTAGTAAAATGTTGTGAGAAACTTGAATTGAGGATAACACTCCTACTCTCCACCACCTGGCCTAAGCTCAATTGACAGCTAATTAGACAGCTATTGGAATGACCTTTTAGTTATTACACAACTGTTGATGAAGTCTAGTTGTTTGACAAACTCACATCTTATCCTTTTATTTAAAAGTACATGCTTATTTTGTGATAAAAGTTTGGTGACAGTTGGCATGCTTCTTTAGTGATTGCGGGTGTGCCAATGGGATGCTGGTTAGTGTCTCTTGATACAATTTCTCATGTCAATAGCTCTCCTGGATTTACCCAACCAAGTGTTCCTACTTGTCATTTTTCAATATTTCCAACTAAGAAATTTAAAGTATTCTTGTATGATAAATGTTTTCTCCCCAAGATATTTTACTCTTTAGGTACATCCTTTGGAGGAATTTGTATTAGATCACTATGGATCAGAATTCTAGTAGATAGTACAAGTTTATGCCCACACTCCTCAGAGATCAGAATTCTAATTGTTGCCTCTTATTTGGCAACCTTTGTTTTCCCATAACACATTGTTCATGGAGTCATCCAATGCCTTAAAGGAATAGCAATTTTTAAAATTTAATTAGCAATCTCTTTTGGGATCTTTTTTCTCATAGTCCTCCTATTTGTAGCATTTAATATCCAATATCAATTGTTTTTCAGGTACCTTATTAGTGAGGGGGACTTGTTAAACAATTTTTAATCCTTGGTGATGGGCCAGTGTTTGAACCTGCGATAATATCATGAATTCAATGTGCATGAGCTCAAGTGTCCTTACCTGTACATTAGCCATATGTTGGACTACCTTTCCAGTGTTGCAGCAACTGCTAGCTTCCTGAGACTCATGAAGAGTTGAAATTTGGTCCAAAGGGCACAAAGTTGGATTCCCACACAGATACTGGGACTGTTAAACTAACTTCTGACACTAATACTTTGTCAGGAATATATTCAACTTATAAACCTCCATAATCCAGTGCGCCTGTGGCTTTCAACAATCCTCACAAACTAAATTCCAACTCGGCAATACCAGCAAGATCATATGGCCACTCAATTAATTTACATTAGCAGCCAAACACGTCAGTTTTAGTGGCAGTTGTATCATCATCAAATGCTACTTCGGTGAGGTCTGATCTTGTGCATACATCTTCAAGTCAAAATTTTCCAACTATGGCACAGTATTGTGGAACATTGGATCTATCAAACCTTTCACTCGGGCTGAAGAAACTAGCCTCATTTCATTGGAGGCTATGCAAATGAAATAGTAATGGTAGGTCATTATTTTTAAGACCAATTTTGATTGTATGGTCACTATCTTTCTTGTTGGAGGTGTGCCTGCCAGTGCCTTAGAAGTGGTATTCTCCTTATCTTTCATTTTCTATCCTGACAAGTGCCCAAAACATGTCATGTGTTTTAGGACACATTAAAACTCACGTCTGACATTTGTCAGGTCATGTCACATGCCCAACCCGTTGGACACAGACACGGAGGCCTATATGGCTGTGTCATGTTTCATAGATTTTTATGCATTTCAAATAAAATTGTATCTTTCTGGAGCCGACCAATCATCTTAGCATTCTACCTCTAGAATTAAATGAAACACAATTGAACCCCTTGAAAGGAACCTAACTGACTCATATAAATTACTTAACAATAATGTCCTAAATTCAAATAATCTTTTTCAGTACCTTGTAGCCTGAGTTGGAAATAAAGAGACATGAAAAATAAAAGACGTGACCTGCAACTAGGATTTATGTATGTTGTGGTTTCCAGAATATCCATAATAGGGTGTTGTATTCATTTGGAAATTTGTTTTGGCTCCTGTAGAATCTTTTTTTTGGCTTTCAACAGTCCTCACAAACTAAATTCCAACTCAGCAATACCAGCAGGATCATATGGCCACTCAATTAATTTACATCAGCAGCCAAACACGTCAATTTTAGTGGCAATTGTATCATCGTCAAATGCTACTTCTGTGAGGTCTGATCTTGTGCATACATCTTCAGGTCAAAATTTATCAACTATGGCACAGTCTGGTGGAACATTGGATCTATCAAACCTTTCACTCGGGCTGAAGAAACTAGCCTCATTTCATTGGAGGCTCTGCAAATGAAATAGTAATGGTATCTGAGTTCACATTCACAAGTGTGTTTGTCAGTCTGTTAAAGAGGCTAATTTCACATTGTAGTGTTTTATTGGCTGTGTTTTTGCCATGTGAAGGACTCAAGGAGGATGCATTGTTGCTGTGTGAAGGAGGTATGTTCACAGTCCAAGTATATGCTTCTGATATTCTTTTCTATATCATACTTCCATATTTTATTATATTTTTATGAATCTGCTAGACAATGAAAGGTTCGGTTTTAAGATTTTTAATCAATCTGCTAGATTATGCCATACATTTATAAGGTCATGCTAATCATCTAATTCTGTCATACATTTATCAGAGTATGCCAATCATTTAATTCTGCCATAATTCTGCCAATCTTGATTCTTATCCATGGTGCCTAAGTCCAAACCTAATAGGACTCTTGATAAAGCATGGGAACATTGTCTCCAGGTGGATCAAAGCAAGTCAAGTGCAAATATTGTCTGGCTGTTATGTTTGGGGCCATAAGCATACTAAAACACCACAAAGTGAGAATCCAATGAGAAGATGTAGTTTGTGATGGTTTCCCTACAGAAGTCATAGCCCAAATGCAAGTTTCTTTTGATAGCATCATTAAACAAATTCAAGGAGAGATGGGATGAGGTTAGCATTTTCTATCACCCGTTGGACAAAACAACATGCTATCACAACATCTTGAACCTACAAAAAAACACTGACCACCTATGAATCTGAAGACTGAAGGAACATATTACTGGACAATAAGTGGTTTGTAACAATGCAAATGGGGAACTGATAACCCAATCATTTCACCAATATGGATCTTCTATGGAAAATAATTTTTGTTCTCTTTCTTGGTGCAATTTTTAGTGAAAACTTCTCTACTACTACTTACCAACATGCATATAGGAATGGTTCTGAGAACTTCGTCTTTGGGCTTGTTCATTGTTGTCTAATGTTCAAACTAGTACTTCTACCGAGTGCCAATCATAAAAAAGCAATAATAAGGTGAATGGCACTTTGTTCTTAGCTGAGTATAATAGCCTGTGATCTGACTGTGCATAGACAACACTCTTAAACTAGTTCTCTATCCTTAGAAAATACAAGCATAAAAAAGGATGACTCAGTTAGGCCAAGATGAGTGAATCCCATCACTCTTGTATGGGAATCACTGCAAGCCTACAAGGTCATTTAAGCCATAACATGCATATCAATGCTTCCCTCAATGTCATTGTTCACAAGTGAATGACAAGGTAACGTTGTTGAACTATTTTCAAGGTAATTGTACTAAGTAATAAACAACAACCAAACAAACTAGAATATTGTTGACCAAATTCTTATTCAAATGGACTGTCTATAGGTGATGATATGAAGGATTATTTTGTCAATGTTTCTCATAAACCATGATCACTAGACTGTGGATTCATTTTTGTTACCATGCGGGTGTCTGTGTGGAATTACTACAACGTACAATTTGGGGATGTTTTGCTTCATGCAAAGGTTTAACCATATGATAGCTGTTGGAGCATACTTGTGCATAGAGGAGTGTTCAAAATGCATGGGATAGTGTTGACAAATGGTTTCTCCAACAAAAAATGCACTAGGAAATTCATTGATGGTAAAACATTTTAGAATGAAAAACCAACGACATACTACACAATTATCAGGAAGATCAATTTAATTAACTTGGAAATGATATGCTTGGGAGTAATTTTTCAATGTTGTGGTGAATTTACAAATGCACTAGCAATAATTCCCATCAGCGAATTCAAGGAGATGGTTAACATACATATGCAAAGAAACACACATTATTCCCATCAGCAACTTCAAGGTGATGGTTAACATACACATGGTTAACATACTTTGCAAGATTGTTGACTTTGCACTATGGATAAGCCTCCAATAGTGTCACCACTAGGACTGTGTATGCATCATCAATCTTGCGACTGTGTAATTATATGCTGGTCAAAACTTGGACTGTTTGCAACATAGATTGACCATCAACTTCAGTGGAGAAAGGAATAAAAAACTTGAACTATTTAGGCACAAAAGGAAATTCAGACTGTTGATGACTGTGTGAATTTGAGACTATATATATTGGTCAAACTTCACCCTCATTCAAGCATGAAATCAGACTGGTTTAACACTTCCAAGTTAAGACTATTCATGCAAGCTTTGACTGGTGTATTCTGAATTTCCTTTGTCAGAACTACAAACAAAACACCCAATTTTTTTTTAAGACACTTGCTGCACTGGTCACCATCGAGATCACCTCATTTTGTTGTTGCAAACAAAATTCGGTACTGCTGCAAAAAATTTGGGCATGTTGCAAAACATTTGGGATTGCATCATGTGTAGAAAAGCCTCCAACACCAACCCAAAATATGTTATCCTTCTCCAAACATTTGGGTCTGTGTATATGCTTGGACTTCTCCTTCAAATTTCCTCAGTCCACAGCCTCAATCACCCAAAAAATATCAGTCCACTGCTCTCGAAATTCGACACTCCAAAATGAGGCGCATTGTCTCTATTTATACACATTTTTTATGAATTTTTATGGATCCGACTTGTCAAAATTTTTATTTTTATTTTTATTTGGAATTTTTGAATTGGGCCGACCTCATGTGTTGGGTTATTTATTTTCACATTTTTAGGAGCATACCTTATGTGCAAGAAAGAACAAGAGGTTACATACCATGTTAAAGGCTCCACTATACATGTGAGCCATGCTTGTCACCTATGGGATTTTTCACATACTCGTGGGCATTTCTATAGGTTCCTCCATACATCATGTACCCTATTATGTTACAGAACACTCAAGCCATAGATTTAAAAGCTTTAGCTGCACCATCTATGTCATAGATACTGGAAAGAAATTTTGTATTATTTGCATCAATGACATTTTGAATACCATGACTAACTTGTTAAATTTCCATATGCTTAGCTAAGACATTAGTATTTCATTTCATTTTCATAACAAAAAGCATATAAACAGGATCACTGAAAGATAGACAAGCACAACCATACAAAAGGAACACAAAGATTTATCTTGGGAAAACCCTAAAGGGAAAAACCCAGCAAAAGATTCCTCAATATAGATGCCCCAAAAATATAAAAGATAAAACCAGCAAGGAGATCAAAGCCTGATCCTCCTCCTTCTCCAGCTACTTCTCTTCTCCACTAATGCGCTACACAAGTGAGAGTGTGTGTGTCAAATGGGGAGCACTACACCTCTATTTATATTCATCTGTTCACTTAAGTTAACTCATTTGACACGTAGGATCGAGTTACACATGTAGGCTCAAGTAACCACACTGGGGAGCTGATGACCCACCTTTACAATTAGAGGGGACTACCTCATGACTCTTATTAGTTCTTCCGATTAAGAGCATCAGGGTACAATGTAATACAAGTGTTTATCTCGGTAGGATCATCGGGGACCACAAAAAGATACATATAGAATATTCTTCGAAGTTACAATATTTCAACACTCCCCCTTAACGAGAAGGGCATTCTATAGCAACATCAACAACAACAAGAGTAGAGATAGGGGACATCATCAACATCAGCAGGGTAACACATCTATAAATCATTGGAATCTTTTCAACATCATGTAGTCTTAATCTTCAATCTTCAATCTTCATCATCAGCAACATCTTCAGCATTTTGATCTTTCAATTAGCAACAACATCTTCAGCATTTTGACCTTTCGCTTAGCAACATCTTTAGCACTTTGACTATTCGACCAGCAACAACATCTTCAGCATTTTGACCTTTCACTCAGCAATATCTTCAGCACTTTGAATTTTCGATCAGCAACAACATCTTCAGCATTTTGTCCTTTCGATCAACAACATCTTCAGCATTTTTGACTTTTCGATCAACAGCAACATCTTCAGTGTAACTTTGACCTTTCGCTCAGCAATATCTTCAGCACTTTGACTTTTAAATCAGCAACAACATCTTCAACATTTTGTCCTTTCGATCAGCAACATCTTCAGCATTTTTGACTTTTCAATCAGCAGCAACATCTTCAGTACTTTGATCTTTTGATCAGTACGTCATCATCATCATACTCTGATCTTTCGATCAGTACGTCATCATCATCATCAGCAACAACCTGCAATCCACAACTCAAAGACAGAAAGTCTTTGGATCATTTTTGGACGTAAAGTCCAGGGATGATACAATCCCACCACATTCTCGACAACCGAAGTTACCGGATTGATTATGGGAGAATCAATCCCTATCACTTTAGGACTAAGTCCAAGGACAATGCAATCCTTACTACATTCTCGACGATCGAAGTCACCGGATACAATTACGGGATAATCACTCCCTATCACTTTAGGACTTGAGTCCAAGGATGATGCAATCCCACCACATTCTCGACGACCGAAGTCACTGGATACAATTACGGGATAATCACTCCCTATCACTTTAGGACTTGAGTCCAAGGATGATGCAATCCTACCACATTCTCGATGACCAAAGTCACCAGATACAATTACGGGATAATCACTCCCTATCACTTTAGGACTTGAGTCCAAGGATGATGCAATCCTACCACATTCTTGACAACTGAAGTCACCGGATAAAATTATAGGATAATCACTCCCTATCACTTTAGGACTTACGTCCAAGGATGATGCAATCCCTCTTCATTCTCGAAGACTGATATCTCCGGATCTATTATGGACAGATGTCCCAGGATGATATAATCCCTCTTCATTCTTGAGGACCGAGGTCTCCGGATCACTTTAGAGAAAATTCCCAGGGATGATACAATCCCACTGCAACATCACTACTCCCCCTTTCGAGGAAGGCCTTTCTGAACAACACCAAGCTTGTTTTGAAAGTGTTCGAACTCTACTTGAGGCAGAGGCTTCGTCAGTACATCATCATCCAAACCATCATCATCTACATCTTCAGTATCTGAATACTGATCTATCACCATCTGTATCTCCAGTATGTGAATACTAAAAGCATCATCATCTATATCTTCAGTATAGAAATACTGAAAGCATCATCATCTCTATATTTAGTATAGAAATACAGAATCACCATCATCTATATCTACAGTATGTAAATACTGAAATATCATCTATATCTTCAGTATGGGAATACTGAAATCATCATCGTCTATATCTTCAGTATGGGAATACTGAAACATCATCATCTCTATATTCAGTATAGAAATACTAAATCACCATCATCTGCATCTATAGTATCATCATCTTCATCTTATCTTGTATGTAGAAATACCGTATTTCTATGTGTTACCTCGGAACACAGGGTTGTTTATCATCACAACTGTGGTTATCACATAGAATCATTTATGTGTCCATCTTCAGGTCAAAGAGACTTGATATCAGCTGCTGAATCCATATGGCTTCACAACTTAGTAGAGCAATTTGCTATGTATTCTGCTTCAAACATGCTAAGAGAAACACTGGACTGTTTCCTGCTAAACCATGAACTCATAGCAGACCTCAAACAAAAGCATATCCCTGATGTGTTTTTCCTGTCTGAGATACTTCTAGCCCAATATGCATCTGTGTAGTCATACAATATATACTCATGGCTACCATCATAGTATAGACCAAAGTCTATAGTCCCTTTTAGATACCTCATCACATGTTTTGCAGCTACTAGGTGAACCCGTCTTGGTTGAGCAAGATATTGACTTAAGGTGTTCACAGCAAAACGAATGTCTAGTCTAGTATTTGTTGAGTACATCAATGCCTCAATGATCTATCTATAGTGAGTCACATCCACTAACTCTAATGAGTCATCAGCTAACAGCTTCAGGTTGGAGTCCATGGGTGTGGCCATGACTTTGCATTCCAACATATTGAATCTCTTCAATATCTCTACCATATACTTTCCCTGGTTGAGAAATATTCCTTCTGAACTTTTCCATACTTCCAGACCTAGGAAATAATGCATTAACCCAAGGTCTTTCATCTCAAATTATTCTGCTAGTTTCTTCTTTCTTTGCATGATTTGTTTCTCATTCCTTGTTAAGAATAAGTCATCCACATATAGTAATAGAATGACAGGTACATCTTCTACAACCTTGTAAGGAAGGTTAGGATTGAATTTACTCTTGGCAAATCCCATGCTCATCAGGAAACTATCTATTCTTCCATACCAAGCTCTGGGAGCTTGCTTCAGGACATAGAGGGCCTTCTTCAACTTGCATACTTGATTCCATCTGTCTTCAACTTCAAATCCTCATGACTATTCAATCATACCATTAAGGAAGGCTTGTATTTACTTTATCATGGAAGAAACTACCATGATAGTTTTGAAGGAAGTGTACCTTGCTTCCTAGAGTAAGTGTCTCTTCAAAATTAATTCCCTCTTTCTGATAGAAACCTCTAGCCACAACTCTTACCTTACTTCTATCAGAAACATATCTTATATTCCAAATCCATTTGGAAGATACCACATTCTTGCTTTCTGGTTTGAGTACTATATCCCAAACATCATTCTAGTATCATAACATCTTCTATGAGTTTGTCTTCTCAGGTCATCAACATATCCTAGTCTTCTGCATTCAACCTTGAAGGTTGGAACCCACTTTACTCTTGGTAAAGTCTCGATCCATCACAAAGTTATCCATCATGTCATACCATGTCGAACTCAGATATAATTTTCTGTAGTCACTCCCCCTGAAGTGGAGTATCATCTTCCCTCTTCATTTTTTATAGGTGGTTCTATGCTTGATGTATACTGGTCAATAGAGTATGTCATGTCATAGTCTATTCTTTCTAGGGAGAATCACGAACCTTGCTTTGTACACTTGTTCCATCATATCGTATACATCAGTCCCCATGATCAACTGTTATTCTTTGATCATAGCTTCTTTCATAGCATTCTTTTCTTCATCTTGAGTTATCTCTTGTACCCATGGTGGTCTTCATCCTTCAAGGTGTATCTACCACTCTCTGAATCTCTTTCTTCCATCATGGTGTCTCTGACCCTGGGAGCTTCAGATTCATGTTTATTGGAGTGAATCTTGAATTGTCATCACTTATTCTTCAGAACAAGTCTCATCCTTCTTTTCTTGTAGGAGGTTGTACATGACCTTTCCTACAATTCAACTGCACCAGTTGCATGGTTATAAATATTTCATAAAACATATGCATAACAACAAATTCTTATGCATCATGCAACTGTTTAGTCAATACAAAATTCATCCATATCTCACATAAACTTTCTAGATTCCTTCCATCTCCACCATGACATTATTGAGATTGTGCACTAATCCAATATGTTAGCAAAGAGGTTGAATAAGTAGCAATGGAGATTTGTATAGCACCATGAGCTACTTACCCATCACATGTATATTAGTAGTATATAGTCATTAATGCAAACAATATATCATGCATAACACATCAACTGAATATAATCAAATGCATAACAAAACAATATCATTAAATGACAATTGAATACTTATCTTTTGTTTGTTTCGTGGGTAGACTCCTTCTTGATCATTCTGCTTCATCATCTTCTTCATTCATGAAATCATCATTTCTTATCCAAATGACAAGAATTGAGTTCTTCATATTCCTCATCGCTTGAGGGATCTTCTTTGAGAGCTTGATCTTCAATTGCTTCCATCTTTCTTCTTCTCTTCTTATGAGACGAGCTTCTTCTTCTTCCCAAAGTCTGTTGAAAGTAATTACTTCCTTCTGGCACACATTCTTTGCATGAATGAATCCCATGATTCTGGGAGGCCATTCAAGGTGGCTATTACCACTTCTGCATTCTCCACTTCTTCTTCTACCGCTTCAAGTTGTTCTGCATTCTGGATCTTCACATTCTTCAACTGTTTTATCAAAGCCATCTTCTGATTTAAGTTCTTATCTTCAAATAGCTTGGTCAAAACATATTCGGTGTCTTTGGGGAGAAACTTGTGGTACAAGTTGATTCATGACTAAATCAGCAATGATCTTCTTGGCCTTGACCAAGTTCTTCTTGTGTAAGGCTTCTAGCCTCATCTCCCTCTGGAACTGGAGCCTCTATACTCATGTAGGTGTCCAAACCATTTTCTTCAGAGAGATCATATAATTCTAGGCTTGGAATTTGTCAACTTCACCAAGCTTATCATCAAGCTGATGTGATAGATCACTTTGAAATGAGAACTTCAAATGAAAATAGCAAAGGATTAGATCTTACCGATTTGAGGTGTCTGTCTTGGTTCCGAAGCTCGCTGATCTAGGGTTTGTCACAGAAACCCTAATTTTAAAAAATTGGAATCTTTCAGATATGAATGGATAGAAAAATATATCTCTTCAAATGGATCTGTCCAATGTACTCCTTTTCTGAAAACAGTGGAGGGAAGCTCCCGGAACAGGAAGCCCTAGATTTCCAATTTCTTCTGCAGAAATGCCTGTTACTGTTTCTGTGATATCTCCGAAATTACTGATCATCTGTGTCTGAAATTTTTTACTGACGTAACCTCACATGTCCATGATCCAAAACCGTAGGTTTAATCAGAATTGGTTTCACCATTTGGGATTTATGATCCTTTTCACAAGGTGACCTGTTACAGGACGTTTCAGAACAGTGAAGTTGTATGGAATTCCACATGTCACTGGTTCATCTTCTGAGTCTGATATTCAGACCACCGAAATTAAAGTCCGTTTCCTTTCTGGAACATCTTCAAGAATTCCATTTGGACCTCCGTATCCCAAGATATTTCAATTCTCCCCAGGTGTCTTGTTTAGGGATGAATTCTGGAAGAGGCTTGAACCCTAACTTGGAGAGAACATATCTCCTGGAATACAGTGAATATGAAGATGAATTTTGGATACAATGTTAATCAGGATTTTATCTTCAGCCACTACAATTTTAAGCTCCCGATCCTTCACCAATATCGGAATATAGAGAATGTACCAAAACGTAGCAGTTTTAGTATTTAAGGTTTTTCTAGCTCGGGGTCAAACTAGGGTTTGACTTTCCCGGAGTTTCACCCAACCAAATTTCTTGATCCAGGTCTCTAATATTCGGTTTTGATGAGGAGAAAAATCCTATGCTGGTATCACTCAAAAATTTCTCTTCTGTAGAAATCCCTAATTTCCATATCGAAAACTGAAAAATGCTTGGAATCGAATTCCACTTCGACAGAAAGATGCGCCCTTCAATGGAGAGTCATCCTAGCATACTTTTGCTGATGGATTGTGGAGAGAGACCCAAAAAGTAAGAAGCCCTAGCTTCTACAGTTGCACAATGTCTTCTTCTCAGGTTAGCTCTGATACCATGTTAAATTTACATATGCTTAGCTAAGACATTAGTATTTCATTTCATTTTCATAACAAAAAGCATATAAACAGGATCACTAAAAGATAGACAAGCACAACCATACAAAAGGAACACAAATATTTATCCTGGGAAAAACCTAAAGGGAAAAACCCAACAAAAGCTTCCTCAATATAGATGCCCCAAAAATATAAAAGATAAAACCAGCAAGGAGATCAAAGCCTGATCCTCCTCCTTCTCTAGCTACTTCTCTTCTCCACTAATGCGCTACACAAGTGAGAGTGTGTGTGTCAAATGAGGAGCACTACACCTCTATTTATATTCATCCGTTCACTTAAGTTAACTCATTTGACATGTAGGCTCGAGTTACACATGTAGGCTCAAGTAACCACACTGGGGTGCTGATGACCCACCTTTACAATTAGAGGGGACTACCTCATGACTCTTATTAGTTCTTTCGAATAGGAGAATCGGGGTACAATGTAATACAAGTGGTTCTCCTGGTAGGATCATCAAGGACCACAAAAATATACATATATAATATTCTTCGAAGTTACAATATTTCAACATAACTGAAATGTGCAAAGGTGCATTGCCACTCATGGCATGTCCTACCCATATAGCTGCCAACATTATCCATTCGTTGGGCAAGGCACAAATGCCCTGGGAGACTAATAGAAGGACCCTCTTTTCACCTTATTTTTTCCATTTTGTCTTTCATTTCTCCATCATTGAACAACCATTTAGGGGCTTCATTTTTTATTTGTATCACGAGGAATTCTTTAATTTGTCCATAACTAGAATTAATTCACCATTATGTCTAGATGGTCTTTGAAATTTGGAACTTGAAGCCTATTGATGACCCACACTGACTTTGTTACCAATTTTACTAAAACTAGAGTTTATTTTGACCCACAACATTCATTCATTTACTATCCATCTGATTTATTAATCCTACTTATGACCAGAAATTATTGAAATAGTGAATGGGCAGATTTTCCTTTTTATATAAGTCACATGACATGATGACATGGGACACAGAGGACACAGAGGACATGATTTCTACCTCTAGAATTAAATGAAACACAATTGAACCCCTTGAAAGGAACCTAACTGACTCATATACTTCATTTTAACTATTTACAGCTAAGATCCCGATGCCTTTACAAGTAAAAGTTGACTCACCAAATGCTCTTTGTGTAATACTTTGATCTCCTGATGTAGCATCAATAAAAATAGCAGGCCATGCATCTTTGTGAATTCGCTGAACATCAAGGAACCCAGATTTCTTCTCTAATGTCTGGATTGCAAACAGGTCATTCTTTTAAAGTCCTATCTAGAGTGCATGAATATTTGTGTAGTAATTGTTGATATTAACATTTGTTATTATCTGTGCAAAATTTTAACATATAAGTGCATGATATAACCACTTTTTTGGCTCATTATCATTGTAGTCATACCCTTTTATCGATTTGTGGTAAGTGATTGTGTTCTACAACAATTTTCCAGGTCACCAAGTCCACTCGTGATAAAGGACTGTAGGAAGGAAGAAAAAAGACCAGTGGGGGAGAAATGAATCCAGATATTGCATTTCTTTGACAGGCTAGCTCACAAAAATAGATGAAAAAGCTTTCCAAAAGTATGCCTTACCTGTCTGGGTAAAACATGTTACAAATATGACTCCTGCTATGCATTACATCTCCTTGGGATGGAAATGGTAAACTCTATCCTAGACAACATTGTGAGTCTATAATTACCTATTGTGTAAATGATGACCTACAATTTGAAGGTATAGAAGGTGGTATCAGAGGCCAGGTTATCTTAGATAAATTGCTTGATGATTTTGGGCTACTTTCTAATATTTGCTCTATTTTCAGAAATTTGATGCCGTCCTCTTACAGTCGCAACAAAAACCTAGATATGTGAATTTGGGAGATGAAGATGTTTGAGTACCCAGTGGAAAATAATTGGAAGAATATTTCCAAGTTCAATGCCTTAACATCTGCTCAATAGGATCTATTGGTTATACCTTAAGGAGATTCATGGGATTCATCATCATAGCTTCCATAAATTCTAGTTCAACAACTACCTCAGTATCTATCTCAACAACCACTTTAGTTGCTAGCTTAGCACTTATGGTGGAGGACATATCAGTAGGAACTACAATAGTTTAATATAAACATAACAGATTTAGGTTTGGTTGGTTTATTTGTTGGTAGCATAAATGGCTAGTAAGAAGTCAATAATATATAGTTGTAACAGGAAAATGTAGGAGCACTATAAGAAGGACAAAATTATCACAAGGAATGGATCACATATTTTGGAAGCAGAGTGTAACTCCTTCCAATTTTTGTTTGATCACAGAGACATTAGAAGACAGAGCTTATGACTCTTTTGGTGTGTTTGGGCCAGACAGATTCAAACTTTTTTCTTTAGTATTATGTAATCTATATTGTGATTTTGTATATTCTTCTTGTATCTCCATATATCTCATTCTCCAATGTAATTTCCCTATTGATTTAATGAAATCCCCTTGAGGAAACCTTTCATCCCATTCATGGGTCATGTGTGATTATTGTTCCTATGTTTCTAGTTTGTTATGAAATTTCATGATATAACCTCCATTTCATTAAATATGGAAAAATCTAACATAATATGGACTAAAATTTTCTCAAATTATCCTTTGTAAAGCCCAAAAATAGTCCTTCTAAAGTGCAATTTTCGATTCCAAAAGTGTATGTTTGAGAATGCCACTAGGGATTAGGGATTGTAGCTTCAGGGGGATTAGGACTTGTAGCTTTAGGCCAAATAAATATGATTACAACTACAGGATGAGTTGGCCTTAGTCTTGCTGCATATCAATAGATGAAG
The DNA here is from genome assembly GCA_001517045.1 of Pseudotsuga menziesii. NCBI lineage: Eukaryota > Viridiplantae > Streptophyta > Pinopsida > Pinales > Pinaceae > Pseudotsuga > Pseudotsuga menziesii. Next base: position 56,392 of record LPNX010251799.1, on the reverse strand, counting down.
CATATCCATATGCTTTAGATTTTATAAGGATAGTTCTTAGATAGGGACAAACAAAACTATGAACTATGAACATTTGTTATTATCTATGAAAATTTTTAACATATAAGTGCATGCTATAACCACTTTTTTGGCTCATTATCATTGCAGTCATACCCTTTTATCGATTTGTGGTAAGTGATTGTGTTCTACAACAATTTTCCAGGTCACCAGGTCCACTCGTGATAAAGGACTGTAGGAAGGAAGAAAAAAGACCAGTGGGGGAGAAATGAATCCAGATATTGCATTTCTTTGACAGGCTAGCTCACAAAAATAGATGAAAAAGCTTTCCAAAATTATGCATTACCTGTTTGGTTAAAACATGTTACAACTGTGACTCTGCTCTTTGTCACTGATGCTACATGTTACGTCATTAGCTAACTTACTAGATATAATCCCTGCTTCTGCCAGACCTAACTCAATCAAGCTTTCAGAAAAGTCAATGTAGTTTCTAAATACCTATTATAAATTTATCACCAATCCCTACAATCAAAATCATAAACAGAGAAACTCAAACCTTGAATATAAGGGAAATATGGACTTTGTGGTGTTATATCATCAAAGGCAAGTTGTGTAACACCTTCAATGTATAATGAAGGAAACACCTTGTTGCTTGGCCTTCTGCACACGTGATATTTAGAAGATTATAGTTTATACAGACCTCTTGAAAATCTATTGGGAAAATGGGTTTAAGCTTTGCACATTCAGTTCTTTGATGAAAACCATATTTTTCTTAACTTTTACCTTGACAACAGTGAATTTGAAGAAAGAAACCATCGGGCATATTCTTTCCTAGTACATAATTATCCAGGCTGAATATGTGATTCTACAATCTGTACATTCAATGAAATTGAAATGAATATTTGGCATCACACTTCAATTTCCTTAAGATATGACAAAAACATATCAAAATTTCAACTCCTATGATACATAGCCAGGACACAAGATTAAAAGCATTCAATAAATGTTGACATATGGTTTAGATTGTACAAACTAAAGATAACTTAACAATAATGTCCTAAATTCAAATAATCTTTTTCAATACCTTGTAGCCTGAGTTGGAAAGAAAGAGACATGAAAAATAAAAGACGTGACCTGCAACTAGGATTTATGGATGTTGTGGTTTCCAGAATATCCATAATAGGTTGTTGTATTCATTTGGACATTTGTTTTGGCTCCTGTAGAATCTTTGTTTTGGATTTCAACAGTCCTCACAAACTAAATTCCAACTCAGCAATACCAGCAGGATCATATGGCCACTCAATTAATTTACATCAGCAGCCCAACACGTCAGTTTTAGTGGCAGTTGTATCATCATCAAATGCTACTTCTGTGAGGTCTGATCTTGTGCATACATCTTCAGGTCAAAATTTGGCAACTATGGCACATTTTGGTGGAACATTGAATCTATCAAACCTTTCACTCGGGTTGAAGAAACTAGCCTCATTTCATTGGAGGCTTTGCAAATGAAATCTTCTTGTTCAACATCATCTGCTACTGAGAGAATTTATGGTTCAACTCCTTTAGATGTTTTAGTGGCTTCCAGCGGAGACATATTTGGTTCACAATTCACTACTATGACTGAACTGTCAGCAACAAAGAAGTCTGATGCTGCAGTTAATAATTTGCCAATGAACATGCCCAACCCAGAAACAGTTGTTCCTAATGAAAATATTATTTTAACTTCTGTTTCTGGTGGAACATTGGATCTATCAAACCTTTCACTCGGGCTGAAGAAACTAGCCTCATTTCATTGGAGGCTCTACAAATTAAATCTTCTTGTTCAACATCATCTCCTACTGAGAGAATTTATGGTTCAACTCCTTTAGCTGTTTTAGTGGCTACCAGCAGAGACATATTTGGTTCACAATTCACTACTGTGACTGAACTGTCAGCTACAAAGAAGTCTGATGCTGCAGTTAAAAATTTGCCAATGAACATGCCCAGCCCAGAAATAGTTGTTCCTAATGAAAATATTATTTTAACTTCTGTTTCCGCCCCTGGCCTGGAAAAAAATAACTCCCCCTCACACACATACAAGTAGATCCCCTCACAAAAGCATAAGCAATCCTAAACTTCGATCTTTTAAGCTGAGAGGTCTAAAAAGACTGCAATTCCAGCTTCACACCATCAGTATTTGGATTGGATCCCTCTTAGCTGAATAGGTCACTAATTAAGATGGATTTATGCTACTTTTATGCCATGAAAAGTAGAGCTATGAGTGCCCTAGCTGATATACAAGGATGGGAAATAATCAAATATGGTAGTTTTCATGGTAATGGTAGTGATTTGTCACATCTTAGGAATCATGGTATGGTAGTGATTTGTTGATAAGGGAATTAAAGAGTAAATCCAATGATTTTTAAATTTATTGCAGGATAGTTTCTCAAAGATTTAAATTTTAATGGTGCTTCTGGGTGCATGGCAATAGGTATCATGATAATGACAGTTTCATTTTTTTAATCTCTCCTCGTAGGATAACTCTACTTTATGTTAGGGGCAAGGGTCCACAATTTGGTTGCAGTGATTATTGACTACTGCTTTTTAGGCTTTATGGAAAACTGAGAGTGGCACATTCAAATATTGCAGTGAACATCAACTGTATATTGTGTGATTTAAAATATGTGGGTTACAATCTGTGTGTTTGGGGTAATAAGACGGATGCATGTTAGGAAGCAGTATATTGAAGTTACAACACGGTTTAGGTCTTTTTAAGATTTTTGTTATGGTTCAATGCCTGATTGTTGGAAATGTTCCAGATTTGGTCAAATGACAAATAGGCTTGAATTAGCTTACAGTCCTTGACTAATCTTGCGAAAATTTGTAACCTTTGAATAGGTACGGTCATTAACTTCATCGTTTCCTTAGCTAATGAAGTACATTTTTTGCAGAATTTATCTATGAATTTTATTGGTTCATTGTTACAAAGGAACGAATTCTACTTTTTTATCTTGAACCCTATCCACGGAAAATTGCTTGTACTGAATTGGACTATTAAAATGTTTTTACAAAGGTATGCAGACTTTTGGTTTGAAGTTCAAAGTGGAACATAGATATGCACTCTCACAAACCGTAAGTATCTTAAAACTGAAAACCTCTCAAAAGAGCAAGAATGATAAATCTAGAATTATACAGATAACTGAAAATTTGAACAGCAAGCTAAGGATTGCAGCAACCAATCACACTCTGTCTATTGACTTCATAACAGAGGTATGTTGCAGACTTGAAGAAATTTAAAGCCGACATTCAAAGGCTTACAGATTGTCTTTGTTTTTATGGTGTTTCCTATTTGTCTCTTAGCTACGTGACATGTAAGAGAAGCTATTGTCATAGCTATGGGATCCATGTCAAATTTAGTAATGAATGGAATCACCACCTTTGGCCCATTTGCAGGGGTAGAAGAGTTTTCATGTGAAGAAACATCTAAATGAGTTCTATATTCCACATCAAACTAAACAAGATTTTAAGTCATCGACTTGGTACCAACAACATGAAAATAAGAGCCTTTGTGTGAGGAACATTCTCCACTTTATGTAAACAAATTTATTTCAAAGAAATCAAAACTGTTAAAGAATGCCTTGAAACACCTACCAATACATATTACTATAATGAAGATGCCTAGAAACAAGGCACAACTTGCTTTAGATGTGTCCTTTCGAACA
>LPNX010251799.1:0-52542 GCA_001517045.1 Pseudotsuga menziesii | reverse complement strand
AGTAATGACTGGAATCACCACCTTTGGCCCATTTGCAGGGGTAGAATAGTTTTCATGTGAAGAAACATCTAAATGAGTTCTAGATTCCACATCAAACTAAACATGATATTGGTAAATCCACGTTGAATCAATTTGGGAACCCTATTACCACTTCAATGGTCAGTCATCGAAGTTCACACGGATATTGTTGGATAGCGAGAGAGTGCACGGACATGATAATTAATTATCTCTTTCAACCCGAACAAAGTATACTCCGATGTAAATCCAATGAATAGATTGAGGCCAAGCTCCTTCTCATTATTTTTGCAATGAAATGTCATATGTTTTAGATAGTCACAACCTTCTTCTTTTTTGGTTTTATTTTGTAAGAAATAAGTGGGAAAATGTCAATCAAAATGGTTTAAACGATATCAGCTCATCCCTATAAAAATTGGTTCAATATATTTTGTCGAATATAAAGTTATGTAAATTGGTTCAATATATTTTTGTAGAATGTAAAGTTATGTAAGGTTCACAGCTGTCTATTTGGACTGGTCTTTAACAGAGACATGAGATGTAACTGTAACGATACGTAGGAGATTAGAATTAGGTCCTAACATATTTTATGGAAACAAGGATGGCTATTAACTCAAGACTTAGGTTTTTTGGTGGATTATGATCACTCTTGGGAAAATTTTGTATCAAAATTGCAGAGAGTGTACACCAGACTTGGTGATTTTGTTGATGAACTAGTCTAGGATGAGTATTCCTACTGCCAAATATTTGACATTGTACAGTGTGATGAAAGGAGACATGAGACTGGAGAATATTTTGCATCGTATTTTAGTGACACCCTACTTAAAAGAGCTATCTACTTTCTGCAGGCTAGTTTTAGTTCAGAGAAAAAAAAGGAGGAAAAGTAGGAAAAAATTACGAGTGCAATTCTTCCAAAAGGTAATAGTCTGCTAGATCACTTAACCAATGACATCAACGGTTCTTCTTTTGAACCGTTGTTAAACATGGTAAACAGATTTGTTGCTAATATGAACTTGGAAAGATGGGTATTGTTCCTAAAACCTAGATTCTTGCCTTTACATCAAGAAAGAAAGACTAACAAACAACATGGAATTGGTGCTTCAAAACATAGCCAATAGAACAAAATTCAATCTGGAGCTGAATATTGTAAAATGGAACCAGCTGATTATGAAAGGTTTATGAACTGCTTGATTTGCACTCTAGATACATTGTTTTGACAGTTTCCCATCTATTCTCAGAAGAGAAGACATCATTCAAACTTGATGAGATTCATGGAGAAGACAATACTTAGTCACTAGGTTGACATGTCCTTAGAATTAAAAGTTCATTTTGGTAAAACTTAGTATCTTTCTTCTCTGAAAGCATTCACAAAGTTAAAAACCTCTACTAATGGAAATCAGGGGCGATCTAGCTGATTAAAACCTCTACAACTGGAAATCGGTGGCGATTGAAGGGTTCATGGTAAATTTAACAGGAAATCGGGGGTAAATGGAATATTTGCAGGAAATTTCAAAGGGCGAATTCATTATTTCTTCTTGCATGATGCCACAAGAAGGTGACAACATGGTTTGCAATTGGAATTTTGGTGGATGCGTGGAATATAGCACTGCCTCAAACTTAATGAACAGTGTTGGTTGTTTAATATCTAAATATTTTTTGAGCTATAGTGGGTTGCATATCACATCCAATCTGAAGTGGGTAGTAAAGGATAGGGGAACCAACATTAATCTACAAGGTGTGAAGTTTACAGGGAGTGTACAGGGAAAATAAGATGAACAAAATATTGTTGTAGAAGATTGATAAAATACCTAAAACATTCGTCCTGACCAGAATGCAACACAACCTAATCTATGAAAGTCCCTTTATGAAAAATTAGTGAAATCGACCCTGTGTGAAGTTTACAGGGATGGAGTATACAGGGAAAATAAGCTGAACAAAATATTGTTGCAGAAGATTGAGAAAATACCTAAAATGTTCGTCTTGACCAGAATGCAACACAACCTAATCTGTGAATGTCCCTTTATTAAAAATCAGTAAAATCGAGCTTGAGGAGATGCAGGTCGATACCCACGCGCCGTTATGAAGTGAAGTTTTCCAACCCATGACTAAAATTCCTGACCTGATCGAGCAATATGAAGTGAATTTTTCCAACCCATGACTGAAATTCCCTACCTGATCGAGCAATTTCTCTTCCCGACAAATGAGCAAAAACGATGATTTTATTAGCCGTATAGCCACTAAAATTTCATGTTTTCAAAAGATATTTGTCAAATTGGGGGAAATTAAGTTTAAGGATATTTTTTTAATTTATAGGCGTCCTTCGGGGAAATTAAGTTTAAGGATTTTTTTTTAATTTATAGGTGTCCTTAGAATGAGTTATGAGTGATTTAATTTACCATTTTTATAGAAAATTGTTGTGTTGTTTTGAAATTTTTTTTATAAAACTAATTAATTATTATTTTTTGAAACTATGGAAGTTATTTTAAATGGTCGTGTTATTTTTGTGACCATTCATTGAACTTATGCAAATATTTACATAGGGGATAACCAAAAAAATTTAGTCGCTTTGCTAGGGTTTTAGCTCGCACGTTAGGGTTCTCGGGTTCACCTCTTATGCAGACGTCATGGCTGCCATTGATGGAGGTTCCCAACCGCCCTCCTCCTCTGTGCTCCCTCCTAAAATCAAATATTTCATGTGCCTGGTTCCCAACTGCCCTCCTCCTCGCCTTTCAAAAGAGAGTCTCTACACTAAACTGTTTGAGCAGGTATCTTTCTCTGCACTAAAAGCTAGTTGTCCCTGTTATGCATCGAGAAGTAATGGACACACAAGTTGAGGATTCACAAGCTGCATAGGTGATGTTTGACATGGATTAAATTTAAGTACTCACTGGAGTGGTTGTAGTGGAAGGGTAAGCAATGTTAACTTCTGGTTGTGGTCTTTATAACCAATGTTCTCTGTCGGTCCAAACTTGGGCATGATTGTCTCCTTGGACTATTAAATGGCTCCTTTTGGTCTTTTAAGTACAAAGAGGCTTCTATGTGATCTTCTGGACTGTTAAATGGCTCCTTTTGATTTGACTTCCATGCACTGCTACTTTGTTTATAAACTAATAGTGTTTGCACTAAATATGCTTATTTTGTTGTGGGTAGCCCAGCCTAACTAAAGCCAAAACAAAATTGAGGCACATCAACCATGGAGCCTTCGTAAACCACACATACTGTTGCATCACCTCATTCCTTATTCTGCTTGTAGACAACTTGTAATCAAGTGAAACCCTTGCCATATATAATTGAGTATGAAGATGTATGGGTATCATACATAACATATACATTACATGAGCACATTGTTGGTGGGATGTTTCCAAAGGCCGTGAAAAGGACTTGAATTAAAGATGTATTGAAACCATACGAGTGGCACAACCATAGCGTCTAAAGCCTAATTGCATTGTATCGACATTGTTTCTAATGGACCTTGGATTTGTGGGGATACCCTTATCTTGTTCTTTGTTTCTGTTCATGATTTAAAGGTTTTTCTAATGACAATATAACTTAGTTATATTTCCCTATGTGTGTGGAGTTCTATGAGAATAGGAAGGGAAGAATACCAAAAGTAAACGAGGAAGGCGAAATGTAGAAAGGAAATAGCAAGCCAAGCCTAATTTGGAAATGATTTGCATTGTTGGGTTACCCTAAAGGAAGAAGGGAAGGAAGGGAAGGTGTTTGCTAATATTATATTATGGAAGAAGGAAGGATTAGAAAAAGATTGAGGCTAAGAAGGAAGAGAAAAACAAGGGTACATAGCAATATAGGAAACCTTTTATGGGGACATTCATGGTAAGGAAGACTGGAAAAATCAAAAGAGGACACCGTAGGGGTTGGATAAATGAAGAAGGTATGCTAAATAGATGTTAAGGGGGCGCATAACATAGGAGAAAAGGACACAATCACTCACTAATACTATAGGTGCATTAGTCAACCCAAAAGGAACCACCACAAACCCACAATTCTCAAATCAAAATGTAAAAGTAGTTTTCATGATATTTTCATCCTTTATTTATAGATGATCATACCCCAATCATAGATCAATATTAAAAAACATTAGGGCCCCTTTAATATAATAAAAAATCCATAGATATAAGGAAAGGGATATTGGTTATATATGGTGGCCTTAATATTCAACTCTATGTAATCTATACACAACATCTGGGATCCATCCTTCTTCCTCACAAAGATAATTGGTGTTCCCCAAGGTGACATGCTAGGTTGGATCAACTCTAAATCCAAAAAATTCTTCATATGCATCTACAACTAATGAAATTCAAGCATGGGCATTGAATAAGGGAACTTATATGGTCTTTGGTTCAACAAATAACACCAAATCACAATTGGGAGGAAGCCCATGCAACTCTTCAAGAAAGACATCTGGAATTTCTTACAAGATGGGATACTGAGTCAAAACTATGCCACCGCAATATGCATCTAGTATCCCTTCTTGGGACTTATTTTCAACTACAATAATGATACAAATTGCAAGGATACAACCATGTTTGTCCCTCTCAAGACCTTTTCCTTCCCTTCATCATCTAAGAAATGAAGTAACTTTCTTATGTAATCTAGCACAAATGAATGCACCTCCAACCAATCCATTCCTATGATTACATCATAAGATCCCATTGTTTTCTAACACTGGGCTATTTGAGAGGGAAAGTAATTAGATCGAATCATTAGATAGAAGTGCATTTACCAGATTATATATTAAACCATAATAAATTTATTCAAAGATCCATTGTCATGGATTGTTTAGTGAGATACCTAGTACTATATTTATGAATTAGAAATATTACCAATATTCTACCCCAATTAGAGGTAATCGTCTTTATTATGGAGGCTGATTCAATTAGTTAATTAGTGAAGAATTTATAGAGTTTAAGAAAATATTGGATAGGATTTATGTTGATAAAGAGTAGTGATCCTTTCTCATAATAATGCACATTCTGCAGCCTACAACCTTCCATATTATCTAGTTTCTTATCATCTCTCACCATTATCCACTATGACAATCGAGGATGAATCCCTCAACCGCTCTTTATTTTTATTTAAGATAAAGTTTTGTATCTTAGTTGTGAGGATCAATCCTCACCGATTAAAGAAATTTTGGAACTTAGAGCCCTAGATTCATGGTGAGGATGGTTGAATAATATGGTGGGAAAACTCTAAATGCTCAACACAAATCAAACTCACTCTAAATGGTTTCATAGCACAATTATGTTGCTCATTTTTAGATCTAGGTCTTGAGACCCATTCTCATTTTTGGTTCTAGGTGAGTGGTTCGTTTGAAACTTGGTTCCTTTGTATGACCTTCCAATGGTTAGGGGACACCGCTATAAATCGAAAAACAAAGGAAAAATTTCCCAAATGCACTTTGGGTTACTTCGTTGGGGTCCATGGGGTCAAACCTTCCATAACCATACATGATTTCTATATAGGTGATCTCTTTAGTCAACACTGGCCCCATGTTTCCTTTTATAAATTACTTATTTCAAAGAGAAAATTAAGCCATCACACTCAATTCCTTTTATACTTTCATATTTTTAATATGACATGTGGACCATGCTTTACCCATTTGCATTCGTGTCAGAGACTGGATATGTAGGCTAGGTTATGCTATTGTATGCACTTGGGGGTTATTATTAAGAAATCCTTTAGACTTTGATCCGATTATTCCCCTCAAGAAGAGTACGATCAATTTTCAATACCCATGTGGGCCTTCAAGTCCCTCAACTCACAAGATTTCTCAATGGACCACTTTCCAAGGGATCTACAACCTTCATTGTCTCCGCTTAAAATCTTGGGAAATGATTACCAAACATGATCTCATACAAAACTGCTAAGAAATATTCACACAAATGTACTACTATGCTTGGTTTTATATCAAAACTAGACATTTAACCATATTTTTCAATAACAAAAACCATATGATGTGGTATGTTCTAGAGATGATCATAGACAAAGACATGGCCATCTGCATTTATGAGACCTATACAAGATGCCATTAAGGAAATTATTTTCATTGGAGCATGCCACAATTTCTTTGTGTAGCAAAACATCAAGGAACTAACATACATAGATGTTCATCACTTGCTAATTCATGGAAATAATCTTTGTAACCACAAATTTTAGGACTCCCCTCCATGATGCATTTTTGGGGACAATATCTTTCATGAAAAACATGTATTTTTAATGTGTTTTCTCTGCATTCTTTGTGTCACCCTGCGCTATTCCCATCTTCATTGCATAGAGCATCAAGTTGGACATCGAGGCCAACCTTGTATTATACTTCAAGCAGTCAAGGTGTATCATTGTACAACATACAACAACTTTTTCTAGAACTTAACTCAATGGGGTCATTGAGCAACATGGTGGCTCTAAATTGATTCCCTTGGCCTCGAGCCAGTGGTTTAAAAATTTATGTCAAATAAGTGTATACCATATACCATCAAACAACTAAGGACCCACATTAGAGAGAGAGACGAGGTTGAGATGCATTGTGCACATTATACTTGGTTGTCAGCTCACACGACACATGATTAGGAGCTAGATTGGGTGTTGAGCCCAATGTGGTTTGGGTTTTGGAACTTAACTTGGATGGTATAACATGGGAGGTACTAAAGCATGGTTGTCTTGTGAAATAATATAGATATTGGATAAGAACTAGTTTAAGTAGGAAATATGTGGTTCCTAGTACCAATTGGGGGTTCCCATTGGAATGGAGGACATTGTTGATTCATGGTAGGAAAACAACAATTTTTAAAATTTGCTGTGTTCCATGGGGACGCGCCTCCCAGGGTCGGGGGCTCTCCCCCTGTGTTTCCCACGCCCTGGGGGCTGGAGGGATCCATGTGAGACGTTTCCTGATGCCCTCTTTTCAACAAAACACGGTGAAAGACAACCTAATGATGGGGGGGATTCTACACCCCCCCCCCTGCCGAAATTTGATTTTTTTTAATAAAAAATTCAATTCAAAAACAAAAAAAAACAAATAAAAAAAATGAAATTTGAATTTGAATTTAAAAATAAAACTAAAAGTTTTTAACCTAGACTTACCTTTACCATTTGGCATTTACGGTTTACCTTTTTATTTTATCCTCCTCGTTCTAAACCGACTGCATCTCAACAGCATGAGCTTCTCCTTGAGTTGTGAACCATCTGCTTGTGTGCTGGCCGGTGTGCTGAGAGCCCATGAGGTTTGATCCTTCATCCCTGTACTGAGAGCCCGTGATCACTGTGGTGAGAGCTCATGAGCAGTGAGCCATTGCTGTGACCATTTGCCGGAGTTGTGACTCGTGAGCCCGTGAGCTGTGGATGTGGACGAACTGGAGCAGTGGCGTGAGGACTGAAGCGTGGACTATCTACTGATTGGAGGCCGCGTGACTGTGGACTGTGGATAGTGTTGAGAGGTATTTAAAATTTTAATTTATTTTAAACTGATTGGAGGAAGAACCCATGTTTTTTTTTAGTTTTTAGTTTTATTTTGTATAGTATTTACTACATAACCTTTCAAGGTCACTATATCAGAGAAATAAATTGCCTCTAGAGAGTGCCCAGCTTGACATTTCGAAGAAATCATGTTCAAAATAAAAGAACAATGTTTTCCATAAATGTGAGAAGCCCTTTGTCGAAGTCAGTTATATAATTTTCTGATCAACCCGATGAGCCCCAGGTACCATTTACTATGAATGTGAATGTAACAGACATCATAGATGACTCCCTAAATGGTGATATGCCAGAGATGTCGAGAAGTAAAACAAGCCTATATATATTTGTGGTTTGCATAAGAAAGGAAAAGGATATTTTGCACAAACATCATGCTCATTAACTTATATTGCCTGTAGCAATCCAGTAAAGAAAGAATCTTTGCTTGTACACAACTAACAATTGTGCTAATAAAATATTTTATCTCATACCACTTATACAAATAAGTGTAAGTGTTAAACTTTCTGTTAAGTGTAAGTGTAAGTGTTAAACCATTTGTTAAGTGTTAAACTTTCGGGTTACTCTGAAACTGTTTACACCAAGTTTGGGATGCATCATGAAATTTGGCATACATGGCAGATTTTCAGCCCCTAGATAGTATGATGGGGATTGTAGCATGAAATATGGTACATGATGGATATGCACACTTGTAATAGCTTGCTCAAAGGATGCGAACCTTAGATTATTATTGGCTTAATGTTCTACCCTAGGGCATTTGAGATCTCTTGCTTGGATGGTGGGCCTATTGCATGATGGCCACATGGAGGATTCTCTTAGCGGGAGAATTCCCTACAGGATACGAGGAACATTGTGCATTTTGGAGTACTACAAGCCCTAGATAGCATGTGGCATCTTGGTTTTTTGTTCAAAAGATTTGAAATGGCTTAGGGATGCCTAGGGCTTCGACTTTGTTCTTGTAAGGGGTAGCTGCCCCAATGGAATACTTGGCTTTGGAGGATGAATGGAATCATAAAGGCTCAATATGGAGTGGTGTGGCTTGCCTTGCATAGCTATATCACCTTGGGTGGTGCATGACGTCATCATTGGAGCTTGACACTAGTACTTAGGAGTGGAGCACTTCGCTTGAGTGTGGCTTACTTATGTTTAGTAGGCTTGCTTGTAAGGCTTAATTTGACCTATGCTATATTGTTGTCCTTCCTTGCCTCTCATATAAACAGAGAAAGGAGATAGTATTTCCAAACATCACAACACATCACAAATTCATTTTTATCTCTTCTTTGGGGTGCTCTCTTAGTGATGTGCTAAGGTTCACGAGGAAACCCTAGTGGAGCATAAGAGGAGAAGATGGGTGATTCTTTCTTGAATTCTTCTTTGTACATTTGATCTCTCTCTCTTGGGCATTGGGGATTCTTGGTCTTGGAGCATCTTGGATTATAGGATTAGGGTTTCATCCTTTTGAGGCTAGAGATTAGGGTTTGATGTATTTGGGGAAGAAAAGGAGGAGGGTGTCTTTCCTTGGAGATGTTGATGTTTGTAGCTCAGACAGGTATTTCCATGATTTTGTGTCTTACTTATGGAAATCGTCATTAATACCTCTTTGGAACCTAGGAAATTCACTTATTTAAAGTCTATTAAAGTGAATTCCTTTTTAGATGATTGAGGCTAATTTAGAGAAATTCCCAAGTTTTTGGCATTAAAGATTTAAATTAATTAAATGAATCTCAATCATTTATCTCAAATGAGTGAGATTTAATCTCAGCAATTGTATTTAGGGTTTTGGTTCATCTCAATTGTATCAAAGGAAGCTGAGGAGAGAGAGGAAGATACACCATCACAAGAGTGAAACTCAAGCATTGAGTTGGAGAGAGAAAGACATTGTACTTCCAATTTTTCACTAAGAGAAAAACAACATTTCAAAAGACATTTGTAGGGGGGGCGTACCAGTCAAGCAGAGCCATCACTTGTCTGTAGGGGTAGCCGTACAGGATTCTGTAAAATGGTACAAATCCATACTACATAGTCCATACCATTGTACAGATCAATCGTATAGGGATTCAATGCAGTCATTTGGATCTGTACAAATCATCATTCATATAGTCATATAGATTGGCCACGTGCACAGTTCCATACAATCGTACGGACCATACAATGGCCGCACAAGGCCATACAAGGAAACATATTCAACAGGTTGTTTGTAGAGGGTTTTTCGGGGTGATTCTTTTTTTGTAAGTAAGATGGGACCCTTATATTACTAGATAAAAACTAAAGATATTTAAATATTTTGCTCCTTAAAACATGGAGTCCGGCATCAGTCTGGTATCCAAAAAAGAAAAATAAAAACGATAGCCCATAAAGAAAGACAGAGGATCATGAGAGCATCCCAGCCCTTCAGCGTGGGCGCTCGATCCTGAAAATAGACAAGTGAATCTTATCCATAACAAAACATAGACCTACTAAGCATAAGGAACCAAGCAAAGATTTAACCCAAAACAAACCACAAAGAGCATCTAACCGTCCCGTGATGAGGAAAGGATTAGCATCTGCAGGATGACTCGACTTCATCTGGGGCATTTATAATGCCTTTCCCACTCCCCTGGTTAGCATCCAAATGGATTGATTCAGCCATGTCCTCATCTTCATCTTGCGGGATGCGCTGAAAGGGTGGAGCCGAGAGTCAAGCCATGCGTAACTTTCTGAAAATCATTGTTGGTTGGGCTCAGGGTTCTAATACCCCCTTTCTTCTCCTGTAGGCTGTGAATGAGATTGAAGTCGTTGCCTATTATCCAGTGTCTTCACCCGACAAGGTTGCTCGTGTACTGTAGTGACCTGAGAAAGAGCTGCTTGGAAGCTAGTTTGAAGGGCCCATACACATTAGTAAGGAAGCCTTTGGAGTTGGTTCCTAAAATATGGAACTCGACAGAGATTGAAAATTTTGTAGCCATGAAATTAGTAAGACTTAAGCCTGAAGGGTTCCATATGATTCCTATACCTCCTGCTGCACCTAAGGCATCAATGGCGCAGGATTCACAGTTCTTCCAGATCTTGCTTGCTATGGATTTGAAACTCTCCTCTGAGCATTTTGTTTCTTGAATAAAAATCACTAAGGGTTTCTCTTTCCTTATTTTCTTCTTCAATAATATTTTCTTTCTAGGTGCGTTGCACCCTCTGATGTTCCAAGATAAAAGCTTCATTGGGAGGGTTTGCTGGATATGGAAAAGGTTTCCTTGATGGTCGAAAAATTCCCTAACGCCACAAGTTTTTCCCCAATGTCCTTGATGCATTGCTGGTTACTTCTTCTTCCACATTTTTCATTGCCTGTATTCTTTATAGTCTCATGGATTTTGGATCTTGGGTTATCCGAGCAAACTACTAGAGATTTATCTTTTTCCTGGTATTTATGATTGCTTCCTTGAGTAGAACAACCTGTTGTGCTGGTATGATCCCTTTGATTGGATCTTAGACAGATTTCTCAAGTTTGTTGGATCTTAGACAACTTTCTCAAGGTCCATGTCTATTGTATGACCAAAAATTTAGGATAAACAATGAGAGTTGTGAAAACCCTAGAAACCATAGTCCCCTCTCTCCCACCCAAATCAACTACCTACACCTCCATCACTATAGTACATTCATTTTCCATCAAGAAGTAGCAGCCAAGCAGAGTACTGTATACTGCAATTTTAGGGTTACAACACAATAGCGCCTTAGTTATACTTCAATGATCGCTAATTGTATCCCTCTCTTAATGAAGTGTTTTGGGCAGAGGTTGTGTGTTATATGATCTAAAAAGGCTTACACATAGCCTTCACTCATTTAATGTTCGACTCAATGCCTCATGTGCATGTTTTTGAAACAATCTAATCTTTCATATAACAAGATTATATTATTGCTTATTACAATCTAATAAAAAGTAATAGATGAGAGTGCTCACCCACTATATGACACCTCATATTAGCACCAATACCCTATTTCTAACCATTATGGCACATAATCATTCTTAATAACCTTAGCCATGATTCTTCCTACTAATGCCACTCATAACCATCCTCCAAGTCTTTCTCAAAACCAATATCATGACCTAGGATCATTTTCAACTTTCCTACTCATGCCGTGGTACACTTTTTTTTCATTGGGAAGTCCATAAGATTCAACGTAGGAGATTGAACAAGGAAGATTAGGATTTAGGTTATAAGCCCAGTTATCAAGGTGATGATGGAATCAAAGGTTGGCATAAACGACCACATGATGCCAAACTTGCACCTTCCATGATTATTTCTATCACCAAATATTGACCGTCCACTTTCATAGTTCTGTTTGTCCCTGTCTAAGAACTATCCTTATAAAATATAAAGCATATGGATATGCTTCATCTATTGATATGCAGCAAGACTAAGGCCAACTCAGCCTGTAGTTGTAATCATATTTATTTGTCCTAAAGCTACAAGCCCTATTCCCTAGTGGCATTCTCAAACATACACTTTTGGAATCAAAAATTGCACTTTAGAAGGACTATTTTTGGGCTTTACAAAGGATAATTTGAGAAAATTTTAGTCCATATTATGTTAGATTTTTCCATATTTAATGAAATGGAGGTTATATCATGAAATTTCATAACAAACTGGAAACATAGGAACAATAATCACACATGACCCATGAATGGGATGAAAGGTTTCCTCAAGGGGATTTCATTAAATCAACAGGGAAATTACATTCGAGAATGAGATATATGGAGATACAAGAAGAATATACAAAATTACAATAGAGATTACATAATACTATAGAAAAAAGTTTGAATCTGTCTGGCCCAAACACACCAAAAGAGTCATAAGCTCTGTCTTCTAATGTCTCTATGATCAAACAAAAATTGGAAGGAGTTACACTCTGCTTCCAAAATATGTGATCCATTTCTTGTGATAATTTTGTCCTTCTTATAGTGCTCCTACATTTTCCTGTTACAACTATATCTTATTGAATTCTTACTAGCCATTTATGCTACCAACAAATAAACAAACCAAACCTAAATCTGTTATGCTTATATTAAACTATTGTAGTTCCTACTGATATGTCCCCCACCATAAGTGCTAAGCTATCAACTAAAGTGGTTGTTGAGATAGATACTAAGGCAGTTGTTGAACTAGAATTTATGGAAGCTATGATGATGAATCCCATTAATCTCCTTAAGGTATAACCAATAGATCCTACTGAGCAGATGTTAAGGCATTAAACTTGGAAATATTCTTCCAATTATTTCCCACTGGGTACTTAGACATCTTCATCTCCCAAATTCACATATCTAGGTTTTTGTTGCGACTGTAAGAGGAGGGAAGCAAATTTCTGAAAATAGAGCAAATATTAGAAAGTAGCCCAAAATCATCAAGCAATTTATCTAAGATAACCTGGCCTCTGATACCACCTTCTATACCTTCAAATTGTAGGTCATCATTTACACAATAGGTAATTATAGACTCACAATGTTGTCTAGGATAGAGTTTTCCATTTCCATCCCAAGGAGATGTAAGGCCTCAATTAAGGATTTCATTGAAGATGGCTTAAGAGAAATAACATCCTTGGCCAACTAAATGGATTTATTGTACAATATTTTCATCAAATTCTTCTTTGTGATCAATTTTGAATCTTTCATGTTGATTTTGGTTATGTGTGTTATTTCCATTGCCTCCAGTTCTTCACCAGTATTGAAATTTAGAATATCCATGACTAATATGGAGATTTATGTCTTATTCTCTAACTCTATGAAGGTCCTTTTGGCATCCTATATTGTAGTGCCTACCAAGTTCCATTCATATTGGGTAATAATGAAATGTAGTTTTGGGTCAGTATTGCTTCTATCAGATCCTAGGCTCTGTGTTTTTCCTTTTAGGGAAGACTTCCATGAATGCCTCTTAGTGAGGTGATAAACCTATTTCTACAACTTAACCCTGTGGTCTTTTAAATTAGTGATCATTGCATCCCTCTTTTCTATCATGTTCTTTAAAATGTACACTTCTTCCTCTCTATTTCGGAGGTCCTCCTTGATTTTGCACAACTCATCTTCCTTAATGTTCATGTTGGCTAGAGTGTCATTTGGGTTAGTTGTCGCAAATGCAAGCAATGTAGCACCTTTAGCAAAAACCAAGTTGTAATTTTCTTGTTTTAAGCCATTGATCTCTCTCTCTAGCTTCTCTATTTTTACTTTGCATTCTTGGGAAATATTAACCATATAATATTTTCTTCCTAAACTTCCAACAACTCTGCTTTCTGGAAATGTTCAATGGTAGGGACTTTTAGCTTATTATTGATAATTTGAACTTTTTTTTTTCTTTCAATAAATTATTTCTAAGGGTGGCATCCAATGGGATTATTCCCATTTCCACTACCTTTTTCTCCAACTCTATGATTTGAAGTTGTTTGGAATTATTTGCCACTTTTTCATTTCTTAGTAGCCTCTCTAGTCTGTTAACTATGCCTTGCATCTTGTTAGCAATCATTGTATACTTTAGCATGTATATAGACACTATCTCTATTGTATATAGATTCCATTCAATATTATATGTAGGGATGAAGGGATACATATTATAAGTGAAATGATTGTCCTTGTACCTACCTAGAGTTGGGATTACACCTGAAGTGGTTGGATCTAGATCAACCATATTAAAGGTCCCTTGCTTCAAATTCAGTGTTGATAATAACCTAGGATGTCCTATTAAAGATACTTAAAAGAAAAATCCACCTGCTAACTTTATGATTGAAAGCATCATGATATTTCCAAATTTTCTGATACCTCATCCATTGAATGACGAGATCTCCAAGCCTCCATGTTTTACTTAAGCAGGTGGCAATGTCAATCAGATCATAAATATCCCCTGTCTCATAGATATAAACAGGATTTTCACAACTCCATATCCAATTCCTACATACTGGGCTATCATGATGGATCTCTATTCCATATGGACAATTTTCTGGAGTCATGTGCCTGAGAACCTCTAAAACAGCCTTGTCTTTTAGTAGAAATGTTAATGACTGTGACTTCTTTAGGGAAACCATCACAAACTACATCTTCTCATTGGATTCTCACTTTGTGGTGTTTCAGTATGCTTATGGCCCCAAACATAATAGCCAGACAATATTTGCACTTGACTTGCTTTGATCCACCTGGAGACAATGTTCCCATGCTTGATCAAGAGTCCTATTAGGTTTGGACTTAGGCACCATGGATAAGAATCAAGATTGGAAGAATTATGGCAGAATTATGGCAGAATTAAATGATTGGCATACTTTGATAAATGTATGACAGAATTAGATGATTAGCATGCCCTTATAAATGTATGGCATAATCTAGCAGATTGATTTAAAATATTAAAACCGAACCTTTCATATTCTAGCAGATTCATAAAAATATAATAAAATATGGAAGTATGATATAGAAAAGAATATAAGAAGCATATACTTGGACTGTGAACATACCTCCTTCACACAGCAACAATGCAGCCTCCTTGAGTCCTTCACATGGCAAAAACACAGCCAATAAAACACTACAATGTGAAATCAGCCTCTTTAACAGACTGAGCTCACCCTTCATACCAATTTTTTGAGCAAGAATAAAATCCCATCGAATGTTGAATTTCCAATTTGGGTTTCTAGGGCAAAAATATCTATTTTCTATGGCGTATTCAATTTCTATGTGATTGTATGGATCTTTTTTATTGTTTCTGCTCAAGTGTTAATTAATTCCTCCACCATCAAATTAATTTTTGGGTTAATTCATATGTATGTTAACCATCTCCTTGAAGTCGCTGATGGGAATCATTGCTAGTGCATTTGTAAATTCACTACAGCATTGAAAAATTACTCCCAAGCATATCATTTCCAAGTTAATTAAATTGATCTTCCTGATAATTGTGTAGTATGTCGTTGGTTTTGCATTCTAAAATGTTTTACCTTCAATGAATTTCCTAGTGCACTTTTTGTTGGAGAAACCATTTGTCAACACTATCCCATGCATTTTGAACACTCCTCTGTGCACAAGTATGCTCCAACAGCTATCATATGGTTAACCCTTTGCATGAAGAAAAACATCCCAAAATTGTACGTTGTAGTAATTCCACACAGACACCCGCATGGTAACAAAAATGAATCCACAGTCTAGTGATCACGGTTTATGAGAAACATTGACAAAATAAGCCTTCATATCATCACCTACAGCCAGTCCATTTGAATAAGAATTTGGTCAACAATATTCTAGTTTGTTTGGTTGTTGTTTATTACTTAGTACAATTACCTTGAAAATAGTTCAACAAAGTTACATTGTCATTCACTTGTGAACAATGACATTGAGGGAAGCATTGATATGCATGTTATGGCTTAAATGACCTTGTAGGCTTGCAGTGATTCCCATACAAGAGTGTTGGGATTCACTCATCTTGGCCTAACTGAGTCAGCCTTTTTTATGCTTGTATTTTCTAAGGATAGAGAACTAGTTTAAGAGTGTTGTCTATGCACAGTCAGATCACAGGCTATTATACTCAGCTGAGAACAAAGTGCCATTCACCTTATTATTGCTTGTTTATGATTGGCACTCGGTAGAAGTACTAGTTTGAACATTAGACAACAATGAACAAGCCCAAAGATGAAGTTCTCAGAACCATTCCTATATGCATGTTGGTAAGTAGTAGCAGAGAAGTTTGCACTAAAAATTGCACCAAGAAAGAGAACAAAAATTATTTTCCATAGAAGATCCATATTGGTGAAATGATTGGGTTATCAGTTCCTCATTTGCATTGTTACAAACCACTTATTTTCCAGTAATATGTTCCTTCAGTCTCCAGATTCATAGGTGGTCAGTGTTTTTTGTAGGTTCAAGATGTTGTGATAGCATGTTGTTTTGTCCAACGGGTGATAGCAAATGCTAACCTCATCCCATCTCTCCTTGAATTTGTTTCTTTGATGCTATCAAAAGCAACTTGCATTTGGGTTGTGACTTCTGCAGGGAAACCATCACAAACTACATCTTCTCATTGGATTCTCACTTTGTGGTGTTTCAGTATGCTTATGGCCCCAAACATAACAACCAGACAATATTTGCACTTGACTTGATTTGATCCACCTGGAGACAATGTTCCCATGCTTGACCAAGAGTCCTATTAGGTTTGGACTTAGGCACCATGGATAAGAATCAAGATTGGCAGAATTAAATGATTGGCATACTCTGATAAATGTATGACAGAATTGGATGATTAGCATGCCCTTATAAATGTATGGCATAATCTAGCAAATTGATTAAAAATCTTAAAACCAAACCTTTCATAGTCTAGCAGATTCATAAAAATATAATAAAATATGGAAGTATGATATAGAAAAGAATATGATAAGCATATACTTGGACTATGAAAATACCTCCTTCACACAGCAACAATGCAACCTCCTTGAGTCCTTCACATGGCAAAAACACAGCCAATAAAACACTACAATGTGAACTTAGCCTCTTTAACATACTGATAAACAAACTTGTGAATAAAAATGCTCCCCACAGTCACGTTTACAATGAATAAGACAGTGAAATGGGAGAGTGTTTATATTGAACATTGAATTTAAGGTTTTTTCTTCCATTTTTGCCTTTTAAAATATGTTTAAACCACCACATTTCCACGCTGGGTTCCACTTTTGTGTTCTGGATTGGGATTGTTATTATCAGGGAGAGATTTGCGTGTTTGGCCAAGCTTCCAAGTCCCAACTCTCTAGGCAAGTCTGAGCCGAGTACTCTTCTCAGTGGAGAATCATGTAGAACATGAGGGATTTGGGAGTCTACCATGAGTCAAACATCACTGGTTGATGTTTATAGAGACCAATAATACATTAATGTAACTTCAGCTTGCAGTCATCTAGGACATGTGTTACATATGCATGATCAACACTTAGTCAAAAAGTACATTTAAGACACTTGACCAATATTTGTACAGGATAGGGGGAGGACAGAGCATGTCGACCTTAAGACTTGTAGCAATCTTCTTTGAGATTGACAAAGTTGTTTGCCCTGGAGGAACACAACCAAAAGGGTAAAGTCCTTTTGTTTTCTTTGTTAGATGGTAGCCTTGTAGTTTTCAATGTTGATTTACAAATTCTCACCAGTACAATAGGTATTTTATACTTTGAAAGGAGACTAAGAACACACTGTGTGGAATCTTATGAAACATAAACTTACAGTTAGACAATGCATGCATTACTCAAAAGGCATACACACCATCCCATGAAAGAAAATACTATATCCTTATGCCAGAAAACATATTCAAGAAAATGAGTTGATTTAAGATGGAGGTATGGAGGCAGTGAGGATACTAATGCATCAACTTGGGTATTTGCATCTAAGTCTGCTTCTAGGTCCAAGTAGAGCTGCTCTCCAATAGATGAGGTTAAGTATGTTTTTTATCAAGAAAGTAGTTCTGTTTCAACTTTTATTGCGCTTTGGAAAGATGAGGTAGCCAAGGGTGCTCGGTTAAGCAAGGATGCCAAAAAGTTGGATCCTATTGTATACTCTAATTTTATTACTTCTCTAATAAGCTTCAGGAAGCGGTTAGGATGGGCATTGTAAATACCCTTCCACTGTGTTATTGTTCAAACTTCAAACTAACAGGCTAGATGTGTAGCATCAAGAGTGGCCTTATGCTAGTGAATGGCAATCATAGGAGAGGCTTGGACTACTGTCACCTTTGTTCAAGCTCTCAACTTCTTTAGGATCCTATTTTGTTTCAAGGGGAAAGACCTTTAATGCACCTGCCAACGTAATTTCTAACACCACTGCCTCCAATAACCTTTAGACAAGATCAATGCCTTCAATGGAGTCAAACAAAAAATGAGGAAGATACACTAGAGAGGTTTTATCAGTCAAGCATTTGTTCAATATGGATATTATAGCATAATCAGCCCACTAATGCAATTGTTTAGCATATGATCTATATGAAATGCAAGCCTGCAGTAAGTACAATCATCAATTCTCTGTCAAACATCAATATTAGATAAGAATGCTTGTAATTGCAAGATGCCAACGATTTATCAAGATATAACAGCCATAGGATTCAATCCAAGGAAAGACATTAATTATGACAGTTGATTAGCAGGCTGTAACTTTCACTCAGATTAACAGTGGCAGTTAATAGGTTACCTCTATCTACACTTTAGCAATATGTGATATGGTTTATCACTCAACAATAGTATCCATTCAATTGTAAGGTAAGTAAACTATTATTACCAGTAACAAATATGTCATTTGTATCAACAATTACTAGCCAAGAAAAGGAGATATCAACATTCACCTGTTGCACTTGAACACCTTAATACAAACGTACATATATTCTGGTGGTATAATTACACCCTTTTATTAATAAAATTCACTATTCATGAGTATAGATATCAGCCACAATGTTATTCAAACTTCAGCTGCAAATTGGTAATAGTTGACAGTGTAAACTTGATTTAGTATCTCATGATAAAGGTCTAGAAGAAAAGCCTCAGAACTGTTCCACTCGTACTGCTTTAAGGAGAATAAAGGGTTTGAAAAATCAGCTTCCCTAACCATTTTGATTGACATTTTCCCACTTATTTCTTACACAATAAAACCAAAAAAGAAGAAGGTTGTGACTGTCTAAAACATATGACATGTCATTGCAAAAATCATGAGAAGGATCTTGGCCTCACTCTATTCATTGGATTTACATCAGAGTATACTTTGTTCGGGTTGAAAGAGATAATTAATTATCATGTCCGTGCGCTCTCTCGCTGTCCAACAATATCCGTGTGAAATTCGATGATTGACCATTGAAGTGGTAATAGGGTTCCCAAATTGATTCAACGTGAATTTACCAATATCCTGTTTAGTTTGATGTGGAATCTAGAACTCATTTAGATGTTTCTTCACATGAAAACTCTTTTACCCCTGCAAACGGGCCAAAGGTGGTGATTCCTGTCATTACTAAATTTGACATGGATCCCATAGCTATGACAATAGCTTCTCTTACATGTCACATAGCTAACATGCATCATTCTTATTACACCAAACACACAGATTGTAACCCACATATTGTAAATCACACAATATACAGTTGATGTTCACTGTAGTATTTGAATGTGCCACTCTCAGTTTTCCATAAAGCCTAAAAAGAAGTAGTCAATAATCACTGCAGCCATATTGTGGACCCTTTCCCCTAAAATAAAGTAGAGTTATCCTACGAGGAGAGATTAAAAAAATGAAACTGTCATTATCATGATACCTATTGCCATGCGCCCAGAAGCACCATTACAATTTAAATATTTGAGAAACTATCCTGCAATAAATTTAAAAATCATTGGATTTACTCTTTAATTCCCTTATCAACAAATCACTGCCATACCACGATTCTTTAATTCCCTTATCAACAAATCACTGCCATACCATGATTCCTAAGATGTGACAAATCACTACCATTACCATGAAAACTACCATATTTGCTTATTTCCCATCCTTGTATATCAGCTAGGGCACTCATAGCTCTACTTTTGAGGGCATAAAAGTAGCATAAATCCATCTTAAGTAGTGAACTATTCAGATAAGAGGGATCCAATCCAAATACTGATGGTGCGAAGCTGGCAGTGCAGTCTTTTTAGACCTCTCAGCTTAAAAGATCGAAGGTTAGGATTGCTTATGCTTTTGTGAGGGGGTCTACTTTTATGTGTGTGAGGGGGAGTTATTTTGTTCCAAGCCAGGGGCGGAAACAGAAGTTAAAATAATATTTTCATTAGGAACAACTGTTTCTGGGCTGGGCATGTTCATTGGCAAATTCTTAACTACAGCATCAGACTTCTTTGTAGCTAACAGTTCAGTCACAGCAGTGAATTGTGAACCAAATTTGTCTCCGCTGGCAGCCACTAAAACAGCTAAAGGATTTGAACCATAAATTCTCTCAGTAGCAGATGATGTTGAACAAGAATATTTCATTTGTAGAGCCTCCAATGAAATGAGGCTAGTTTCTTCAGCCTGAGTGAAAGGTTTGATAGATCCAATGTTCCACCAGACTGTGCCATAGTTGGAAAATTTTGACCTGAAGATGTATGCACAAGATCAGACCTCACAAAAGTAGCATTTGATGATGATACACCTGCCAGTAAAACTGACGTGTTTGGCTGCTGATGTAAATTAATTGAGTGGCCATATGATCCTGCTGGTATTGCTGAGTTGGAATTTAGTTTGTGAGGACTGTTGAAAGCCAAAACAAAGATTCTACAGGAGCCAAAACAAATGTCCAAATGAATACAACACCCTATTATGGATATTCTGGAAACCACAACATACATAAATCCTAGTTGCAAGTCACGTCTTTTATTTTTCATGTCTCTTTCTTTCCAACTCAGGCTACAAGGTACTGAAAAATATTATTTGAATTTAGGACATTATTGTTAAGTAATTTATATGAGTCAGTTAGGTTCCTTTCAAGGGGTTCAATTGTGTTTCATTTAATTCTAGAGGTAGAAAGCTAAGATGATTGGTCGGCTCCAGCAAGATACAATTTTATTCGAAATGCATAAAAAGCTATGAAACATGACACAACCATATAGGCCTCCGTGTTTGTGTCCAACGAGTTGGGCATGTGACATGACCTGACAAATGTCGGACATGAGTTTTAATGTGTCCTAAAACGCATGACATGTTTTGGGCACATGTCAAGATAGAAAATGAAAGATAAGGAGAATACCACTTCTAAGGCACTGGAAGGCACACCTCCAACAAGCAAGATAATGACCATACAATCAAAATCGGTCTTAAAAATAATGACCTGCTACCATTACTATTTCATTTTCAGAGCCTCCAATGAAATGAGGCTATTTTCTTCAGCCGGAGTGAAAGGCTTTATAGATCCAATGTTCCACCAGACTATGCCATAGTTGGAAAATTTTGACCTAAAGATGTATGCACAAGATCAGACCTCACAGAAGTAGCATTTGATGATGATACACCTGCCACTAAAACTGACGTGTTTGGATGCTGATGTAAATTAATTGAGTGGCCATATGATCCTGCTGGTATTGCTGAGTTGGAATTTAGTTTGTGAGGACTGTTGAAAGCCAAAACAAAGATTCTATAGGAGCCAAAACAAATGTCCAAATGAATACAACACCCTATTATGGATATTCTAGAAACCACAACATACATAAATCCTAGTTGCAGGTCACGTCTTTTATTTTTCATGTCTCTTTCTTTCCAACTCAAGCTACAAGGTACTGAAAAAGATTATTTGAATTTAGGACATTATTGTTAAGTAATTTATATGAGTCAGTTAGGTTCCTTTTAAGGGGTTCAAATGTGTTTCATTTAATTCTAGAGATAGAAATCTAAGATGATTGGCCGGCTCCAGCAAGATACAATTTTCTTCGAAATGCATAAAAAGCTATGAAACATGACACATCCATATAGGCCTTTGTGTCCGTGTCCAACGGGTCGGGCATGTGACATGACCTGACAAATGTCGGACATGAGTTTTAATGTGTCCTAAAACAAATGACATGTTTTGGGCACGTGTCAGGATAGAAAATGAAAGATAAGGAGAATACCACTTCTAAGGCACTGGAAGGCACACCTCCAACAAGAAAGATAATGACCATACAATCAAAATCGGTCTTAAAAATAATGACCTGCTACCATTACTATTTCATTTGCAGAGCCTCCAATGAAATGAGGCTAGTTTCTTCAGCCCGAGTGAAAGGTTTGATAGATCCAATGTTCCACCAGACTGTGCCATAGTTGGAAAATTTTGACCTGAAGATGTATGCACAAGATCAGACCTCATAGAAGTAGCATTTGATGATGATACAACTGCCACTAAAATTGACGTGTTTGGCTACTGATGTAAATTAATTGAGTGGCCATATCATCCTGCTGGTATTGCTAAGTTGGAATTTAGTTTGTGAGGACTGTTGAAATCCAAAACAAAGATTCTACAATAGCCAAAACAAATGTCCAAATGAATACAACACCCTATTATGGATATTCTGGAAACCACAACATACATAAATCCTAGTTGCAGGTCACGTCTTTTATTTTTCATGTCTCTTTCTTTCCAACTCATGCTACAAGGTACTGAAAAAGATTATTTGAATTTAGGACATTATTGTTAAGTAATTTATATGAGTCAGTTAGGTTCCTTTCAAGGGGTTCAATTGTGTTTCATTTAATTTTAGAGGTAGAAAGCTAAGATGATTGGTCGACTCCAGCAAGATACAATTTTATTCGAAATGCATAAAAAGCTATGAAACATGACACAGCCATATAGGCCTCTGTGTCTATGTCCAACGGGTCGGGCATGTGACATGACCTGACAAATGTCGGACATGAGTTTTAATGTGTCCTAAAACACATGACATGTTTTGGGCACGTATCACGATAGAAAATGAAAGATAAGGAGAATACCACTTCTAAGGCACTGGCAGGCACACCTCCAACAAGCAAGATAATGACCATACAATCAAAATCGGTCTTAAAAATAATGACCTGCTACCATTACTATTTCATTTGCAGAGCCTCCAATGAAATGAGGCTAGTTTCTTCAGCCCGAGTGAAAGGCTTGATAGATCCAATGTTCCACAAGACGGTAACATAGTTGGAAAATTTGGACCTGAAGATATATGCACAAGATCAGACCTCACAGAAGTAGCATTTGATGATGATACAACTGCCACTAAAACTGACGTGTTTGGTTGCTGATGTAAATTAATTGAGTGGCCATATGATCCTGCAGGTATTGCTGAGTTGGAATTTAGTTTGTGAGGATTGTTGAAAGCCACAGGCACACTGGATTGTGGATGTTTATAAGTTGAATATATTCCTGACAAAGTATTAGTGTCAGAATTTAGTTTAACAGTCCTAGTATCTGTGTGGGAATCCAGCTTTGTGCCCTTTGGACCAAATTTCAACTCTTCATGAGTCTCGGGAAGCTAGCAGTTGCTGCAACACTGGAAAGATAGTCCAACAGATGGGTAATGTACAGGTAAGGACACTTGAGCTCATGTACATTGAATTCATGATATTATCGCAGGTTCAAACACTCGCCCATCACCTGTTAGAATAATCAACCCATAGTATTACCCACTTAGACATTAATTCATTTATTTTTGTCTTATTTGCCTAGTTTATGAGTCCCACCTTGTGCAAGTTGCTAATTGCCTATCCATAGAGGTCAAACTTGCCATATCTGACTCATGTAGTGCTTGGGAAATCCTTAGGAATCAAATCTGCTTTATTCCTGGCCTCCTAGGCACCCTTCTGTTTTTTCTGCTTTATTGCCTGCTTTTTCAGTGTTTTAAGGCACATAGGAAAGCAAGACTAGGTGAGGTGAACTAGTTTTTTGTCCTCTTCATCCTCCACTCTTTTCTCCATGCAAAAGAATGTATGATCTTCCATTCCACTACTCTTTATATTTCCCATATGCCCTTTCCAATTCGTGAGCTCCATGACATATTTGGGATCAACTTTTTACACCTATGGGGGATTTTCCTATTTTGAGTAAGCCTGCTTTATGCTAGTTTTGGATGCCTCCTTATGCATTCGACCTCTTGATGTATTCTATATATTCAACAACCTATGTTATTACAGGGTTGGCTATTGTACACTCAGTCAATATAATTTTGTGTTACAGCTCCATATTCAGTCTCTCTTGTTAGCAATTTTGCATGATCAATTGATAATTGTTGTGGGTAAAATTAATCTATTGCTGGCCTAAATTTCTACATGGTATCAGAGCCATTGTAGGTTGTTACTCTCCTTCAAAAAAAATTTTGCAGGTTCGACATCAATACTGGGAGCCTTCTACTGACAGCCGGGACAGATTTTCTAAAGCTATGGATTCACAGAAAACTATCTTGACTCCCTTCAAATATTTTGAATGGAAAGCAGAGATGGAGATCTTGTTGAGAGTGAAAGGCCTCTACAGGGTGACTATGGCTACAGAAGTAGAGCCCAATGCTGCTGCAGAGAAGATCAAATGGCACAATCGGAGAGATGAGGCCTATGGCCTCCTATGTCTCAGTATTTCCCGAGACCTCCTTTTCCATCTCGATGGATTAACTTCACCAGATCAAGTATGGGAGAAGCTTTCTGATATTTTTGGAAAGATAGATGAGATGAGGGGACATCAGATAAAAAATGAGCTGATTTCTCTGAGGCCCAGTAGCTTTGAATCCCTACAGCTATATTTCTCCAAGTTCAAAGCACTAGTTTTGCAGCTGAAGCAGTGTGGTATCGAAAAGAAAGATGATCATCTCGTATTGTCCATCCTCTCGAAGCTAGGACCTGACTACTCAGTCTTTGTTTTGACCTTCTATGCCACAAAAATCACAGCTCGAACCTGGAAGATGCCTAGCCTTGCAGATTTCATGGAATCTCTCACACAAGAACAAGACAAGCTGGTGATGATGGGCACCATCAAACCATCCAAAGATCAAGCTTTGATTGCTGGAGATTCGAGGGTGGATTAAAAAAGAAAAAAGAAAGCTAGAAAGCCACCTGAGAAAAAGAGAGACAAGAAACAGTCTCCAGAGGATCAACAAGGTCCTAAGAAAAATACCCAGAAGAAGAAAAACAAAGGTGAAATGAACAAGTGCTCATACTGTTCGAAGGGAAATCACACTGAAGCTCTTGTATGAAAAAGCAGATTGATATGCTGACTAATATCCTAGAGAAGAATGGAATCTCTCTTCCAGAAATTTCAAAGAAGAGAGAAGGAGGATCAAGTTTCGATGACAGAGAGAGAGTTCATGCTCTAGTTGTTGGCACATCAAGCTCACCCAGTTTTATCATAGATTCTGGAGCTTCAAGACACATGGTTTCGACTAAGGAGGCCTTATCCTCACTGGATATGTTGAAAGGACCATCTATTGTACTGGGAGATGACTCTCTCACTGAAAGTAAAGGCAAAGGAAGGATAGATATTGATCATGGTAAGTTCAGCAATGTGCTATATGTCCCTGGTCTCGCTTCCAACCTCCTTTCAGTGTACCAGATGACCCACACTGGGTCTCCTAAGAAGGTCATATTCTCCCCTGATGAAGTTGAGATCACAGAGATTTCAACTGGTAGAGTCATTGCAAAAGGAGTTGCGAATCATGCTCAAAAGGTATACATGTTTTCACACTTCCTACCTTACCCAAGCCCCTCTGCTCTTCTCATTCATGCTAATGAAGCCAGCAAGCTGTGGCATGAAATATTTGGCCATCTAAATTACAAGTATCTATCTGATCTTAGTGAGAAAGAAATGGTCATAGGGTTTCCCATGATAACATTTTCCAAAGGATTCTACCAAGGCTGTATCCTAGGAAAACACCCAGAGCACAAATTTGAGAAAGCTAGTCATGAGAGAACCTCTGCACCCCTCGAGCTGATTCACAGTGATGTTGCTGGCCCATTCCCTCATATGTCCATGAGTCAGGACAAATATGCATCGAACTTTATTGATGATTTTTCCAGGTATTGTTGGGTTCACTTCATGAAACACAAGTCTGAATTTTTTGTCCTATTCAAAGTCTTTAAGGCTTTGGTTGAAAACCAGTGTGGAAGGAAACTCAAGGTCCTCAGATCCGACAATGGTGGTGAGTATGAAGTCTGAGTTTATTAACTATTGTGCAGATGTAGGTATTCATATGCAGCATTCTATCCCCTACACACCACAGCAAAATGGTGTTGCTGAGAGGAAGAACAAATCACTGAAGGAGATGGCAACATGCATGATGGAGGCCAAAAATTTGCCACCAAAGTACTGGGCCGAAGCTATCAACTATGCATCCTATATCTAGAATAGGGTGCCTCACAAACAGCTTGATGGCATGACTCCCTTCGAAGCATGGAGTGGGCACAAGCCAGATGTGACCCATTTCAGGATTTTTGGCTCAAAGGCATGGGCTAGAATCCCGGCAAAGAAGAGGAAGGCTTTGCAGCCCCAAAGCCAAGAGTGTCTTTTTGTTGGATACTCTAAAGATTCAAAAGGGTACAAGTCGATAAATTTGAGCACAAAAAAATCCTTCATTGAAAGGTGTGTTCAGTTTGAAGAAGAACCCCTTGCAGAAGTGGAAGTTGGTGAAGTCTCTTCACCACCTGAACCTCAAGAAGTAAGTAAATAGTTTGTTGAACATGCCGATTCTGATATGTGTGATGGAGATGAGTTTATTGTAGACCCTAACAGCCCCACAATTCCTAAATGGGCAGCCAAGACACTACATGCAGCAGGTGAGCTAGCTGGGGATCCCAATGACCCAAGGAGGACTAGATCTCAATTTGAGAGTGGTCTGTGCATGAAGGATCCTATGTTTGCTGAAAAATGCTATTTGATGGTGGATTATGATCCTCAAACATATGAAGAAGTAGAAGGATATCCAATATGGCAAGCTTCCATGAAGGAGGAGTTCAGCTCACTCCAGAAGAGCAACACATGGGAGCTAGTGGATCTTCCCCCAGGGAGAAAACTAGTACAGTGTAAGTGGGTCTATAAGAACAAATTTGCTGCTGATGGTTCACCACTGAAGTACAAGGATATATTGGTAGCTAAAGGCTACTCATAGGTTCATGGCATCGATTACAATGAGACCTTTTCCCCAGTGGCAAAGATGGATTCCATCAGGCTAGCTCTAGCCATTGCAGCCTCAAGGCAATGGGAGGTACATCACATGGATGTAAAATGTGCCTTTCTGAATGGAGATCTCACTGAGGAGATATATATTCAGCAGCCTCAATGTTTTTCTACTAACCCTTCTCTTGTGTGCAGGTTGAGAAAGTCATTGTATGGGATAAAGCAAGCCCCCAGGGCTTGGTATGCCAAGATAGATAGCTTCTTGCTATCTCTGAATTTTGTTCGGTGCAAATCAGATCTAAATGTCTATTTGAAGTCTGTTAATGGTTCATTAATGATCATTGTGTTATATGTTGATGACCTCCTCATTACAGGAAGCTCACAGGCTAAGATTGCTTCCTTAAAAGGAGCTATGAACCAAGCCTTCTCCATGACAGATTTGGACCTCTTAAGTCAATTTCTGGGGCTTGAGATTGCTCAAACCAAAGCTGGAATAAAGGTGCACCAGTCCAAGTATGCCTTGGATTTTCTGATCAAATTCAGAATGCAAGACTGCAAAGCAAGCAAAACTCCTTTCCTTTCAGGAGTGAAGATGGAGGAAGATGATTCTCCACCGATGGTAAACAATACACTGTATCGGCAATTGATTGGATGTTTATTGTATTTGACACATACTCGACCTGATATTTGTTATGCAGTAAGTGTGGCTTCTAGATTCATGGATCAGCCTCATGAGATCCATTAGAAAGAAGCCAAAAGGATCCTTAACTTTGTTCA
Organism: Pseudotsuga menziesii; assembly: GCA_001517045.1. Classification (NCBI taxonomy): domain Eukaryota; kingdom Viridiplantae; phylum Streptophyta; class Pinopsida; order Pinales; family Pinaceae; genus Pseudotsuga; species Pseudotsuga menziesii. The sequence continues at coordinate 24,685 of LPNX010251799.1, read as the reverse complement.
GGGAACAAGGACACATGGGATCTTCTATAAGGAAAAATCTGATCTTGATTTGATTGGATTTACTGACAGTGATTGGGCAGGTGATAGCACAGACAAAAATTCCACTTCAGGTTATGTGTTCATGCTTGTAGAAGGGACAATCAGTTGTTCAAGTAAGAAACAGAGTGCCATTGCACTCTCATCTACAGAAGCTGAGTATAGAGGAGTTGTTAATGCAGCAACTCAATGTTTATGGTTGCAGGGTTTACTTGGAGAGTGTGGTTTCGAAACTGAGTACTCAACTACCATCTACTGTGATAACCAGAGTACCATTCGAATATGCAAAGATCCATTTCAGAAGTAGAGAACCAGACACATTGAGATTCACATGCACTACATCAGAGAGCTTGTGCATGATGGCACCATTCACCTACTCTTCTGTTCATCTTCAGAACAAGTAGCTGATATCTTCACCAAATCATTTTGTGAGAAGACCTTCAGCAATCTCAAATCACTGCTGGGGATTGCTGATCATGCTATGAAAGCATGAGTGGAGACAAGATTCTACAATTTTGTTTTACAGTCCATGTTTAAGGGAGGATTTTCCCAAAGTTGGTTTTGTCTCTTTCCTTGTTTATTTGGACATGCAGTATGTAAAGGGTGACTAAGCCTTGTTTCTAGGCCCTATATTTTTTATTTATTACTCATAAAGTCAGGATTAAGGGGGGGTGTTAGAATAATCAACCCATAGTATTACCCACTTAGACATTAATTCATTTATTTTTGTCTTATTTGCCTAGTTCATGAGTCCCACCTTGTGCAAGTTGCTAATTGCCTATCCATAGAGGTCAAAATTGCCATATCTGACTCATGTAGCACTTGGGAAAGCCTTAGGAATCAAATCTGCTTTATTCCTGGCCTCCTAGGCACCCTTCTGCTTTTTCTGCTTTATTGCCTGCTTTTTCAATGTTTTAACGCACATAGGAAAGCAAGACTAGGTGAGGTGAACTAGTTTTTTGTCCTCTTCATCCTCCACTCTTTTCTCCATGAAAAAGCATGTATGAGCTACCATTCCACTACTCTTTAGCTTGCCCATGTGCCCTTGCCAATTCGTGAGCTCCATGATAGATTTGGGATCAGCTTTTTACACCTATGGGGGATTTGCCTATTTTGAGTAAGCCTGCTTTATGCTAGTTTTGGATGCCTCCTTATGCATTAGACCTCTTGATGTATTCTATATATTCAGAAACCTATGTTATTACAGGGTTGGCTATTGTACACTCAGTTAATATAATTTTGTGTTACAGCTCCATATTCAGTCTCTCTTGTTAGCAATTTTGCATGATCAATTGATAATTGTTGTGGGTAAAATTAATCTATTGCTGGCCTGAATTTCTACATCACCAAGGATTAAAATTTTTTTAACAAGTCCCCCTCACTAATAAGGTACCTGAAAAACAATTGATATTGGATATTAAATGCTACAAATAGGACTATGAGAAAAAAGCTCCCAAAAGAGATTGCTAATTAAATTTTAAAAATTGTTATTCCTTTAAGGCATTGGATGACTCCCTGAACAATGTGTTATGGGAAAACAGAGGTTTCCATATAAGAGGCAACAATTAGAATTCTAGCTCATTGTGCCCTGTTGTTAAAATGAAAGCTAACTCCAGCTAGATTTCTATCATGGTGTAATGAGCTAACACACATAAGCTTTCCCTTATAGTGCCATATTGTTAGAAGGAAACCTAACTCTAGCTAGATTTCCATCATGGTGTACTGTATTTGATGACAATGTGGTTGTGTTAGATGGAAACTACCTTATAAAAGCTAACAGACATTAGGTTTACTCAGCGTGCAATGTTTTAAGAACAAAAGTTAACTCTAGCTAGATTTCCATCATGGTGCATTGTGATTGATGACAATGTGGTTGTGCTAGATGAAAAACTACACTATGAAAGCTTACACATTAGATTTCTCTCACCATGCAACTATTTAATGATGAAATCTAACTCCAGCTATATTTCCAAAACGACGCAATGTCCTTGATGACAATGTGGTTTTATTACATAGAAAACTTCCTTATGAAAGAGAACACACATTATGTTTCACTAATCATGCCATGTTGTTAAAATAAAAGCTAACTCCAGCTAGATTTTCATCATGGTGTAATGAGCTAACACACATAAGCTTTCCCTTATAGTGCCATGTTAGAAGGAAAGCTAACTCAAGCTATATTTCCATCACGGTGTAATGTATTTGATAACAATGTGGCTGTGTTAGATGGAAAACTACCTTATGAAAGCTAGCATACATTAGTTTTACTCATTGTGCAATGTTTTAAGAACAAAAGCTAACTCAAGCTAGATTTTCATTATAGTGCATTGTGATTGATGACAATATGGTTGTGCCAGATGTAAAACAACATTATGAATACTAACATACATTAGATGTCACTTACCATGCAATGATTTAAGGACGAAATCTAACTCTAGTTAGATTTCCATCATCGTGCAATGTGATCGATGATGATGTGGTTGTGTTAGATGGAAAACTACCTTATGAAAGCTAACGCACATTAGATTTCACTCATTGTCCCATGTAGTTAGAAGAAAAGTTAACTCTAGCTAGATTTCCATCATGGTACATTGTGATTGATGACAATGTGGTCGTGTTAGATGGAAAAATACTCGATGAAGGCTTACACACATTAGATTTCACTCACCGTGCAATGATTTAAATATTAAAGCTAACTCCAGCTAGATTTCCATCACAGTGTAATGTGATTGATGATGATGTGGTTTTTTTGGAAAACTAACTCCAGCTAGATTTCCAAAACGACACAATGTCCTTGATGACAATGTGGTTTTATTACATAGAAAACTCCCTTATGAAAGCGGACACACATTAGTTTTCACTAATCATTCCATGTTGTTAAAATAAAAGCTAACTCTAGCTATATTTTCATCATGGTGTAATGAGCTAACAAACATAAGCTTTCCCTTATAGTGCCATGTTGTTAGAAGGAAAGCTAACTCAATCTAGATTTCCATCACGATGTAATGTATTTGATAACAATGTGGCCATGTTAGATGGAAAACTACCTTATGAAAGCTAGCATACATTAGTTTTACTCATTGTGCAATGTTTTAAGAACGAAAGCTAACTCAAGCTAGATTTTCATCATGGTGCATTGTGATTGATGACAATATGGTTGTGCCAAATGTAAAACTATATTATGAATACTAACACACATTAGATATCACTTACTGTGCAATGATTTAAGGACGAAATCTAACTCTAGCTAGATTTCCATCACGGGGCAATGTGATCGATGACGATGTGGTTGTGTTAGATGAAAAACTACCTTATGAAAGCTAACACACATTATATTTCACTCATTGTCCCATGTAGTTAGAAGAAAAGTTAACTCTAGCTAGATTTCCATCATGGTACATTGTGATTTATGACAGTGTGGTCATGTTAGATGAAAAATACCCGATGAAGGCTTACACACCTTAGATTTCACTCACCGTGCAATGATTTAAATATTAAAGCTAACTCCAACTAGATTTGCATCACGGTGCAATGTGATAGATGAAGATGTGGTTTTTTTGGAAATCTAACTCCAGCTAGATTTCCAAAACGAAGCAATGTCCTTGATGACAATGTGGTTTTATTACATAGAAAAATCCCTTATGAAAGTGGACACATATTAGTTTTCACTAATCGTGCCATATTGTTAAAATAAAAGCTAACTCCGGCTAGATTTTCATCATGGTGTAATGAGCTAACACACATAAGCTTTCCCTTATAGTGCCATGTTGTTAGAAGGAAAGCTAACTCAAGCTAGATTTCCATCATGGTGTAATGAGCTAACACACATAAGCTTTCCCTTATAGTGCCATGTTGTTAGAAGGAAAGCTAACTCAAGCTAGATTTCCATCATGGTGTAATGCATTTGATAACAATGTGGCCGTGTTAGATGGAAAACTACCCTATGAAAGCTAGCATACATTAGTTTTACTCATTGTGCAATGTTTTAAGAATGAAAGCTAACTCAAGTTGGATTTTCATCATGGTGCATTGTGATTGATGACAATATGGTTGTGCCAGATGTAAAACTACATTATGAATACTAACACACATTAGATGTCACTTACCATGCAATGATTTAAGGATGAAATCTAACTCTAGCTAGATATCAATCACGATGCAATGTGATCGATGACGATGTGGTTGTGTTAGATGGAAAACTACCTTATGAAAGCTAACGCACATTAGATTTCACTCATTGTCCCATGTAGTTAGAAGAAAAGTTAACTCCAGCTAGATTTCCATCATGGTACATTGTGATTGATGATAATGTGGTCGTGCTAGATGGAAAAATACTCGATGAAGGCTTACACACATTAGATTTCACTCATAGTGCAATGATTTAAATATTAAAGCTAACTCCAGCTAGATTTCCATCACAGTGCAATGTGATTGATGACGATGTGGTTTTTTTAGATGGAAAACTATCTTACAAAATCTAACTCACATTAGCTTTCACTCATCATGCCATGTTAATAGGAAACTGACTCCAGCTAGATTTCCATCATGGTGCAATGAGCTAACACATATAATCTTTTACTCATTGTGCCATGTAGTTAAAAGGAAAGCTAACCCCAGCTAGATTTTCATAATGGTGAAATGAGCCAACACACATAATATTTTACTCATTGTGCCATCTTCTTAGGTAGAAAACTACCTTACGAAGGTAACACACATTAACTTTCACTTATCGTGCCATGTAGTTAGAAGGAAAACTAACTCCGGCTAGATTTTCATCATGGTGTAATGAGTTAACACACATGGCTTTTACTCATCGTGCCATGTTGTTAGAAGGAAAACTAACTCTAGCTAGATTTGCATCATGGTGTAATGTATTTGATAAAAATGTTCCTGTTTTAGATGGAAAAATACTTTATGAAAACTAACACACATTAGCTTTCACTCACCATGCAATTTTTTAAGAACAAAACCTAACTCCATCTAGATTTTCATCATGGTGCAATGCAACTGATGACAATGTGGTTGTGTTATATGGAAAACTACCTTATGAAAGATAACACACATTAACTTTCACTTATCGTGCAATGGTTTAAGAATGAAAGCTAACTCCAGCTAGATTTCCATCATGGTGCAATGTGATTGATGACAATGTGGTTGTGCTAGATGGAAAACTACCCTATGAAACCTAACACACATTGTGTATTGTTTGAAGAATGAAAACTAACTCCATCTAGATATCCATCATGATGCAATGTGATTTATGACATTGTGGTTGTGTTAAATAGAAACTACCTCTTGAAAAATAACACACATTTTCTTTCACTCATCATGCCAAGTTGTTAGTGCGAAAGCTAACTCCAACTTAAATTTTGTCATGGTCATGGAGTTAGCTTTCGCTCTAACAACTTGGCACAATGAGTGAAAGAAAATATCATGGAGTTATATTTCGCTCTAACAAATTGACATGTATGTTCATATAGAATCTCTTATTTGATGACAATGTGGTTGTGCTAGATGGAAAACTACCATAAGAAAGCTAACACATATTAACTTTCATTCACCATGCAATTTTCTTATAAGGTAAACTAACTCGAAATAAATTTCCATAATGGTGCATTGTATTTGATCATAATGTGGTTATGTTGGATGAAAAATTACCTTATGTAAGCTAACACTATGATTAGCTATTATCATGAGCCATTTAATGATCATCATGATTAGCTATTATAATGACCTCCACAATTGTTTTTGTACATATACTTACAAATAGAATGATGCGTGCAATTATAATATTTTTGAATTCATGTTTTTTTCAATAATTTGAAATTGTGGTAATAGTTTTTTTCATTTTTTTTCCAGAAACAATGGAGTTTGATGCGAGTAAAATTGCAAAAGAAGCGACTTCAAAAGGTTAGAGTTCTTTATCTTCTTCATATGTATGAATTGAGGTGTTATAAAATATGTTTTCGTATTTCTCTTTAATTGATGTTTTTAATTGTTTTCGAAACTACCGTAATATTTTCTACAAATGTTTTCAAATGCTAAGAACCATGATGCAAATGAAATTTCAAAGAAATCATTAAGGAAAAGAAAGAATACAAATATGACACTACAAAAGTCTCCAACAATTGGTATGGCATTTTCAAATTTAGTTATTTACAAATAATTATACTATATTCTAGTATGCAATTTCACACTAGATGAACTTTGATATATCATTATGTGGGTAGTAAACTACCATAGCACATAAACTTCCTTGTTCTTCTGCATGTGAATGAAAAATTCTTTGTTCTTTTGCATGTGAATTAAAATGATGTATTATATGGTAGATTATTAATGTTTGATATTTCATGTTTTCTTTAACCATTGCAAACAAATTTTTCTACTATTGTTTCCAGATACTATTGAATCTGATGCAAATGAAACTACAATTAAAGCATCTAAGAAAAAACGAAAAGCAAGTGGTACACAATCAAAGCCTACTCAAGTTGATATGGTAGTTTTATATCTTATTTATTCTAATTTAGTATTGTTAGACTATATGATATTTTCAAATTTTAATAGAATATTAAATGACGATATTTATAATTATAATTTCATTTTGGTTTATGCTAATAATTTCTTATTCTCGTTTTCAGAATTGCTCAGTTCAAAAGCAAGTGAAATGCCACATCCATCAATCATGAAACGAGAAAGACTTCATTCAAGTCAAAATATTATGAATGCACCAATTTCTACTTCTACTTTTCAAATGATTAGAAAGTATAATACATACAATGAATATGAGTTTGTGGGAGATTGGTATGTTCAGATAGAATGTCCTCCAAATACGTTCCCTGATATGTGTCTATTTGGATCCATAGGTGAAAAGGATCCAATTATATTAGGGATAGTTGTTAATTGTTATGCTCATGGTGAGACTGACATTGTCTTTCAAGTGGAGGCTATCAATGGACAAGAAGTAAAATTAGTCTCTTGTCCAGTGGAGTACACAAAATTTAGACTAGATTTAATTGAAGCTTCAAGTAAAGATCCGCCAAACACAATGAAAGAGTCAATGTTTAAGTTGAATAGTTATGAAAGCTTCAATAAATCAGGGTTAAAGAGTTGCATAGATCTTTTAGAACGTATCACAAAAGTTCTAAAATATCGCAATGTCAAAAAGATGAAAACATCATCTGTGCTTCTTTATTTGCATCAAAGAGGTAAATTACCTCATAAAATACCAGAAGATATAGTTGATGCTCATATTCATTCTTTAAGGAGAATATATTTAAAATATTTGGAAGAAAACATTGCATCAAGTGGTTTCACACCTACTACAGAATTTAAAAAAACTGATAAAATGGAAATTGAGACAGTGAAACTAGCAGATAATTGTGATGAAATTCACGAATCCTTCAAGGAATGTTATTTATTTTCATGCTCCTTCAACATAAAGGTGGATGTTCAAAGATGCATAGAAGCACCAAAAGTGTTTAAATTGAGATCACGAGATGATGCAAATGTTCAGGTGTTGGTGAAATCTTTTTTAGAAAAATTTCAAACATCATTTCCCGATGCTCTCTTGATTCCATTTGATAAAAATGAGCTTGATCCACTAGTAAACCATGTGAAAATTGTAAATGAGACAAATATAAATTCTATAAATGTCAACTTTTGGATAGTTGATGGCCAACATACTATTCAAGCCGCCAAAGAAATTATAACAAATCCCAAGTATAGTGTATCTGCGAAGGAAAAAAAAAGTATAAAGAACGTTCTGCTCTATTCTTAGATCCATCAGTTGATCCCAGTGTTGTGATTTGCATTTGTTGTCAATTAAATTCTGCAAATAATGTCTTCTTAAAAACTCCTTTCATTGATTGTGTGCGCTTTGCACAACAGTTCTTAATTGATAATGACGAATTAAAGAAAAGGAGGATTGGAAATTCTACAACATCGGATGACAAGGTATGTAATTTTAATTATTTTTGCACCTAAACTATTTTAATAATGGATTTTTATTATTATATATTGACTTATTTAATTTCAAAATATTATTCATATTTTCATATATACATTGAATTCTTATTAGTTTATGTTTGTTATTTTTAACAGGTTGACGATGAAATGTTGTGCTCCTTCTTTGATTGTCCACTTTCAAATTTTGCTGATAAAAAAATTCTTTTATATCTTGATCAACCTGTTTGGGATAAATGGGACATTGTTTTTAATTGTTACCAATTAGGTACATTGGACTGTTCTCCGATCCAACCTGGTTCTCAAAAGTACAAGATAAATCATCTAAATACTTTGACAGCTACTTCTTTTCGCCCCCTTCAGGGATTAACCATTGAAGAAATTGGCTCAGTAGAAGATAAGGTATTGGATGGAACTGTTTGGTTTTCTATTCCATCAAACCATCCAACTGATGCCATAAAGTTAAAAGATTATTGTTCTAAATTGAAAACAAAAAGAACAATCTTGGATGAAATGGTTCAATACTGTCAAAGTCACGATAAAAAATTGAATGATAAGGCTTTAACCACATCCAACATTCTTGAGCATTATGAAATAAATGATATCATATTTTCCAATTTATGTACAACTGTTGAAGGGTCTACTTATGTAAAAGGATCGCAGAAAACAAAAATAGAGTCCTTTTCTCAGCAAGCATGTGAAGTACTCAACAGATTAATAAGTGGATCAACAAATGTTCAACAAGATGACAACTTTGAATTTGGGTGCCAGTTTGGGGGCCCTAGTCTTCTCTCAACACTTTTGCACTCTTTCCCTTCTCTGGTTGAGCCAGTACTATATACCGACCTTGTTGTTCTAGATGCACTTGCTTTGAATGAAGAATCATTCCACATGGCTTATTATATTGAATTGTTTCGATTTTTTATCGACAAAAATGGGTTGACAAGATTTACTATAGTTCTGTTAGAAGACCATTGGTCATTTAAAGATGTCCACCAAGCTTTGGAAATTGCCATAAAGAACTCCAAGTTCAAGTATAACATCACTAAGGGAATTTATAGGTACAAACAAAATTTGTTTAGTTATGATATAGTTTTAACTATACATTTCTATACCATAGAATTAAAAAAGGTTGAGGCTCCAGAACACTCTCACACTTTTAAAAACATATTTGATCAAAGTGAGAGAGATGTTGAATTCTGGGTTGATTTATTGGAAAAACACCAACAAAAGATGGAAGTGAATGTAATTTTTTCTCTTTATGTGGGGACAAATTTAATCAAAGCTTGTCTTAACTATAAAAGAAGAATTGCATGCATTGTACAAGAAGAGTCACAAAGGACAACCATGTTGAAAATTCACAAAACTTTTCAACTACCAGGATCAACATCCATCAACATCCTGGAAAATTCAAGTACCACAATTTGTTGTTTCCATTATAATTGTTTGGTTTTATCATTGTTTAGAAGTCTTAATTGCCTACTTTAGTACATAGACTAATGACGGGGATTGTAAAGCAGAAAATGTCGACAGCGTTCTACAAAACAACCATCAAGATAATGTGGATAATATTGAAAAAGGTTTGGAAATTGAAGCCAAAAGAAAAGAATATATCATACCAGGTACGTAATTTGTTTGATTGTTTCTCTTGTTTTTATTTAATATTATCTTTTCAACTATTAAACCCAAACTTGATGAACTCCTTGGAAAATTTTGGTACTACACTTCCTTAGATGTTTTTATTATATTGATTTAAATTATATTTTGTTTATAATTCCTAATTCGCAAGCTTTTTTACTGCAATGACTAATGATGGAGATTGTGAAATAGAAAATGATGAAAATGGGCAACAAATAAATAATCAAGTTAATTTGAACAACAAAGAAACAAATTTGGATGAGGAAATAGAAGGGAATGAAATTATTTTACCAGGTACATAATTTTTTTTGCTATTCATCTTGTTATTTTTTAAATCTATTTATTTGCCATATTGCATAACAATTTTGATTGTCGATTATAGGTAACTATAAAAACAAATGCATTGATCAAGACCATGGTCACAAAATGATGGAAATGGAAAATCCATTAACAAATCAAATTTTGGTAGCATGTACTTACTTTGAACTCTTGTTTCTATTGTATTCTGTTGATTATAGTTCACAAATACAATGAATATAATAATTAGGATAATGTGTCACAAAGCTAAAAAATATGAACATACTATGTCGATTATTTATCGTGGTTAATTGTTTGTTTAGTTATTTAATGAATTTTATTCATTGTCACAATATTTTCTTTATGGTACAATTTATTTGATGGCAATGTGCTTGTGCTAGAGGGATAACTTTCCTACACTGTCCAATGTTGTTAGAAATGCCATTGTGCTTCTGCTTGAAGTAAAACTAGCATACATTATGTTTCCTTCATTGTGCAATGCATGTATCTGATAACAAAGTGGTTTTACTAGTACGAAAGCTAACACGCGCTAGATTTCATTCACTATGCAATGTTGTTATAAATTCCCTTGTGCTTGTGCTAGAAGGAAAGCTAACTCAGGTTAGCTTTCATTCACTGTGCAATGCGGTTATAAATGGCCTTGTGCTTGTGCTAGAAGAAAAGATAACCGTGTAATGTTGTCAAAAATGCTCTTGTGCTTGTGCCATAAATAAACCAACCTTATGTTACATTTCTTTCTTTGTCCAATGTATGAACTTGATGAAAATGACATTCTGCTGGTAGGAAAGCTATCACATGTTAGCTTTCATTCAATGTGCAATGGTGTCGTTAGAAATGACCTTCCGTTGATGGTAGAATGAAGGCTAACATGAATTAAATTATATTTATGATGTAATGTATTTGATAATAATGTGCTTTTACTAGAAGAAAAATTAGCATGTTATTTAATGAATTTTATTAATTGTCACAATTCATAATATTTTTCATGTTTATTATAGTGACCAGCAATGACAACAAAGACATTGATCAGGAGAATGTGGAACAAAGTTGTAATCAAGAACACAATATCGTATCAGGTATATAAAAATATTTTCTTGCTTGTTTTCATATTTAGTGAGTTTAATTCATTGTAACATTTCATAAGATATTAATTGTATATTATAGAGGCAAACACAAACAAAGAGAATAATAGGAATATAGTGAAACAATGTTAAAATCAAGAACACAATCTAATATTAGGGACTTTTAGCTTATTATTGATAATTTAAACCTTTTTTTTTCTTTCAATAAATTATGTCTAAGGGTGGCGTCCAGTGGGATTATTCCCATTTCCACTACCTTTTTCTCCAACTCTATGATTTGAAGTTGTTTGGAATTATTTGCCACTTTTTCATTTCTTAGTAGCCTCTCTAGTCTATTAACTATGGCTTGCATCTTGTTAGCATTCATTCTATACTTTAGCATGTATATAGAAACTATCTCTCTTGTATATAGATTCCATTCAATATTATATGTAGGGATGAAGGGATACATATTATAAGTGAAATGATTGTCCTTGTACCTATCTAGAGTTGGGATTACACCTAAAGTGGTTGGATCTAGATCAACCATATTAAAGGTCCCTTGCTTCAAATTCACTGTTGATAATAACCTAGGATGTCCTATTAAAGATATTTAAAAGAAAAAGCCACCTGCTAACTTTATGATTGAAAGCATCATGAGATTTCCAAATTTTCAGATACCTCAGCCATTGAATGACCAGATCTCCAAGCCTCCATGTTTTACTTAAGCAGGTGGCAATGTCAATCAGATCATAAATATCCCCTGTCTCATAGATATAAACAGGATTTTCACAACTCCATATCCAATTCCTACATACTGGGATGTCATGATGGATCTCTATTCCATATGGACAATTTTCTGGAATCATGTGCCTGAGACCCTCTAAAACAACCTTGTCTTTTAGTAGAAATGTTAATGACTGTGACTTCTACAGAGAAACCATCACAAACTACATCTTCTCATTGGATTCTCACTTTGTGGTGTTTCAGTATGCTTATGGCCCCAAACATAAAAACCAGACAATATTTGCACTTGACTTTCTTTGATCCACCTGGAGACAATGTTCCCATGCTTGATCAAGAGTCCTATTAGGTTTGGACTTAGGCACCATGGATAGAATCAAGATTGGCAGAATTGAATGATTGGCATACTCTAATAAATGTATGACAGAATTAGATGATTAGCATGCCCTTATAAATGTATGGCATAATCTAGCAGATTGATTAAAAATCTTAAAACCGAACCTTTCATAGTCTAGCAGATTTACAAAAATATAATATAATATGGAAGTATGATATAGAAAAGAATATCAGAAGCATATACTTGGACTGTGAACATACCTCCTTCACACAGCAACAATGCAGCCTCCTTGAGTCCTTCACATGGCAAAAACACAGCCAATAAAAGACTACAATGTGAACTCAGCCTCTTTAACAGACTGAGCTCACTCTTCATACCAATTTTTTGAGCAAGAATCAAATCCCATCAAATGTTGAATTTCCAATTAGGGTTTCTAGGGAAAAAATCTCTATTTTCTATGGCGTATTCAATTTCTATGTGATTGTATGGATATTTTTTATTGTTTATGCTCAGGTGTTAATTAATTCCTCCACCATCAAATTTTTTTTGGGTTAATTCATATGTATGTTAACCATCTCCTTGAATTCGTGTTGCAGCTGCAACCGTTCTCCCCAAATTTCTTAAATTTTGGGCCCCTCCTCATGATTTAGCGTTGTTTTTAGTCGTTGGATCCTTTGAACCTTTTGGTCGTGCTTTAGTGTTGGATGATTTTAAAAGATTGAATCTCGTCCTGTTTTCAGAGATTGTGTGTGTTTGAAGTTGTTTGGGTTGTCAATTGTGAGTTTGGTTTTGCTGATGGTTTTTTGAAAGGCCGTTGTTTCGGAGGTGAAATGTATTTTGACCATTGTTGAATTTTAAAAACTCTCCAAACACTTAATTTTTCTATTGATCGGGCGTCATTTTTTGTTTAATCAGAAGCCGTAGCCATTTCCTCTTCCGCCGTTGCGGCTCCCAAAGCGGCTAAGCACCCAAAGTATAAAGCACTCCGACTGTCGATGTGTGTTAAACCTTTAGTCGCGTACCCATAAATGTTTTCTCTTCCACCATTGCGGCTCCCAAAGCGGCTAAGCACCCGAAGTATAAAGTGCTCCGACTGCTGATGTGTGTTAACCTTTTATTCGCGTACCCGTAGCCTTTTCTCTTCCACCGTTGCCGCTAGGAAAGTCATTTGGCTTCCGATGTGATGTCTTCCGACTTTCGACTAAAGCTTTTCCTACCCGTGTTTCGCGTGTCTTTAGCCCTTGTCTCTTCCGCCGTTGCGGCTGGGAAAGTCATTTGGCTTTCGATGTGATGTCCTCCGACTTCTGACTAAAGCTTTTCCTTCCCGCGTTTCACGTGTCTTTAGCCCTTGTCTCTTCCACTGTTGCGGCTAGGAAATTCATTTGGCTTCTGATGTGATGTCCTCTGACCTCCAATTGGATTTTCTCCCGCCCGCGTTTCAAGTCATATCTTTTCCTGTCGTTGCTGGTTTCTTTAGAACCCGTAGGTGGACGGAGTAGTGGTGCCGGCATTCGTTAACCCTTGTGTCCATAATGCAGTGTTTGGCCTCTCTTAATGCTTAGCTGTTTTAGTTGATATGTTTTGAACGGTTCCGATGAATGATGCACGTCGTTTGATTGCAGGTAGTTTCCGGAGCTTGGTCAAATCACTACGGCGCGCAGGCATAGCTGGGCAAGTTTTGGAAGAAGTCGAACCGTGGCCATTTGGATCACTAGCAGGACAAACAAAGGAAAAGACAAATTGACTAGAGACAAAGGCACATGCCAGAAAGATCTATCAGTTACTAATCAGATCATGAATGCATACAGAAAATAAAATGGGAAGATGAAACGTTTTGAGGGATGGGAAAAGTCATACGTTGGGGGAACCCAAGCGATCTACTGTTTGGTTTAAATATTTGAAAGTTAATAGCTAGAGGGGCTTTTTTCCCTGGAAAAAATTTGTAACTTAATGCTTGTAAGAGGAACTATTTCGTTTTACAATCAAAAAATGCAACTTTTGCCCGTTGGAGAAAGTGTAATGTGGAATATGTCAATGTGATTAATGAGCAATCTTGAATGTGAACTATTTCGTTTTCAGCTGTGTCTCATTAACTGTAAGAGCGTTCTAATTTCTTGAACCTATGTTCTTGTCTGAATGTTCTTCAGTACTTTTATGATGTCTTTTCCACTATGAGTAATGGTAGTTTTAACTGTTGATGAGCTATCTTATCATATATACTTTTATTCATGTTTATATGTTTGGTTATAAGAACAGCTATCTGTGATTTTCCATAACACATGAATAGGGTTGCATTACTCATGAATGAATACCCAGCTCTCTAGACATAGTTTAGTTAGTATTTGTTTTCTTGCATGATTTGGATGCTTGTGAGTACTAAGACGAGAGGTAAGAACCTGCGCATCACATTGTGACTACTCTTTGCATCTTTATCACCCTGCATTTAGTTAGGCACATGCATCTCATACATTAAGTCAAAAAATATACACGGTGGACCGGCCCGCAACTGGTAAAACCTTTTTTTTTTTTGTTACTTTGACCTATGGTAGCCGGACCGCAAACCGGACGGATTCCCTACACCAAACAGTCACGGGCTAGTTGGGAACGTTGACTGGGGAGAATCCCTTGTTGTTATTGCCTACGAATTTCCAGGCCTCAACAGTTCTAGCGCTATAAGGAAGGCCGCCAGTGCGTGGCTGGCCGAGGAAACCCATTTTCCTGAGATTATTCCACCGGTAACAGTTCTGAAAGCAGTGGGATTCATAATCCAATTCCAGAAGAAAGGAATAGAGAACATCTATATTATGTTGGCGACGAAGTTGTCAATGACCTGAGAAGACACACCAGGGCATATGTATAGAAGATTGGAGTATTGCCAATCATCCCTGAATTGCCCAGAAGAGAGTATAAAAGGAAAGATCGTCCTATAGTAGAAGACTCAGTGCTGGTTGGAGACTTTGAAGAACTTGTAGAAACAGCCTTATAGGAAGTTGCACTACCTTTGAATCAAGAAGGCCCAGTGCCCCTCACAGTTCTCCTGCTCACACTCCTATTGGCTCACCTCCTCACTCTCCACCTAGACTCATGGCAAGAGTAAATGCTAATCCACCACCCAACCCACCAAACCCACCACCTTCCTGGAGAGCCAGATCACCTTTAAATCTAACGCCTCCGCTACATGATTTACCTCAATCCTTTGAAAAGATGTTGCCCAAGTTCGACCCAAATGAGAAGATACTAGTAGATGACCACCTACAAATTTTTTACTTGGTGATAGAAGGGTTGAGGGTTGGGGAGTATGAGGATGTAGTTTGCAGACTATTTCCACATACCCTTAAAGAAGCTGCAACATCATGGTATTTTGGGTTTCCTGCTAACTCTATCCCTGATTGGGATACCTTCGAGAGAATTTTCAGAAGTAAGTATGAGATTCAAAAGACTCATGCAGCCCTCATGAAAGGACTATGCACTTTGAAGAAAGAGAGAAAGGAGAAGGTGCACAGTTTTCCTCAAATATTTGCAGCATACCTCAAGAATTTTTTTGACGCTGACAAACCTTCGGACAAGGTCTTGATTGAATATTATACCTCTACTTTAGGCCCTAATTTGGCCATGTTTGCCAAAGGTAGGGCCAAGCCTACTTTGACAGAAACCTATGAAGACGCAGAAATAGTGGAAGCTGAAAGAGAAAGTATCAAATATTATCCCGAACAGTCAGGAGAGAAAGGTGGGGGAAGGAAAGCCTTATTGTTTACTAAGCCTCAGGAAGAGAAATCACCAGATTATGAAAGTATGGCCAAAATGATGCAGAAGCTTTCTAATAAAATCATAGACTTAGAGAAAGAGAAGGAAACACAAAAGTTCTATAAGCCCTATTATAAGAAAAGAGAGGATAACAATCAGTCTCAGCCTCCTCCTCACAATGCTGCATTCATGAATCTAATAGAAGTAGGAATGGAAAATTTTTGCACTTTCCACCAACAACCACACTCTGAAAGAAATTGTCCTCAATGGATAAACTCAATGACGTTGGTTATGAATCAGTTGTTGGATTCTAATTTAACGGAAGATGGAGATGAAGAAAGAAAGGAAAATACTACTTCAACAAAGGAACAAGAAGAGGAAACCATGGTTTTGTGGAATTCTGTTTCGTTATTTGACGCAGAAGAAGACAAGAAGCAGGGCTACAAGGACGTCATGGAAACCAACGTGACAACAAGGAGCCAAGGGCCAATTAAAGAAAACAGTCTCATTCTCCCAAAGATTAAGAGGCTTCAGCGAAATGTTAAGAAATTTCAAAATAAATCCTTAGCTGATAAAATTCTAGAATTCACTTTTACCATCCAAGATCCTAAGTAGAATAATACGTTGGCCAAGCCAAATGAAGAAAAGATGAATGCTGATAAACCTCATCCCATTGAACAGCAGATGGATTATGACATCGTGGAGGATTTAAAGAAGGTAAAAGCGAATGTTTCACTATTCGAAATGTGTAAAGTGCCACAGCAAAAAGAAAGACTATTAAAGGCACTTGAAGCATTGGACGAGAAGCTGCCCACTGACAATCGACCTCAGGACGAAGAAGAAATCGGAGAAACCAGTATTGGAGGTAAGTCTAAAAGCAAACATCCACCTTTCCTCCTCACATTTGAAATTTTCAATCACAACGTACATAATTTCCTGGTAGACTCAGGGGCATCGGTTAATGTCATGCCAATATCAGTCTGTAAAAAGATAAATGGGCAGCCTAAGCCATCCACGTGGAGGGTTGTTCAGTTGGATAGGACGGATGTAAAGGTAATTGGTGAGATGGAAGATGTCCTAGTCCGTCTGGCATCAAATGATAAAGTGTGCCAAGCATTAATATTGTAATAGCTGATATACTAGACGCTTACGGTCTTGTCCTAAGCAGAGATTGGTTGGCCAAACTAAATGGATATTTTTCCTCGGATTGGTTGCATCTGTGGCTGCCATACAAAGGAAGTCCGAACCAGATTAAGATTTTAAGGGAGCCTCACATGAAATACAACGTTACTCAATTAGATGAGAAGAATGAACCAGTGGATTCTGTATTGGGAAACTATTTTATTGAGTTGGAACCAGGAAATTACCAAGCAGAAGAAGCCAGCAACATAGCAGACACTCAGCCTGATCTCCTTCGATTCTCACAGGCTGATGAGATTGACTGTAAAATAGTAGACTTAGCAGTAGGAATAGATTCGCATTCAGTAGTTAGTGATTTTTGGACTTTGTTTTTTGATGGCTCTAAGACATTAGAAGGGTCAGGGGCCGGCTGTGTCCTGATCGACCCCGAGAAGAATAAACATTTTCTCTCATGTAGATTAGAGTTTGAGTGTACTAATAATACAGCTGAGTACGAAGCGCTGGTGCAGGGCTTGAGGAAAGCGTTTGAATTAAAGGTAAGTAATCTAAAAGTTTTTGGAGACTCTGAAATTATTGTGAAACAAATATGGAATCAAATACATCGTGTTTCCCCTCACTTGAAGGCTTACCAAAATGAGGTATGGGACCTACTTAAATGTTTTAATGCATTCAATATTATCTCAATTCCAAGACTTAAAAATGCAGCAGCTGACCTGTTGGCCACATCAGCAGCTAGGCTGGTACCTACTAATAATCAATGCTCTGTTGAATTAATTTTTAGGCCCTCAGTACCTGATATGATTACCAACCTACGAGTGTTCGATGATGACCAGCAGATTATAGAATGTTTAACAAATGACGAGGTATTTAAAGGAGCAATTATAGACGATGAAGAACATCAGGCTGAGCTGAAGTATGATAATTTCATCCCTAAAGGAGTCGAAACGTTAGAAAGAATGTTCGATTTAAATGAAAAGTTCAGAAGACTAGCCAACGTGAAGACCCACAGCTCATCTCTACAGTTTGAGCTGATAAATTTAGGGACTGAGACGAATCCTAAATTTGTGAATCTTGGCAAATGTTGTTCACTAGAAGAAAGAGACAAGTTTGTTAGTCTGTTTAAACAATATAAATATTTTTTCGCATGGACATACGAATATTTGAAAACATACGACACCAGCATCATCAAGCATGTTATTCCCGTTAAAGCTGGCGTCAAGCCGTATCAGCAACCTTTGAGAAAAATGCATCCAAAATTGGAACCGCTGATTCAGAGTGAAGTGAAGAAATTATTGGATGCTAGAATCATTTTCAAGGTCAGACACTCTGAGTGGGTATCAAATCTGGTGCCAGTGAGGAAAAAGTATGGAGAAATCAGACTCTGCGTGGATTTCAGGAATTTAAACCATGCTTCAGACAAAGATAACTATCCTGTGCCACCCATGGAGCAATTGCTACAAATGGTTTCAGGTTCTGAGTTGTTTTCATTATTAGACAGTTTCTCTAGCTACAATCAAGTATTAGTAGCCGAAGAAGACAGATTGAAGACAACGTTTAGGACCAAATGGGAAACCTTTGCCTACAGAAGGATTCCTTTTGGGCTTATAAATGCTGGAGTGACGTTTCAGAGGGCTATGGACATAGATTTCCATGGATTGATTGGCCGTAGTGCTGTAGTGTACCTTGATGATATTACGATATTCTCCAAAAGGAAAGAAGAACATGCATTTCACTTAAGGCAGATTTTTGAACGCTGTCGGAAATATGGCATCTCGCTCAATCCAAAAAAGTGTGTGTTCGCTGTCACGGAGGGAAAATTGCTGGGTCATATAGTTTCAAGGAAAGGAATCTCTATAGATCTAGAAAGAATTAAGGCCATTGAACAGATCTCGTTACCCCATAATAAAAAAGGGATGCAATCATTTATGGGAACTATAAACTTCATGCGAAGATTTGTGCCTGATTTCGCTCAGATTGTCAAGCCACTGCAGCAGATGGTGAAGCAAAATGCACAATTCAAATGGACTGAGATTGAGAAGAACGCATTCAGAAAAATTAAAACTGCTGTTGCACATGCACCCTCCCTGAAAAGCCCAGATTTTGATAAAGACTTTATTCTGTATACCTTTGCATCTGATGATTCGCTAGCAGCTGTGCTTACGCAAAAGGAATATGGGGGGGATGAATTCCCAATATCTTTCATGAGCACTGGTCTGCAAGGGGCTGAATTAAATTACCCAGCCATTGATAAACAAGCTTACGCAGTATTCAAAGCAGTGAAGCAATTCAGGCCTTATATTTTAAAAAATAGAACCAAGGTAATCATCCCCTACCCAGCTGTAAGGTCCCTTCTTGTACAGAAGGAGTTAGGAGAAAGAAGGGGCAACTGGGTAACAGCTCTTTAAGAGTATGACCTTGAATTCAAGCCAGCCTCTATAGTTAAAGGACAAGGGTTGTGCAAAATGATGACTGAAAATGGAAAAAATGAAGAACATGCCTGGGAGGATGAAGCCGAATTACATGTAATGGAGGTATGTCCTTTGTTTACAGCTCCCGAGTCTTGGTATAGATACCTCGTGCATTACCTGCAGGCAGGGCTGTTGCCAGAACATTGGAATTCTAAGCCAAGAAGAGCACTGCATCTTAAATCAGCTTCCTATCAAATTGTTGAAGGAGTATTATTCAGAAAAAAATTATGATGGAGTCCTTCTCAGATGCTTAGATAAAGAAGATGCAAAGAAAGTAATGTCAAAATTGCATGACGGTCCTGCTGGGGGACATTATTCATGGGATACTACAACCCACAAAATCCTCAGAGCTGATTACCATTGGCCTACGCTCTTCAAAGATGCACACACACATGTCAAGAAGTGTGATATTTTCCAAAGGTGTAGTGGGAGACAACCTAAAGTAGTAGCACCCCTAAAGCCTGTGATGATCACGGAGCCATTCGAGTAATGGGGGTTAGATATCATTGGAGAAATAAAACCAAATTCCTCCCTACAACACAAGTACATTCTAACCGCGACTGATTATTTCACTCGCTGGGTTGAAGCAGTCCCGCTGCGCAAAATAAATCAAGACGAGGTCATCAGTTTCCTGTAGGACCACATCATGACCAGGTTTGGAGTTCCAGTTTCGTTAGTTTTTTATAATGCTACGTACTTTTCATCAATTAAATTAACTGCTTTTTCTCATGATAAAGGGATAAAATTGCATTATTCTGCTAATTACTATCCACAAGGAAATGGCCTGGCTGAATCCACTAACAAAATTATGATTAGAATTTTAAAGAAGACTGTGATAGAAAACCAGAGGAGCTGGCACTCAGCGCTACCAAACGCCCTTTGGACCGATAGAGTCACCCTCAATTCTGCAATAGGAGTGTCTCTGTATACCTTGGTGTATGGTAAAGAAGTCATTCTTCTGCCCAACATCATGCTACCCTCTTCCATAATATCTCAAGAGTCCAGAGGGTCGGAGAATGAAGTTTTGCAGATAAGGATATGCAATCTTATGAAAGCAGAAGAGGCTAGATCTCAAGCCAGAGAACGCTTTAAGCAACAGCAGGAGTTAGTAAAGAGATGGTTCGACAAACATAAAGCTGGAACAAAATACTTTGAAGTGGGAGACATAGTCCTCAAATGGGATCACCCCCATGATGAGAAAGGAAAGCATACTAAATTCCAGCAGTTGTGGGTAGGCCCTTTTCAGATTGCGGAAAAGATTGGCCCTTCTACTTATAAGTTGCAAGATTTACAGGGGTGGGAGGAGAACTTACCAGTAAATGGTTTGGTTCTCAAGCCTTATTTTTCTTGAGTTTCTTTGATTTCTTCTATCTTGTATATAAATAATCTGTTTGGCTGTCTTTTGAGTCATGTTTTTCAGTTGGTTTTAGTTTGAGTTTTCTTGATTTCAATAAAGGGAACGAGCCAGTGGTTGCATGGGGAACACCAAAATTTTTGGGAATGATAAACATTTTTGGGTATCAGACTGTGTGTTGTTGTTTGTCTAAAAGAACTTCTTCCAGTTTAGCAGTTTTCTCGAATAGCTCTGAGTGCATTGAAGTCCTGCTTAACCCCTGTGAAATAAACCGGATTCAAAGAGTCTGGAATACGATGTTGAGGCTCCATCCACGTCACACTTAAAATGTTCTAAGGGGCGACAGCAAAGGACCCATGGAAAGGATCAAGGTGAACAGAATATTAAATATAAATGATCCCATGCCAAGAAACGAATGCCAAAAGGAAAATAAGAGTCAAAAAACTCATATGAAAGCATCATACATCAAAGCAAATGCTGAATCATAAGTACTAAATTGCCGAAAGTTCCTCTCCGTCCGTGAGCTGAAACATGAAGTACACCACTCACACAAAAGGACACTATGGGATAGAGAAGCCTGAATTAAAATTTATAAAGAAAGGCATGCAGGAGGACTCATATGAAAAGGGACAAAAGTCCAAATGCACAAAAAGTGCTAAAGTGGCATGGGAATGAGGAACAAACGAATATTTCTGTTTACCATATGCTACAATCCTGTGGTGTCCAAGATATCAGCTACCTGAAGACAAAAGTAATAATGAATTTCATCCTCTGGCCTCAACAGAGTTATCTGGACTTGAAAATCTTGGTTTCCACTCTCCCAAATTGGACTATCATCAATGATTAAAGGTACACACTTCCATCATTTGAGAAATCCAAATAGCTGGAAGAATTCAATAGATGCATTTGTTGTTAAACAGTCTGTCATTCAAAGAATAATCGCCCAGAGATCTAGGTTCACCAGGTAATCGCCAATTGTTGCAGCTGCAACCGTTCTCCCCAAATTTCTTAAATTTTGGGCCCCTCCTCATGATTTAGCATTGTTTTTAGTCGTTGGATCCTTTGAACCTTTTGGTCGTGCTTTAGTGTTGGATGATTTTAAAAGATTTACTCTCGGCCTGTTTTCGGAGATTGTGTGTGTTTGAAGTTGTTTGGGTCGCCAATTGTGAGTTTGGTTTTGCTGATGGTTTTTTGAAAGGCCGCTGTTTCGGAGGTGAAATGTATTTTGACCATTGTTGAATTTTAAAAACTCTCTGAACACTTAATTTTTCTATTGATCGGGCGTCATTTTTTGTTTAATCGGAAGCCGTAGCCATTTCCTCTTCCGTCATTGCGGCTCCCAAAGCGGCTAAGCACCCGAAGTATAAAGTGCTCTGAATGCCAATGTGTGTTAACCCTTTAGTCGTGTACCCGTAGCCGTTTCCTCTTCCGCCGTTGCGGCTCCCAAAGCGGCTAAGCACCCGAATTATAAAGCGCTCCGACTGTCGATGCGTGTTAATCTTTTAGTCGCATACCTGTAGCCTTTTCTCTTCCATAGTTGCGGCTGGGAAAGTCATTTGGCTTCCGATGTGATGTCTTCCGACTTTCGACTAAAGCTTTTCCTGCCCGCGTTTCGCGTGTCTTTAGCCCTTGTCTCTTCCGCCATTGCGGCTGGGAAAGTCATTTGGCTTCCGATGTGATGTCCTCCGAACTCCGATTGGATTTTCTCCCGCCCACATTTCAGGTCATATCTTTTCCTGTCGTTGGTGGTTTCTTTAGAACCCGTAGGTGGACGGAGTAGTGGTGTCGGCATTCGTTAACCCTTGTGGCCATAATGCAGTGTTTGGCCTCTCTTAATGCTTAGCCATTCTAGTTGATACATTTTGAATACGGTTCCGATGAATGATGCACGTTGTTTGATTGTAGGTGGTTTCCGGAGCTTGGTAAAATCACTATGGCGCATAGGCATAGCTGGGCAGGTTTTGGAAGAATTCGAACCGTGGCCGTCCGGATCACTAGCAAGACAAATGAAGGAAAAGACAAATTGACTGGTGACAAAGGCACAGGCGAGAAAGATATATCAGTTACTAATTAGATCATTAATGCATACAGAAAATAAAATGGGAAGATGAAACGTTTTGAGGGATGGGAAAAGTCATATGTTGGGGGAACCCAAGCGATCTACTTTTTGGTTTAAATATTTGAAAGTTAATAGCTAGAGGGGATTTTTTCCCTGGAAAAAATTTGTAACTTAATGCTTGTAAAAGGAACTATTTCATTTTACAATCAGAAACTGCAACTTTTGCCTGTTGGAGAAAGCGTAATGTGGAATATGTCAATGTGATTAATGAGCAATGTTGAATGTGAACTATTTCGTTTTCAGCTGTGTCTCATTAATTGTAAGAGCGTTCTAATTTCTTGAACCTATGTTCTTGTCTGAATGTTCTCCAGTACTTTTATGATGTCTTTTCCACTATGAATAATGGTAGTTTTAACTGTTGATGAGCTATCTTATCATATATACTTTTATTCATGTTTATATGTTTGGTTATAAGAA
The DNA here is from genome assembly GCA_001517045.1 of Pseudotsuga menziesii. Taxonomy (NCBI): domain Eukaryota; kingdom Viridiplantae; phylum Streptophyta; class Pinopsida; order Pinales; family Pinaceae; genus Pseudotsuga; species Pseudotsuga menziesii. Next base: position 1,347 of record LPNX010251799.1, on the reverse strand, counting down.
CAACTATCTGTGATTTGCCATAACACATGAACAGGGGTGCATTACTCATGAATGAATACCCAGCTCTCTAGAGATAGTTTAGTTAGTATTTGTTTTCTTGCATCATTTGGATGCTTGTGAGTACTAAGACGAGAGGTAAGAACCTGCGCATCACATTGTGACTACTCTTTGCATCTTTATCACCCTGCATTTAGTTAGGCACGTGCATCTCATACATTAAGTCAAAAAATACAAAAAATATACACGGTGGACCGGGACGCAACCAGTAAAACCTTTTGTTTTTTTTTTGTTACTTTGACCTACAGTAGCCGGACCACAAACCGAACGGATTCCCTACACCAAAAAGTCACGGGCTAGTTGGGAACGTTGACTGGGGAGAATCCCTTGCTGTTGTTGCCTGCGAATTTCCATGCCTCAACAAGTCGTTGATGGGAATCATTGCTAGTGCATTTGTAAATTCACTACAGCATTGAAAAATTACTCCCAAGCATATCATTTCCAAGTTAATTAAATTGATCTTCCTGAAAATTGTGTAGTATGTCGTTGGTTTTGCATTCTAAAATGTTTTACCTTCAATGAATTTCCTAGTGCACTTTTTGTTGGAGAAACCATTTGTCAACACTATCCCATGCATTTTGAACACTGCTATATGCACAAGTATGCTCCAACAGCTATCATATGGTTAACCCTTTGCATGAAGCAAAACATCCCCAAATTGTACGTTGTAGTAATTCCACACAAACACCCGCATGGTAACAAAAATGAATCCACAGTCTAGTGATCACGGTTTATGAAAAACATTGACAAAATAAGCCTTCATATCATTTCCTACAGCCAGTCCATTTGAATAAGAATTTGGTCAACAATATTCTAGTTTGTTTGGTTGTTGTTTATTACTTAGTACAATTACCTTGAAAACAGTTCAACAACATTACCTTGTCATTCACTTATGAACAATGACATTGAGGGAAGCATTGATATGCATGTTATGGCTTAAATGACCTTGTAGGCTTGCAGTGATTCCCATACAAGAGTGTTGGGATTCACTCATCTTGGCCTAACTAAGTCAGCCTTTTTTATGCTTGTATTTTCTAAGGATAGAGAACTAGTTTAAGAGTGTTGTCTATGCACAGTCAGATCACATGCTATTATACTCAGCTGAGAACAAAGTGCCATTCACCTTATTATTGCTTGTTTATGATTGACACTCAATAGAAGTACTAGTTTGAACATTAGACAACAATGAACAAGCTATAGAAATTCAGGCCTGCAGTAGATTAATTTCACTCACAGCAATTAACAATTGATCATGCAAATTATCAACAATGGAGACTGAATATGGAGCTG
>LPNX010251767.1:346230-383944 GCA_001517045.1 Pseudotsuga menziesii | reverse complement strand
AACTCAAAAAACACACTGGTAGTGTTTCTTCTATAAATTTTTCAATTCTTGATCACTTCAAACAAAAATTGTATGGTGCACAAGTAGACACTAACCTCTATGTTCTATCAAAACTCCATTTCATGATTTTTGCATTAAGACCTTCAAAGGCTGGACCCACAAAACACGTACCATTTTTTAGGGTTTCTCACTTAGACAATTATAAAAATATTATAAAATTACTAATTTAATTTTCGAAAAATAATGCCACACTGGTGCTATGGGTTCTCTACATGGATGTCAATTTGTGTAGCTTGATTCGATCATTTAGGCCCTCAAAGGCTGCACCCACAAAAACATATACCTTATAATTTCCCTGAAAAATAAAAAGTGCCTGTTAGGAAAAATGAAATTTTACATAGCTATGCAAATTTTTGATACATAAAAGTTATATATTCGGAAAGGTGATTCAAATTCCTACATTTCATGTTTTTTACTCAATGCAAGATATTTTTCATAAGTATCTCAAAAAATCCAAGTAAGTTGAGGGATGCCTGATTTTTCAGGTTTCTATTGCATCTAACGCGCCAAAAAGGTCCATCATCTTCTTGCACTCACCCTCCTTTACTTTCTGGGGATCTAGTCACTTAGTTTCATCCATTGTGGCTCCTTACGGTCTACTGTGGGAAGCATCTATGGATGCCATCTAGTACAATAGATCCATGCTGCAAATTTCATGAAGTCGATGCTCCCACGTTTCCTTGCTCATTTGAAGTAGGAAACAGAATGGTCTCCTACGTCATGCTGGCTTTGCCTCCTGTGAGTAGAGGATTCGTCAGTTACTTTCCTCGTTTCTGTAGGCCAACTCACACAAAAGCCACATATCTTTACGTGACATGACTCTACCAAAGGGATGATTCCACTGTTACGCATCCTACAAATGGCGTCGAAGAAATCAACCAATCCACAAGGACATAGATTAGATGCGTGAATGTCTCCTCCGCTGTCATCTCCACACTGGACGTGAAACCTGTACCCTTGGAGCCTTCCTAGCCATCCGATCCGAGGAATATTTCATGTCCACCGTCCACGTTCCATTCCTTATGCCACCAACTTTTCTCCTTTGAACGCTGTGGGCAGTTCTGGATCGTGACATGTTCTCAACCATCGATCATGACCGACCCTTCATACAGCCATAGATCTGAGTGGGCCCCATTATCTTTCACAATGAGAAGCCTTGGTATTCATCTGTGCTAGTCCACACTGTGAAATAAACCATGGCTGTAGATTTCTATCCTTTCTTATCGCGGCCGTTGATCTTTGCGACCACTACCCCTCTTTTGCGATTTGAAATCGCGACTTTACCTGCGCAAGTATGGCTTGCGAAATTGATTGAGGCCGTAGATCTGACTCAGATCTCATCTCGATCATAGAATGTTTCCGACCTTTAACCCTTTCACAATCTGGAAATGCGGCTTTGGTCGAGCATGTCCGCTCGTGCGAAATGGTTTGGAGCCATTGATCCACCTCCGATTAATCTCAGCCTTTGATTTTGAGTCTCGCTCAATGCCTTCAGCACACCTTCCATTTTCTCCTTTGCCTTGCACTTTTGATAACCTGAAGGGGAGTTCACATGAATTTCACGGGAATGGGACCCTCGTCGAACTCCTATCAGGATCTTAAATCAACTGTTAAAAATGGAGTGTTAACAACTGGCTCCACGAGGGATGCTATCCTCCCAGTGAGGTAGCAAAGAACGCCCGTAGACCAAGTGTCAAACCATTGGGCTGCCTTCAATTTTTCTTTGACATCCCCATTCTGCTCTGAGTTACTGCTTTAGTGAATTTGTGCCACTCTTACAAATCATGCTGGTGACTATAAACCTGTGCTGGTAACTGAAAAAATTAAAACAAACTAAAATGGTAATGAAAGAAATGCTCGATAATTGCTGAGCTTATTTTTTCCTACCAACTCTACCTAACTTTGTGCACAAATCTGTTTAAGTGAGATCAAACTTCCAATGAAGCCAATCAAGCAAATTGCCTAATAGTTTTGTTCTTTCATCGTGCTTGATGGACAGAAATGAAATAGATAATGGGAGAAGGAAATGATAAACAAATTGATCTTCAAAGCAGGGATGCAACCAATCATTGCCTTCACCCAGAACCTCCATGTATTCAACCACAGGGTCATATAAATCACGGCAACCTCCAATACATTCTATCACCTGCTCATGGGAAAGCCATCCGGAGCTTCCTTTTTCTAGAAATTTGTCAGGCTAACACTTGGAAGATTGCAGGAAAGGATCCACATAATCTTTATTCAATGGAACATAATGCTTTCTACTCAAAATTTCTGTAANTGACTTATTTTATTGAAATTCTATTGGTTCTTGAATTCCAACTCACAAAAACTTATTTTGGCACATTTTCTTATAAGGCCCATTTGAGACCCCAAATTTCCTCTAATGAGCATGATGTGCTTCAAGAGGGAGGTCCCCTGCTTCTCCAGTGGAACCGAGCAAGCATATTCCTCCTGTGTGAGGTGGCGCTACTGAAGGCGGAACATCAGAAAATGTGTTTATTTGGAGGCTGCTGCATCCATCTTCATATCTTGTCGCTTTACAACAGATTCCCAATGTATTACTAGCATGAGAGGAATCACCTGGCTGGTTCTTCTTATTGTCTTCTTTCCTGTACAGGTTTCTGGTTTGCACCATCTCCTTTTCTTTCTGCTTTTGCTTGGAGGCCTTAATCATGTATCATATTAATTCAAAAGAGGCATGACACAAGGGCAGGCTATCACCTCCAATGCCCTTATCATCCTTTCCCGTTTCAACCTTCTGATTTTGCATTGCATCTTGATGACTTTCATTAGCAGGTTTTGTTTCAATAGCTGGCTCATTAGGTATATTTTGCGAGTACTCTTCCCCATATTCGTCATACACAAGCATACCAAAATCCTTCTTAAAATTGTCCTTTGCAGACCAGGGGCGGTGCAGGTCACCATCTTCAGAGAACAATCCTGCAGCACTACCTACTCCTGCATTAGGCCGGTAATCTTTCTGCATATCAGGAGAGAGCTTTGATGGGCTAGAGACTTTCCCATTCTGCTTGTAGAGCCCAAACAATTTGAATGTATCTTTTATTTCACCACTAATGTCCTGATATAACAATTTCTTGGACATCTTAAGGTTTTCCTCAACCTCCAAACAATTAGAGAACATATGCTGCAGGGTGGTTGATTTTCTCTCCAAAAGAAGCAAGGACAGGTCAGGAGGAAAGGCAACTGCATAATAGATCTTAGCAGCGTTCTCAAGAGGTTGGACTTCCTTAGGCATGTTATAATAAAAGCTTGCAAATCTTTTGTTAAAAGTAGATATGGCCTCATCCTCATGCATCCTCAGGGAATAAAATTATGAAAGTATTTGCTCCAATGGCCTTCTCCTACTCCAAAAATTTAAGAAGGTGCAAGAAAAATCTTCCCAAGTGTTGATGGACTTAGGCTGCAAGTGTTTAAACCATACTTTGGCATCTCCTTGCAAGGATAGGGAGAAAGCCCACATGCATACATCATCATGATATATCTCAAAAAGGTCAGAGAAATGCTCAAAAGCTTGTAAATGTTTCTCAGCAATCAAGTCTTGGGATTCTTCGTCAAACTTGGGGAGGTACTTGTAATATCTCGCGGGAAAATCATGGAGGATGGGAGGCAGTTGTAATGGTTTGTATTGACTTGGAGAAATAGGAGAGAAAAGGTTAGGCACAATAGCTAAGCTATGGTCCGATGTTTCATGAATTTCATAGGGGTGTCCTTTGACATCGTGAGCCCCTGGATAAAAATATAGACCATAATCAGATGTACAAGACGATGCAATGCTTTCAGTTCGTAAAGAAGGATAAACAAGAATACAGTCATAGCTTTGTTCAGAATGAGCTGAACCATAGAAGGATGTTTTGATAAATTTGGGAAAAGATAAGAACAAACTTACAAGATAGGATAAGGCATCCTGGAAGAAACGTAGACCCAAGTATCTGAACCTTCCATCATGCATTTCTAAGCTTTATAAGGGGTCCATTTTTCATACAGAGTCTGCCAGCTCTCCTTGGTCATTTGATTTCTGGGTCACACCACCAGCAGAGTCGCTGAAGTTTGAATCCTTCAAGAGTGGAGTCGCCAGGTGAAAAGTGCTCAACCTTCTTGATGTCTGGCCAATTTTTCACCATCAACAACTATATCTGAATCTTTGTCTTTCTTCCTAGGGAGGATCTTCAATTTCGTCCCCGACAACATCGCCACTTTGTTGGCACCAAGATTTTGGGCCCCTAAGGTCGAGCAGGGGAGAGGGTCCCACTCTCAGGAAACAACAGAACCGCTTTAGACTGCACCTCTGGCCCTGTGCAATCAGAGAGCGATCTCTCGTTCATCTTTGGAGTCTACTCCGCGTAAGATTTTTAGTCAAGGATAATCAAGGGGCCAGGATCTTGAATGGGACAAAGTGTGTAAAGATGAGATGCAAGGTGGGATTATCGAGGCAGGAACCATTGGCAATGGAGTCGAAAACCTGTGTAAGGAACACTTGCAAAAGGAAAAGAAAGGCGTGGGGTTGCAAACAGAGGCAAGGTAACTATTGATCTCCCAATCAGGAGATATTTAGCTGGCGGTTGGAGGATGAGAGAGAAAAAACCATTACATGGAGCACCAGCGAGATGAATTCCACGCAACTTTAGAAGAACAATTGATAAATGTCTGGAACAACAGTTGGAGCAAAACAAGTATGAATTCCTAACTGCTATACACTAAGTTGTAGGCATGAAAGCAATCAACAGACTAGAGTGAAAACAGGAAACACATTGCATGTAAAAGAAGATACATATTGGGAAAAGCAATGACACATGAATCTCTACCATGATAAACAAATCCTCCTCTGCAATTTTATTCATAACACAGGCATCAAATCTTATTTACAATGGAGAGCCTCAGCCCTAGAATGTTTCCCAATCCAACCAACTCCCCCTTCCTCCCTCTATCAGGAGTGTATTTATAGTATTCTAATGCTGAGACTACTGATTTGAAAATTGTTACAAGTCACTATCATGCATTAACAGCACAGTGAGTGGAACTATCGCCACATTTTACAAATATAAACAATAAACATCATGGCATTGGCGATCGCATTCGGTCTAAGTAACAACTCGACGTGCTTGGCTGCTATGGCAGATTGCGAGTATAATTCCTCCTTCCATGCCCAAAGGGTGTGCTCCCATCGTGTTCAAAGGTAGATTTCCACATGGGCACACACTATCAAGGTTGCTTGCATCTTTCCCCGGTTCAATCACATCCGCCACCTCCTTCCTCTCTGGGTAAGATTGTTAGCCGTGGGCTATGGAAGAAGTGTCGCATTGCTTCTGGTTGAGACGGACTTGTGGGGTGGCTTGTCATTCTTGTACTTCTCACCTCTAGTGGGGTGAGCTCTCCCACAGGAAATAGGGCATAGCATTTCTACACCAGCCCCATCACCCTCAGAAAGTGGACTTCACAAACAGGGCTGTTAGGGCTTTAAACCCCTGATCCTATCAGGGGTTCCTGGAAAAATACTTACGGGGAGTAAGTGTCCAGGCCCCGCATCGTTGGGGACACAGGTATTACGTATGGACCTCAATTGCTGGTGTCATTCTTGGCATGCAATACCAAGGTGATGGGCAAGTTTGGAAGCTTCCCACCAACCATCAACACCCCCAAATGGATAAGCTTCTCAAAATAGATCTTCATTGTCAAACTCTTCGGGCCTTTGCAGATTCGTGGAGAAGTAAAACTCAGGTTCTGGAGATATGTTAGTTCACTCCCATTGCTTCGAAAGAAGTATGTATAAGGCTTCGATACTAACCCTAACAATGACTGGTCATCATTCCTACACACTCTGTCATCAAGTGTATTTGGTATTAACATGTGTGAGGGCGCGAGCAGAGTGATCCTTTACTTGCTGGGGATCTAGTCACTTAGTTTCATCAGTCGTGGCGCCTTACCATCTATTGTCGGAAGCATCTATGGACACCATCTAGTACAATCGATCAATGCTGCAAATTTCATGAAGTGGATGCTCCCACATTTCCTTGCTCATTTGAAGTAGGAAACGGAATGGTCTCCTGCATCGTGTTGGATTTGCCTCGTGTGAGTAGCGAATTCGCCGGTTACTTTCCTCGTTTCCGTAGGCCAACTCACATAAAATCCACCTATCTTTACATGACATGACTCTGCCAAAGGGATGATTCCACCGTTACATGTGCTACAAATGGCGTCAAAGAAATCAGCCAATCCGCAAGGACACAAATTATACATGTGAACGTCTCCTCCGCTGTCATCTCCACACTAGATGTGAAACTTGTACCCTTGGAGCCTTCCCAGCCATCCGATCCGAGGAATCTTTCACATCCACCATCCACATTCCATTCCTTATGCCACCAACTTTTCTCCTTTGAACACCGTGGGAAGTTCTGGATCATGACATGTTCTCAACCGTCGATCATGACCGACCCTTCATGCAGTCGTAGATCTGAGTGGGCCCCATTATCTTTCGCAATGAGAAGCCTTGGTATTCATCCACGCTAGTCCAAACTGTGAAATAAACCGTGGCCATATATTTCTCTCCTTTCTTATCGCGGCCGTTGATCTTTACGACCACTACCCCTCTTTCGCGATTTGAAATCGCGACTTTACCCATGCAAGTATGGCTTGTGAAATTGATTGAAGTCGTATATCTGACTCAGATCTCATCTCTATCATATAATGTTTCCAACCTTTAACCATTTTCACAATCTGGAAATGCAGCTTTGGTCAAGCATGTTTGCTCGTGTGAAATGGTTTGGAGCCATTGATCCACCTCCGATCAATCTCAGCCTTTGATTTTGAGTCTTGCTCAACGCCTTCAGCACACCTTCTATTTTCTTCTTTGCCTTGCACTTCTAATAACTTGAAGGGGAGTTCACATGAAGTTCATGGGAATGGAACTCTCGTCGAACTCCTATCAGGCTCTTAAATCAACTGTTAAAAATGGAGTGTTAACACATTCCATGAACATTCTCAGCATTACAGGGATCAACACAAATTATCCCTGGCTCTTTTCAATCCATTGGATGACACCCAATTCAACACTCCAAATGCAATAAATGTCACCAAACCAAGTAAGTAAATCAAATCAACCATAAACAAGTTTAGAAGCATATGGATCAACACAAGTTATTTTTCCAGCCATCATATCACCCCAACTTCAATCGTAATCACTCATTCAAATTTTAAAGTTTGTGATCCATGCCAACTGAATTCACCATTCAAAGACAACAGGAGAAAACTATAAAGAAGCATCAACCATTCTACATTCTACACTTGTTGAATTCCAAAAGTTCATTAAGGTTATTAGCACTGACAACAATATGTTGGTATGTTCTATTTTATCTTTCCTATGATTGTTTGTATGTGCTCTATGACTATATGCTACATGTTGCTAACATAAATATGTTCTTTGATTGTTATGAAAGGAATGTTGGATTGTTATACCTCTATTTAAACATAAGGGAATGAATGTGAATGAAGTAAAGTGTTTATTTATTATGCAATATGACTGACCATTAACAAAACATGTTGTTCATATAAACGCCTAACATATATTGTAGGCTACTTCAACTCATATCTGCTGAGATAACCTAATAATATAGGCTACCATTGACTCTAGGATTCCCTTCCAAATGAAACTACTAGGATACTCTTCCAAATCAAACACATTGGTTGTCATTCACTATAAGCTACCCTTCTAAGTAAAAAGGAAGGATTCCGTTCGCTATAAGTTGACCTTCAAAATCAAACATATAGTCTACCATTGACATTGGCCTACCCCAAAACAAAATTGAGTCCTTAGTAGACAACACTTTCCTAAAAGAGTAGGCCTAAAAAATTGAGTCCATAGTAGAGAACACAAACAATAATCACCAAAATTCACTCCTAGAAGAATCTTTGTTTGTTGTCTCTTCTCTGCATTTAAATACAAAGTTGTTCAATTTAAATTACATAGAACGATAATGAAACATACAACATATCTATTGTTGAAGAGGTTATTTTCTTGTTCTATATGTGCCTACAATCATGGTGATGGTCTTGTCCTCTCTAAGACCAACATAAGAGGATCTTTAACAACTATGTATGAGAAAACACACTATTGCTAGGTTTATACTTTCCAAATAAGCCAAAACCCATTAAAAATATACCTCTAGGCCTGCTATTTTATGTGCAAAATTGAGTTAAATAAATGTACAGAGTTTAACTAGTAAACCTTGACTAGCTTAAATACTATGTTGGCAGGGGTATTGGGTAAGTGAGTTGCGTAGCACTGCGCAAGCTCACACGCCATCGCAAAGGACCACAACAGTGTGATAGGCAAAAGAATAGCCATTTTTGGAATTCTTTATACAATTTTATACTGATTGACCACATTTTGTGGATATAGGTCACTAGTTTGTTAGAAGTTAGTTATAAGTGGACCTTGGATGTAAAGGCGCAAGCCTATATATAGAGTTAGAGTTGCAATAGTAAAAATACAACTTTGGGGATAACTCATATTTTGGGTATTGAGATCTTTTAGCATCTGCATCTATCATGAGTGGTCTTTTGGCTCTATTTATGCTGATCGGTTTTCAGTCTCCTGCTATGGAGAAGTACTACATGATGTGAATCTATTGCGCAGAAGTAATATGACATGACGGATGTTTCCCTAAAGTGATTTTGTTTCTTATTTATTTCCTGTCTTTATGCTCTGCAATGACAATGATGGATTTTTACTGTATCGATTATATGAATGAATGTTACTACTGCGATGAATGAAGTAATTCAATCTATTAGCGATCTACTGGTTATGACAATAGATATGTGATGAATAATGCGATTCTGATAGACCAGTCTCTGGAGTACCTGTTGATTATGAAGTTGAGCCATTGATTCCATGCCTTACCTTCTTACTGCTAGAAACTTGGTTCCGACAAATATCCCTTGAAATCTCGAGTGAGATTTCATCCGCTCTATGGGTGTTGTCAGGTGGGGTCAAACCTGTCTGGGCCGGTGCTTAGGGAGATCGCGTTGGTTGGGCATCAACAGAGTAGGAACCCCCGTCGATGAGGATTTGTTGGTGGGTTGCATCAACAAATGGTTTCGTTGCCGGAACCTCGTTGCAACTGAAGGGAGGATATGTTGTGGCATCCAACGAAACTGGAGATTGAAGATTGGTTTGACCTAAAGCTGCGAGAGTTCGCTGAAACAGAGAATCAGAATTCAAAGTTGTCGACAACCAAGTGGCTAAACAAATATATCTACGACGGTCCATATGAATGGTTCTTTTGTGAATTCCTAGTCATACTGTACGAATGGCTAGCACGGTTCACTTATAAGAAGAATAACCATCAAGGACGAGAGCTGACATCCTGGACCCTTGGACTGATCCAGGAGCTACAAGAAACCAATAACAAAGCATCACTAGTGTCGAAGTATGGTTGGATAGTATTATGGAAGGATACATCACTGAGTTTGCAATCGATACCAATAAGGCATACAATGAAGTAGAAAGAGAGTTCTTCAACGGACCACGAGGTAGGTTCTTGTTGTCTCTACAATTATCTATTAAGATGCTTATTTGCGAGAAGTGTATTCTAAAAATGCACCTCGAGTAGTGGAATTCTTATGTGTGGAGGTCGTGGACACTCCGATGAAAGGGGGGAGGAAGATGGCAAGGTAAGGGGTAGATGGGTATGAGTTCTAAGGAAATTGTGAGGGTTGAAAAGGAAACAAGTGATTGTATGAAGGGAGGAGCAAGGTTTTGACAAGAGAAGAGGCAGAGGATAGGGAAAGGTCCTGCTGTGATCAAGACACAAGACTGCAAAGAACATCCACACTGGATGAAGCGACCCTATAGTGACGACGAGGACTACCAAACCCAGACTATGCCTAGGATAGCGAGAATATCGAACCCCAACAGTAGTGTGTCCACACCTCCATGCACTACTCCACCAACCGGTAGAAAATATTATTCTACGTCGCCCTGTCCGACGTGCCAGCAGCATTCTAGCAGTAGAACACCGTTTGTAGGAAGAAGGCTCAGAATGGCAGGAGACGAGATGAAGTTACCAATATTCCATGGAAACATGACTGATGACCTGGATCAGTACTGGTTCTTATGTGAAGTAGTTTGGATTTCCAAACATAGTGTGGATTATGATATTAAGAGAATCCAATTGGCAACCACCCTTAGGGGTCGTGCGCTTGGCTGGTACATGAGATTCATGCAGGTTCTTCAGGGGACCGCAACGAAAAAACTGAATGAGATGTGGGAAGGACTATTCAAGGAATTTAAGAAACCCAAATCTGAGGCCCAATATATTACAGAACTCAAGGAGATCAAGCAGTTTTCGAATGAAAATATTTGGGATTTTGATCAACGATTTAAGATCTTGATGGCTTGAGTCGGCTTCAAAATGAGCGATGTTTAGCATAAGGAGTGGTTCATTGTTGCACTGGTTCCACACATCATACATTTGTTAATGCAGCAAAAGATCGCAATGGATGAATGAGGCTCTGGAGATGGCGATGAAGTTAGAAGCTTCACCTATTGGGGAGACTGTAGTTGGAATGAACCAGATTCGGGCACAACTAACAAATTTGACACTCCAGCTACAAGATATTAAGAAGGAAAAAGAAGAGCATGATGACCTTTGCTACACGCGATGTCATACGGATGGACACACCAAGGACACCTGTTTGAATTTCCAAAATTATTGCTCAAAGGAGCACCGAACCCTTTGAGTTGCACTGGTGTGCCATGGTGTCACCTATGTCAGGTATACGATCATCAACATGAAAATTGTAGCTACATGCAAAAGATGGTTACGAAGGCAGAAAGTTTGTATTGCTCCTTTTGTTGCTCAGTAGGGCACGAGGAAAAAGACTGTCGAGCTTACAACCTACTTCAAGAAAGAACATATGATTCATATTTTGTGAAGGGTGAGTATCCCCGCACAATACAGCAGTCATAGCCACAGATGGTACAACCGACAATACAATATACACCACCTCTGCAAATGTAGTTTATTCCATCGCAGTCGTAACCGCAGTTCATGCCATAGTCGCAGTTCGTAGCACAACCACAGTTTGCACCATGACCAGAGTATAATTAAGTGTTGATTGCTCAGACTCAACCACAGTATGTTCAAGAAACGCACTATGTTGAGCAGCAACCGAATCCCCCGTAGCGGCTAGCCCAACCACAATATCAGCAAATTGGAGGATTTCGAGGAGGATTCCTAGGAGGATTTAGGGGATGAGGAGGAGGCTTCGAATGAGGAGGAGGATGAGGTCGAGAATCCATCTTGTGTTACACTTGCGAGGTATTTGGACACTATTAGAGGGATTTTCCCCATGTACAGTGTACATACTGCGCAGTAAGCAAGCATAATGTCAAAAATTTCCCTCAGTTGATTGCGAAGTGGCAGGCCAGAAACATCCCTCAGTTGCAGAACCAGTTCTGAAACCAAAACCAAGTGTAGACCTAGAAGCCGTTGGAGAATCAGCCTCAAATCTTGCTGCAGACTTAGAATCATCCAATGAACCCACCGCCGATNAGTTGCAGAACCAGTTCTGAAACCAAAACCAAGTGTAGACCTAGAAGCCGTTGGAGAATCAGCCTCAAATCTTGCTGCAGACTTAGAATCATCCAATGACCCCACCGCCGATTCAGAGTCCACCCCTGAACAAAGCTCAGAACCTGAATCAAGGACCTACAATTGCGACAATTGTAGTAGAACCTAGAACCTAGGTTGTCAACATTGTTGTTTTCACTCGTGCAGGTGCGACGACCGGAGAAGATGGACCCCATCAACAAGTACGATTTGCAGGGAAGAAAAGGGCAGCATTTGATATTGCAACAGAGAAGGAGACATTCTTTCAGACCAACCATGCAATCGGGAGGAATCTGGGTAAGTTTCCCATTATTGAAATGCATCTCCTTTTGATCCTTCTGTAGAGGCAGGACCATTGCGACAACATCGTACCTTGCAACAGTTCTTTGAGAGTTGTCTGTCGTTACCTAGAGATCCTGAGGCTCTCTAAGTTATTGATAAGTTGTTGTGCCAAAGGAATCAGACGTTGAAGGATTCCATAGTAAATTCCCTCCATAAGAGAAAGACAAGTAAAGAGATGAGAATGAACATCCAGATAGGGGACTACGAAGTTGATTCTGTTATTTTGTATCTAGGGTCGAATGTGAATACTTTGACCAAGTAGACTTAGCAGTTAATGGGAAATCCAACATTGGGGTGGTCCCCTGTGCAACTGCGACTAGCAAATTAGGCCAAGGTTCAGCCTATTGGTCGTGTCTCGAACCTGGTCGTCGATGTCAAAGGTATGAATACATATGTTGATTTTGACGTCATTGAAGTAGTTTATGGTGGAGGCTCCTATCTTGCATTGTTGGGGATTGGATGGGCCAATGATAGCATGTCAGCCATCAATTTCAAGAAGCAGGTTATGACATTGGAAAACGAAGATATCAGAGTCATTGCTCCGATGGACCCTCAGGAAGGACACAGGTATATTGAACCTATCAAGGATGAGAATGGTAGAGGCTGGGATAATGCCTACAATAACTCTAAGGAATACATCCACCCTACTGTTGATGGAAAACTTGGATGGAGTAGCACTAGCTCTGTGTCCTCTAATTCTAATGATGCTTTAGAAAATTGGAAAAATTGGCTTCATGAGGTGTCTTTTAGAAAGTGTGGACTGATCACACAATCTCTATGCCATGTTACAACCGAGATCGTCGAGCTACCGATCTACGAGGGGCTACCAGAGTTGTCTTAATTCCTCCAAGAATTTGAAAAGAAATTGTTTGAACCACAGAGGCTGTTGGAACTAGAGGAATCGTTGAAGGCTACCCCAGCACACTAGTGGGCGGCTCACAAATAGGAAATCCATGAATGGGAACAATGTCGACGATTGATGATGGTGCACTTCGGTGATTCAGAGACCTATCCCATTGGGATATATGATAGGCGAAATAACTCGACCGGTCATTTAATGGAATGTTAGGCTTTGTGGGAATCGCGACCCAAGGATGAGTGGGTCCATGATTTTTTTCATACTTTGGATGAAATGCCTAGATCCTGGTATTTAGCGACAGAGCCGCGTAGAACCATAACTACATGGGAGGAGCTATCAATTTTATTTGCACAGAATTTTATTTTCCATGATGCTAACCCCGAGGTCCACAATGTACTCCAACTCATTCGTGATGTAGTATTGAAGGTGGTGCCACCCGCATACCCTGTAGATCCACATGCACAGTGCCATATGAAATCCTTGATGGTGTGCTACAATATATCTGGTGAACCTAAAGATGATGATGACATGAGGAATGTCAATATTCCAGAATCATAAGGCAGTTGCAATGTTGCCGCATTGGACATACCAACCAACCCCATGATTCAGCCACTGAATATCTGAAAAGTTAACATTGGGATAGAAGAAAACTCAAAGTTTTCAAATATTGGGGACTATTGGGACGATAAGACAATGGCACAAATCACATATTTGCTACATGAGTTATAGGATCTATTTTCGACACGTTTCTCATAAATGAAAGGGATATTAGGGGATCTAGGGGAGATGAAAATACCATTGAAGCCAGACGTGAAACCTGTGCGATAGAGGCCATATAGACTGAACCCGCGATACAAAGAATGGGTCAAAGCTGAGCTTGACTGGATTTTGGGCACTGGAATCATTGATCCTGTTGAAGATTCGAAATGGATAAGCCCTATGGTGGTTCAGGACAAAAATACTAGATAAGTTCACATTTGTGTCGACCTAAGCAAGCTGAACGATGCCTTCCTGCATGATCCATTTCCCACTCCCTTTACCGATGAGGTCCTTGAAGAGGTAGGTGGTCGGAATATGTACTCATTCACGGATGGATTTTCTGGTTATCACTAGATCTGAATCACAAAGGAAGATCAGGATAAGACCACATTCGTCACTGAATGGGGTTGTTTTCAATATACAGTCATGCCTTTTGGATTGAATAATGCACCAGCAATATTTTCTCGGGTGGTTGTCGCTTCGTTCAAATACTTCATTCAGAAGTTCCTAGAGGTATACATGGATGATTGTACAGTTTATGGTTTGGTTAGGGATCACTTAGCAAACCTGCAATTGATGCTAGAAAGGTGTTGACAGTTTCGAATTGCATTGAATTCAAAGAAGTGCATTTTTTGTGCACCATTCGGAATATTGTTAGACCACATCATGTGCAAGCAAGCGTTGTTGTTAGACCCTACGAATATTGCACTTATCCTTAGTCTGCCATCATCAACTAATGTGAATATGCTTTGGGAAATGCTGGGACACATGGGGTACTATCACAAGTTCATCAAAGGATACGCCACAATTACAGCCCCTATGGAGAAGCTGTTAAAGAAGGATGTTGCATTTGAGTGGAATCACGAGTGTCAGGGGAGTTTCGACACACTAAAGGCCAAAATGGTGTCGGTGCCTATCCTGGTATTCCCCTATTGGAACAATGAGTTCCATGTCCATGTCGACGCCTCTTCTGTTGCGTTAGGGGTAGTACTTGCATAGCCAGGAGAAGGTGACCTAGATCATCCAATCACATTTGCAAGTAGGAAGTTCTCTTTTGCAGAAAGAAATTATACAACCACCGAGAGAGAGGGCTTGGCCATGGTTTATGTGCTGCAAAAGTTTAGGAACTATCTGTTGGGCGGTAACTTCAAAATGTTCATGGACCATTCTACTTTGCGATACTTGGTCAATAAGCCTGTGTTGGGGGGAAAGATCTGTCGATGGCTACTACTTTTTCAGGAATTTGACTTTGAGATAATTGTGTAGCCAGGACAGTTGAATGCTAGCGTCGATCATTTGTCTTGCATTGAGATAGGAGAAGATCCTACCAATATTGATGATGGATTTCCAGATGCGCAACTGTTTCGGGTAGAGATTGTAGATGACCACTATGATCCAATCATTTAGTTCTTGGCAATTGGAGTTTCTCTAGAGGAACTATCGACCAATCAGAAGAAGCAGTTAGTAGTGAAAGCTTCAAATTTCCAGCTGATTGTGGTGCAATTATACAAACTTGGACCAGATGAAATCTTGCGAGGGTGCATCTTACCACATGAGCAAGGACCTTTTCTAGTGGAAGCACATGCAGGAATCATGGGAGGCCACTATGGAGGCAGGGCTACTATGCATAAGGTGTTTCATGCTGTGCTATGGTGGCCTACCTTACATAATGATGCGACAGATTATGCGTGAATCTACGATGTCTATCAGCTTGTCAAAAACCATCACGGTGGGATGAGATGCCGCTTGTGCCACAAGTAACTCTAAAACCTTTCGATAAATGGGTCGTGGACTTTGTGGGTCCAATTAATCCACCAGGAAAGAGGACTGGTGTGCGGTACATCATTACAGCAATTGGTTATCTGACATGGTGGGTGGAGTCTGTAAAGGTTGCATCCAAAAAGATACCTAGTCAAACTTTCCCAATTGCCTTAAAACACTGAAAAAGTAGGCAATAAGGCAGAAAAAGCAGACATGTGCTAGGGAGGCCAGGAATAAAGTAGATTTGATTCCAGGAGGTTTCCCAAGCGTTACATCACTCAAAATTAGCAAGTTTGACGACTATGGATGTGTAGATGACAACTTGCATAAGGTGAAATATGGAAACTAGGCAAATAAGACAAAAATGGATTAATTAATGTCTAAGGTAGCTAACTATGGGTTGATTATTCTAACACCACCCCTTAAGCCTGACTTATGAGTAATATATTAGAAAATTATAGGGCCTAGCAACAAGGCTTAGTCACCCTTTACATATTGCATGTCCATTTAACCAAGGAAAGAGGCAAAAACCGAGTGGGAAAATCCTCCCTTAAACATGGACTGTAAAACAAAATTTGGAAATCTTGTCATCACTCATGCTTCACAGCATGATCAGAAATCCCCAGCAGTGATTTGAGATTGTTGAATGTCTTCTCACAAAAAACTTTGGTGAAGATATCAGCTACTTGTTCTGAAGATGAACAGAAGAGTAGGCGAATGGTTCCATCATACACAAGCTATCTGATGTAGTGCATATGGATCTCAATGTTTTTGGTTCTCTGCTTCTGAACTGGATCATTACAGATTTGAATGGTACTCTGATTATCACAGCAGATAGTAGTTGAGTATTCTGATTCGAATCCACACTCTCTAAGTAACCCCTGCAACCTTAAACATTGAGTTGTTGCATTTACAACTCCTCTGTACTCTGCTTCTGTAGATGAGAGTGCAATGGCACTCTGTTTCTTGCTTGACCAGCTGATTGGCCCTTCTGCAAGCATGAACACATATATTGATGTTGACTTTCGATCTGTGCTTTCACCTTCCCAATCACTGTCAGTAAACCCAATCAAATCAAGATCAGATTTTGCTTTATAGAAAATCCCATGAGTCCTTGTTCCCTGAACAAAGTTAAGGATCCTTTTGGCTGCTTTCCAATGGATCTCATGAGGCTGATCCATGTATCTAGAAGCCACACTTACTGCATAAGAAAGATCAGGTCTAGTATGTGTAAGATACAACAAACATCCAATCAATTTCCTATATAGTGTATTGTTTACCATAGGTGAAGAATCAACTTCTTCAAGCTTCACTCTTGAAAGGAAAGGAGTCTTGCTTGGCTTGCAATCCTTTATTTTGAATTTGTTCAGCAAATCCAAGGCATACTTGGACTGATGCACTTTGATTCCAGCTTTGGTTTGAGCAATCTCGAGCCCCAATAATTGGCTCAATAGCCCCAAATCTGTCATGGAGAAGGCATGGTTCATTGCATCCCTCAAGGAATCAATTTCATCCTTTGAGCTTCGTGTAATGAGAAGGTCATCAACATATAAAAAAATGATCATTAATGAACTATTAATCAGCTTCAAATAGACATTTGGATCTGATTTACATCGAACAAAATTCAGTGATAGCAGAAAGCTATCAATCTTGGCATACCAAGCCCTGGGGGATTGCTTAAGCCCATACAACGACTTCTTTAGCCTGCACACAAGAGATGGTTTAGTAGCAAATCCTTGAGGATGCTGCATGTATATCTCTTCAGTGAGATCTCCATTCAGGAAAGTACACTTCACATCCATGTGATGTACTTCCCATTTCTTTGAAGCTGCAATGGCTAAGGCTAGCCTGATGGAGTCCATCTTTGCCACTGGTGAAAATGTCTCATTGTAGTCTATGCCATGAACATGTGAGTAGCCCTTGGCTACCAATCTGGCCTTGTACTTCAAAGGTGAACCATCAGCAGAAAATTTGGTCTTGTACACCCACTTACACTGAACTAGCTTCCTCCCTGGGGGAAGATCAACCAGCTCCCAAGTGTTGCTCTTCTGTAGTGAGCTGAAATCTTCCTTCATGGTTGCTTGCCATCTTGGATATTCTGCTACATATTCATATGTATGTGGATCTAATTCAACCATCAGATAGCATTTCTCAATAAACATAGGATCTTTCATGCATAGAGCACTCTCAAATTGAGATCTAGTCCTCCTAGGGTCATTAGGATTTCCAACTAGTTCTCCAGCTGCATGAATGGTCTTGGCTGCCCATTTTGGCCTTGTAGGGCTGTTAGGATATGCAATAAAATCATGACTATCAGACATATTAGAATCAGCATGTTCAACTATCTCTTCACTTACATTCAGAGGTTCTGGTGGTGAAGAGGATTCTCCAACTTCCATTGTTGCTAGGGGCTCTTCTTGAAACTGAACACACCTTTCAATGAAGGCTTTGTTTGTGTTCAAATTGATCATCTTGTAACCTTTTGAATCTTTAGAGTACCCAACAAATAGACACTCTTGGATTTGTGGTTGCAAAGCCTTCCTCTTCTCTATTGGAATTCTAGCCCAAGGCCTTGAGCCAAAAATCCTGAAATGGGTCACATCTGGCTTGTGCCCACTCCATGCTTCGAAAGGAGTCATACCATCAAGATTTTTATGAGGCACCCTATTTTGGATATAGGCTGCATAGTTTATAGCTTCGGTCCAGTACTTTGGTGGCAAAGTATTAGCCTCCATCATGCAAATTGCCATCTCTTTCAGTGATCTATTCTTCCTCTCAGCAACACCATTCTGCTGTGGTGTGTAAGGGATAGAATGCTGCATCTGAATACCTACATCTGCACAATATTGAATAAACTCAGACTTGACATACTCACCACCATTGTTAGATCTAAGGACATTGAGTTTCCTCCCAGACTGGTTTTCAACCAAAGCCTTAAAGACTTTGAAGAGGCCAAAAACTTCAGACTTGTGTTTCAGGAAGTAAACCCAGCCATACCTGGAAAAGTCATCTATGAAAGTCAATGCATATTTGGCCTGACTCATTGACATATGAGGAAGTGGGCCAGCAACATCACTGTGGATTAACTCAAGAGGTGCAGAGGTTCTATCATGACTAGCTCTCTCAAATTTATGCTCTGGGTGTTTTCCTAGGATGCAACCTTGACAGACTCCTTTGGAAAACTTAATCTTTGGTAACCCTATGACCATTTATTTTTCACTAAGATAAAAAAGATACTTGTAATTTAGGTGGCCAAATCATTCATGCCAAAGCTTGCTTGCCTCATTAGCATGAATCAGAAGAGCAGAGGGGTTTGAGTAGGGTAGGAAGTGTGAGAACATGTATACCTTCAAAGTATGATTTGCAACTCCTTTTGCAATGACTTTACCACTTGAGATCTCTGTGATCTCAACTTCATCAGGGGAGAATATGACCTTCTTTGGAGACCCTGTGTGGGTCATCTGATACACTGATAAGAGGTTAGAGGCAAGACCTGGAACATACAACACATTGCTGAACTTACCATGGTCAATATCAATCCTGCCTTTGCCCAAACTTTCAGTGAGAATGTCATCTCCCAGTACTATTGGTGGACCTTTCGACATGTCAAGTGAGGTGAATGCCTCCTTGGTCGAAACCATATGTCTTGAAGCTCTAGAATCAATGATGAAACTAGGTGAGCTTGATGTGCTAGCAACCAATGCATGAATTCTCTCTCTATCTTTTGAACTTGATCCTCCTTCCCTCTTCTTTGAGGTGTCTGGAAGGGAGATGCCATTCTTCTCCAGGAGTTGGGTCAGCATGTCTATTTGCTTCTTCATGTAGGATCTCTCATAATGATTGCCCTTACTGCAGTATGCGCACTTGCTCATTTCTCCTTTGTTCTTCTTCTTCTTGTAGTTCTTCTTGGAACCTTGAGGCTCCTTCGGAGACTTGTTCTTGTCTCTCTTTTGCTCATGTGTATTTTTAGCTTTCTTCTTTCTTTTTGAATCCACCCTCGAATATCTAGCAACCAGAGCTTGGTCTTTGGATGGTTTGATGGTACCCATCATCACTAATTTATCTTGTTCTTGTGTGAGAGATTCCATGAAATTTGCAAGGCTAGGCATCTTCCAGGCTCGAGCTGTCAACTTTGTGGCATAGAAGGTAAAAAAAAACACTAAATAGTTAGGGCCAAGCTTCGAGAGTATGGACAAGACCAGCTGATCATCCTTCTTTTCGATCCCACATTTTTTTAGCTGCAAAACAAGTGCTTTGAACTTGGAAAAATAGAGTTGCAGGGATTCAAAGCTATTGGGACTCAGGGATATCAATTCATTTTCAATTTGATGTCCCCTCATCTCATCTGTCTTTCCAAAAAGATCAACAAGATTCTCCCATACTTCATTCAGTGATGTCAATCCATCAAGATGGAAAAGGAGGTCTTTGGATATGCTCAAACACAGGAGACCATAGGCCTCATCCCTCCTGTTGTGCCATTTAATATTCTCTACAGCTGCATTGGGATATGATTCTATTGCCATAGTCACTCTATAGATGCATTTCACTCTCAACAGTATCTCCATCTCTGCTTTTCATTCAAAGAAATTAAATGGAGTCAAGATGATCTTCTGAGATTGATCCATAGCTCAGAAATTGTCCCGTCAGTCAGCAGAATGCTCCCAGTCAATGATGTCGAACCTACAAAACAAATTGGAAGGAGAGAAATCAATCTAAAAATGCTCTGATACCATGTGGAAATTGAACCCAGGTTTTAGAACAATTACACTCACAACAATTGCCAATTACACATGCAAATTACTCACAAAAGAGACTAAATATGGAGCTAAACACTAAACTGTATTAAATAAGTGTACAATAGCCAACCCTGTGAAGTCATAGGCTGCAACAATAAATAATTACATGAGGGATTCGAATGCATGAATATTCCATACGAATCTAGTCAAAAGCAGGCTTACTAAATCTAAGCAAATCCCCCATAAGTGCATAAAGTAGTTTCCAAAACTATCTAGGAGCTCACGAATTGGAAAAATAAATTAGGCAAGATAATAGTGGATGGAAGGACAACTCATACATGCTTTTCATAGGAGAAAAGAGTGGAGGATGTGGAGGACAAAAAACAAGTTAACTTCACCTATGGGGGATTTGCTTAGATTTAGTAAGCCTGCTTTTGACTAGATTTGAATGGCATCTTCATGCATTCGAATCCCTCATGTAATTATTTATTGTGGCAGCGTATGACTTCACAGGGTTGGCTATTGTACACTTATTCAATACATTTTAGTGTTCAGCTCCATATTCAGTCTCTTTTGTGAGTAATTTGCATGTGTAATTGGCAATTGTTGTGAGTGTAATTGTTCTAACACTTGGGTTCAATTTCCACACACTGCTGCGAAAACAACAAATTTCATATTCGAGAATATTGTGACAAGGTTTGGATGTCCTAGGATATTGATGAGTGACTAGGGAAGTCACTTTATCAATCGAACCGTGAGAGCACCAACTGAGGAGTTGCAGGTGCAACATTAGAAAAGAACAACCTACCATCCGCAGGCAAATGGAACTGTTGAGGCCTTCAACAAAATATTGGAAACCGTGCTTACAAAGGTATGAAATACTAATCACGATGATTGGGATTTGAAAATTCCAGTGGTACTATGGGCATATCGCACCACTTGTAAAAGGTTTATGGGACATACACTGTTTAAATTGGCAAATGGTTAAGAGGAAGTCATGCCTATGGAATACATTGTTCCTAGTCTGTGGATTGCTGCTGCGATAGGCATGGATGATGCAGAAGAATTAGAAGAGCGCATTGCACAGTTGGTCCAGCTAGAAGAGGACCGCTTTGTCACAGGCTTCCACCAGCATGTTGAGAAGGATCGACAGAAGGCGTGCATGATCGCCACATTAAGAAAAATCAGTTTACATAGAGAGATTTGGTGCTATTATATGATAGTAAGTTCATGAAGCATCTCGGTAAGTTATAGATGCACTGGTTAGGTCCATATATTGTTCATTCAATTACTTTTGTGGGTGTAGCTCAATTACAACAATTAGATGGTGCAGTGCTTCCAAAACTTGTGAATGGAAGCCACTTGAAGCCCTATAGAATGGGGCTTGAGCCGCACAATATAGACAATTAATACAGTTAGCTGGTGGCTCTTGATGAAGCGACGTGCATTTATGATTGATTTGACCATTAGTGAGATGGGATCGCCGACAGATTTGGGGTCATTAATGCCAGATTTGGTCATGATGGACATCGTAGATTTGGAAATGATGATTTGGATCGGGAAAGTGATTATAAGAACGCGTGAGAAGCTGGCACAATGTATTGTTCAGTTGAATTGAGTGAAGTGTTGAGCTTAGTGCAGGAGTGGAATTGAGTGTGATAGGCAAGGAGTAAAATTTCAGTTGCATTATGAGGATTCCAGAGTGTGGAATGCTGTGCATTCCCGACACAGTTGATATTTTGAGTGAGAAGGAATCCCCCAACTGACCCACGCGGGTTGAAGAGGAATTCATGAGCATGCCAATCGGGTCCTATTTGATCCCTAGAGTGAAGCAGAAGGCCCAGAAGCCCAGTTCCACACCGCCGCAAAAGAGATACACATGCACGACTGCTAGGGCACAAGGGGAAGACAAAACACAGACCAGACCATCAATCTCGGTAGCTGTAGAATATGCAACACCCAGGGGTGTCTCTATCAATGATATCCCTGGATATGTTGCTACAATGTGGCCGAGGGCAAAGCCGAGGAAGATCATGAAGAATCAGAGGTATCTGTCGAAGTTGTCGCCACTACCAGAAGGGATAAATTTCCCGGTGGACATCATACCTACCTTGGTCAAGATGAAGTATGAAGACCATGATTTCTAAAGGACATAGCATAGGAGCCTTACCAGTCACTGCCTATGATACTTGTGTACCTATTCTACGGATTCCTCACCCATGGGCACAGGGCTTGGACAAATCGGGGTTGTTGGGGCTCATTAAAATGCCTCATTTTCGGAGATTGAACGAAGAAAATGCATGCATCAAAAAGTTGTTGGCATGCTTTAATGGTGGGATGCTCTATTTTTTAACCCTATTCCGAACATGGTTGACCTAATTGCCGACATTACGGGGTTACCAAAGGCCGGTGAAGATCCGGTGTAGTATTTGAGAGGGCGGGATAATGACAAAAAGCTTGCCCAATAGTTGAAGGAGAGATTTGGATTTCAGTATGATGGTCGTGCATATCACATCGACAATATTTCTGAGCGATCAGTGCATATCCAGGGGAATGTATTTTGGCTAGCAAGATCGTCTAGAAGAATCTACCTGTCCAATGCAATTCGGGTGTGGATGCATGTGTGCAAAAATGTGCTGAAGGGGTGCAAATGAACTGGTCCCTGTTTCTCTTAAACCAGTTGTTAGAATATGTTGTTGCCGCTCAGGCCAAGGAACACAGTTTTTCCTATAGTTGGTTGTTAATTCTTATTTCCTTTGTCGCATGGATGGAGCTGGAGGACTACCAGCTGATGTCATTCACTATGGAAAAGGTGCATGCTATCAGAAATTATGGTGGGTCACAGAACCCAGTCGACAGCAGGACTATCTGATCCATTTTTGGGTCGATTGGGAAGCGCTACAGGCTGCGGCCATCAAGGTTCCCCGCTTATCCAATTTTTTTGCATCCAAATATCAGAGGATCATTCGGTTTTCTATTAAGCCTCATTCTAGGAGCACAGGGATCCCGACAAAAAATGGCTGCCTATGGCCTACAAAATCACAGATGAAAAATTGGAGGTCGTTGTTCAATATTGGCTAGCTGATTGGCGCAAACCTGTGAGTGTGGAGGAGATCTCTATAGGGCCACCAGCAGATGCCCCTGATAATCCATTCCAAGCAGGGAAAGATCTCCATGACTCCAATGGAGAGTCATCGACGAAATATGATCCAGAAGCCCGACACATGTTGGAGGAGTTATGCACTAAAATATGCATGGAATTTGATGTAGGCAGCAACTCCCACTCGATGATGGGGAACCAACTACAACGGCACATCAAGGCCTTCATCGAAACATCTGATGCTACAGTGCAAGCTATGCATGTGTCTAGTCAAGAAGGGTTCGCCACGGTAAGCGTTAAGCTAGATTCTATTTTTGTTGTTGTTTCAAAAGTGACACCAGTGAAGGCTGTGATGTAGGATTTACCGAATATTAGCACCGATCCATGGGATAGGAATGTTCAAGTTCCCCTGAATGCAATCTACGCAAGAAGTACAGAAGTGAACTCACTACTGCAGCCATTTCCAAGCATTGCTATCCATCTCAACAAGTTACCTGCCCAAGTTTTACTGCAGCTACAACAGGGTGTCGGCCAAGTGTTAGCTGACAGACATAAGGAGCTTAGTGATGGGTATGTGTAGTCATAGGACGCCGCTAAGAAACTGCAGGAGGAAGGTGAAGAGCTGTGGAAGATCAAAGAACAACTTGCATAAGAAAAGGCGCCGGATATTGCTACATTAAAGCAAACAAAGGAAGATATGCAGTGGAAAGCCATCGACGAAATCACTGAGTTAAAGGAGGAGCAAGACCCCCTCATTATTGAGAAAGAGCAGCTTTGCGCTAGTTGTGGCAAGGTTGAGTAAGCTATTAACGAGGCCTATCAACACATCTATGAAAGCACGGTGGAACACACTGCCGTCTCCAAATCCAAGCGACTTGGGGAGGTGATTTCCTAGCTCTAGTTAACTAACAATATGTTGAATTCTCTTATTTACCCTGACACACCGCTTGAACAAATTGTCAAATGGAAGAATACAATTGAGGAGTTTGCAACCGAGTTTGAATATATGGAGCAGGAGGCAAAGATGATTGCTAAAAAAATGACACAGTTCTGGTAAAGTGTCGTTCAAGATGACCAACTAGAACAGTTGGCCAAGTAAGCGTGGGAAGCTAAAGCTCAATTGATGACACTAAAGATGTCGTTGTGCACAATTACTCTCATGATTTAGATTAAGCACTCTGAAGAGTTGAAGGACCTACAGCAGTGAGTTCCCCGAGCTCAAGAATTTCAGCACAAGCACAGCACCCAGCTCGATGAATTCCAGGACATTGGTAGGCAATTGGTTGTGAAAGCAATCGCTGCGCTGCAGGCAGTACAAGAAGGTATGAATATGGTGGATGGACAGGCCTGGGAGGACCACCCACTGAAGCAAGACCTGCTAAATTGGTGAGACACAGTTGAACGATTTTAGCTCCAGGTTCAAGAGATCTTGCAGTAGTTCGAGGACTTCAAGACCAAGACGACGGAGTACACCCTGTTTACCTGACATGGCTTGAGGACAAGCCACAAGACTGTGTTGGGGGCCTGTTGGCAGGGGTATTGGGTAAGTGATTTTTGCAGCACCGCGGAGGTTGTGTAAGCTCACATGCCATCACGAAGGACCACAACAGCTCAATAGGCGGAAGAATAACCGTTTTTGGAATTCTTTATGCATTTTTGTACTGATTGACCACATTTTGTGGATACAGGTAACTAGTTTGTTAGAAGTTAGTTAGAAGTGGACCGTAGATGTAAATGCGCAAGCCTATATATAGAGTTAGAGTTGCAATAGTAAAAATACAACTTTGGGGATCACTCGTATTTTGGGTATTGAGATATTTTAGCATCTGCATCTATCGTGAGCGGTATTTTGGCTATGTTTATGTTGATTAGTTTTCAGTCTCCTGCTATGGAGAAGTACTTCATGATGTGAATCTATTGCGCAAAAGTAATATGACATGACAGATGTTTCCCTAAATTGATTTTGTTTGTTATTTATTTACTGTCTTTATGCTCTGCAATGACAATGATGGATGTTTACTGTATCTGTTATATGAATGAATGTTATTGTTGTGATGAATGAAGTAATTTGATCTATTAGCAATCTACTGGTTATGACAATAGATCTGTGATGGATAATGTGATTTTGATAAACCGGTCTCTGGAGTACCTGTTGATTATGGATTTAAGTTGTTGATTCCATTCTCTCCCTTCTTACTGCCGAAAAATTGGTTCCGACAGCTCTCCCTCGACATCTTGGGTGAGACTTCATCCACTCTGTAGATGTTGTCAGTCTGGGTCAAACCTGTCTGTTCTAGTGCTTAGGGAGATCACGTTGGTTGGGCATCGATAGAGTAGGAACCCCTATCAAGGAGGCTTTTTTGGTGGGTTGCGCCAACATACTCCTCCATATTTGGCAACCTCTGCCATTCCTTCACCAAATTCATTAGCACTCTAACCATGCATACGCTCTATGCAATAGTGATTAACACTAGACATAACCAAAACATAAGAATTATCTCTTCGCTCTTCAGCCCTCCAACCATATCCACTCAGGCGCTTAAGCTAAGTCTTAAACTTTTAGGCTCTATCACAATCACAAAGAAAAATAATGCTTACCATACCTTGATCCTTCACATATGAACAACTCCACCACCAATACCTTATCGCAGTCAATTAAAAAGTGAGCTCTATACCTCCATCCTTGAATGTGATATCCAACTAGAACCTGCCATGTCACAAAACAACTATGGTTTTCATCGCACCACCGAGGGATATTTAACTTCTACACATTTCTGACTGCAATGTCTTCTTTCCATCGTTGATCAACTTAGTGTTCGATATCCTCCATTGGCTTACAAACTCATTTAATCAATCAACCTACGTCATTGATCTACCTTTGAAACACTCAGGCTTTGTTGATTTACTGTGTAATTCCTTCTATGCATGAAAACGATGATTCACTGTATATAAACCACTCCTTCTACCCCTAAACATTTAAAACTAGATCTTTCTGTAATTCTTATCATATGAATAAGATATTTCTCTCATACGATTAGCAATTCGATTGATATTATCAATATAACTTGATTTAAACATGAATTTCTCTCAATTTGACCAAAAAACTTAATCAATCGATTACCTTATGCACCATTAACATACATGGTATAAAATTTCTATGTACTGTAACACCCTAGTTTTGACCCCGTTTGCATTAAGTATACATGATACATATATTGTAATTAATCATGGTGTGGAGCCAAAGGCAAAGGCCCCACCATCAATTTGGTTCTGTTATGTTTCGGATAGAAATCATCACCGATGGTATATCGGGACATACGTCATATATTAAAGTTGTGGCATCATGTAGCTATGAATTTTAAGTAAATAACCCCAACCAGCTATGTTCACTACAACCAAATTGAGAAGGGGCATGATTCCTAAGGATAAGGAGGGGGACTGCTGAATCTTGAGCCATGGGGGAAAGGCCATGTGTCACCACTCTTTTTCCTCACCCTCCCTTGTCTCATTAAACAACCATCTTAATTGTTCTGCTGGTGGTTGGAGCTGTTAATGCTGGCAATGGAGTGTGGAAGGACTGCCATGCCTTGCCCACATACACACTCCACCAAGCTGACCCTTTACACTGACAAAAAGACCACTACAACGATGATCCCACTTTCCTATGACAACACTCCCTCCCTTGCGGATGATTTAGTTTCCTCATGTCGGCTAAGCTAAAAGGATCCACGATCCATTGTGTGGGGATTAGGCCTTTCCTCTCTCACACCGATATTCCAAATGGTGGTTATGTTCTTCTTTCTATTCACGTAAAGAATGAAATTTTCCCCTTAGACATTATTGTACTGTGTTTCCTCCATGCATTGTCGACTGTGTTTTTTTCCCTTTACAATATGGTATGTGTCATAGATTGCTATGGTTTTCCCTATGGTTTGTTAGTTGTTATTTTCCCACTCTTATTGGCTTAGTTTCCCTTGCGATTTGGGGTTGTTGTAGGTTGTTGTGGGATCGTTTTGGCCACGATAGGGCCAAGAATGATCCAGGGAGTTGCATATTCCCTCTCAAGATTTAATATCTGGTTGCTGCATGCACGCAGTGGTTTTTTCCTCAGACTGCATTGGAGTGGTGAATGAGGGCTTGATGTGCTTGATAAACTTGGTGGATTAGGAAACCACACAGACAGAGCTAGTGGGATGGTTTTATTATCCACAATCCCTGAATAGCACTGGAAGGGGGATCAGGGTCTGAGGTACTGCGTTGCAGAGAAAGGACTGATTTCCTTGTGTTGGGTGTGTGTGGGTGTTCTAGAAGCTAGACCAGTTCTGGTATCGGTGTCCGTAGCTCTTCAATGAGCTCACCAGCTTAGCATATAGCCTTTCCTAGCTCTTGGATGGCCTGATAAACCCAACTTGATTGGCTTAGATGATCTGTTGTTTGCTTGATAAACCCAACTGTGTTGGCTTGGCTGAACTGTGTACCCTTACGGTATTGTTATCCTTGGGTATGTGTAAGCCTGTTAGTTCCTTATTCCTTGGGGAATCATGCCCGTCTTGGGGGTGGCAGCATTGCTGAGAGATTAAAGAGCATGCGGGCCTATGGTTGGGTGGAACGTTGTAGCAACGTAGCTGGTTGTAGAACAAGTTCTCTATAAGATAAATATTCTTGTCTATTTTACTTCTGCAATATGGTTACAGTTAATGAATTACGATGAACATGTATATGAATGAATACTATTTTGCTTCAACTGAATATATGTGTGATTATGCATCTTAGTATGTTTATGTTTTCAGCATTTTGCTTCAGCATTATATGTATGTATATGTTCACGGGGCTAGATGCCTATATTTTTGGTGTATGGTAGCATCCTCTTCACCAGTCGAAGGGTCGGGGACGTTATAATATGGTATCACAGCTCTGGTTGCAGCATGGGCCTAAATGGGCCGTGAAGATGCAGTGACAGAGCTTATGTTGCAACATTTGGGCCTCATAGGGCCATGAGAAATAGTCAATAGAGGCAGGATTTCCTACTACCAGAAGAAACCAGGAGAAATGGGTGATGACAAGAAAATTCACAAAAAAATTCTAAGTGCCAGAATTGTCGGCTCATCGGAAAACTTAGTGACAAGTTCTTCCGATGCAGCAGAGCACTTAGTGAGAAGGCCACCCGACGGATGGTAATCGGAAGGAAATTGAGGAAAGGTTGCGTTCGTCGGCCGTCAACTCATCGGAGGACTAAGGGAGAAGGTCCTTAGACACAGCAAAACTTATAGTTTGAAGCTCAGCCGACACCACAGAAGTGTTAGTTTGAAGATTACCCGCAAGAAATTTCAAAAATTTGACGAAGTAATGAAATCATCGGTGATCGGTGATGATTAGTTGATTGCGTTGTCGATGCTTAGCTAATTGTGCACCACCATTGCAGAGGGCTAGAGGACTATCCTTCCGATGGATAGAGCCTCCGATAATCGATGCCATAGAGGAAAGACGTTCTGACAACCAACGCAATGAAATATTTTCAAAAATATTTCTAAGGAACGAAATCATCGGCGATCGAAAAAGAATAGTTGATGACGTCGCCAATGAATAATGGAAGGAAGATCCAATGGATGAAGAAAATTCAAAAATTTCTCTAAGGCATGAGATCATCAGCCATCAGAAGAAGCTAGTGGTCCGTGCGCCCGCCGTTGCGAAATCCTAGTGCACTAATCCTCTAACGGATACAGGTTTCGTTTGTCGATGCCATGATGGTTGTGTTTTAGTTGTCGATCGAAAGTTGTTAGTTAATCGACGACGTGTAGGGGAAGCTTTCGCCAACATCAAAGGAAGAAGAATTTTTTTTGAAATTTTGTTTAAGTGTGGAAAACCATCGGTGATGGGCGAAATATAGATGATTAGAGCGTCGATCGGCGGAAATTAGTTGTTCGAGCATCCGCTGTTGCGACTGGTTAGTGAATTATCCCGCCGATGCATTAGTATTTCGACTCACCGATGCCACAAACATTAGTCACCCCGACCACCAAAAAAGCTGTGATCCGCAGAATTTTTAAAGGGATCGTTGGCCACCATTGCGGCTACCCATGGAGCTAACCGCCCGATGCCGTAACAATTAGCGTTCTGATTTCTGAGATGCCACCATAGGGAAAAATCTTAAGGTTTGAAACTGCTAACACAGCAGAACCATAGTGGTTAAACTGTCTGAAGCCGTAGACACTAATTGCTCCAACTGCCAATAGGACTGTGGCCGCGAAAGACTCAGAAAGTTCATTGGCCGCCATTGCAGAAGCCTAGACCACTAGAGGTCCGATACTCCAGAGAAATATAGATGAACAGATCACTGAAGTGTAGTGGAGAAAATTAGTGGTCCTGGCCACCGAAATGTCGGAACATTAGTTGGGATGAGACTTGACCTTGTACAAAGGAAATTTTGGGGTTTTTCAAAGATATTTTCTTGGCAAATTTCAACTGTTTTTCTGGGAATTTTCAGCAGACTATCAGTGGATTACAGGGATGAAGAGATAAAAAAATTTGTTTTGAGCAAAATTGTTATTTTATGAATTTCCGGAAGAGGAAGGTAAGTAGTTCTAATTAATTTTAATGACATGCATCTAATAGTTTGCTACTAACACATTTGCAGAATTATAGACACCTCCAAGAGCAGTATTCCAGGTAGAATAGTGTGATAGAGAAATAGGTGGTTCAGGCATGAGAACCCATGATGGGTATCATGCTCAGGATTCCTACAAACGTGCGAGAGATGCCACTGGAGAAAATGTCCGTAATGGAAATGATGACATAGAGTCTAATGGAAGAAGACTCCAAGAGACACCGTCAGATGTTGCAGCCACCATGAGAAGCTTGATTAAATCCCAAGAAGGGCAGCATCAGTTGAATGCTGCCATGTTGCAGAGTTTGACATATTTGCAGAGAAAGATAGATTCTGGATGAGGTACATCAAGAATAGAAGGTAGTAAGAGTGGCACTAGGAGGAGAAGGAATTCCAGTGGGTAATCTTCCTCTGAAGAATCCAGTGGAGATACAAGTTCATCTTCTCGAAAAAGGAAAAGAAGAATACACCATAGGGATTGCTCTCAGGATGAATTTAAGAAAGCTAAAACTCCTACAATTGATGGTGAAATAAAGACTGGACAATAGGCTGAAGCTTGGATTCTTGGGATAAAGAAGTACTTTCAAGTGCAGGACTATTCTGGAAACATGAAGGCAAGAGTTGCCATATTTAATCTAAATGGAAGAGCATCCATTTGGTGGGAACACTTCAAGCAAGTAAAGAGGATCAGTGAAAGGAGATTGAAGTGGAAAAAGTTCAAGAATTATTTCAAGCAGAAATACCTCTTTGACAAGTATTATGATGACAAGATTAAAGAGTTCCATGAGCTGATATTGGGACAGCAGACCATGGATGAATATGCAAACAAGTTCTTGGAATTGTTGGGGTATGTCTGGTGCATCAGAGATGAAAAAGTGAAGGTCCAGCAGTTTTTGAGTGGATTGCCTCAAGCCTACAAAGATAGAATTGAGTTTTATGAACTGAGAACTCTTGAAGAAGCGATAAGGAAAGCTAAGTATTGCTATGAGAAAAGCAAGAGTAAACCTGATTAGAATAAGGCATGTAAGGATAAGAAGAATGAGAAGTTTGACCAAAGAAGGAAAGGTTTCAAACCTTCTAGATTTAGGAATTAGCAGAAGCAGCCATCCCAAGCTGTGAGTAATCCAGTTGGAGTGACAGGTGGAAAGCGTAAATATCCACCATAGAATAAAGGTCCACTCAAATGTTGGAAATGTGAAGGACCCCACTTGTGCAGATATTGTCCACTTGAGAATGAAAGTGCAAGGCTAGCTTATAACATCCAGGAAGAAGAAATAGTGGGTCAAGTAGCAAGGGCAGTCCCTAGAATTTATGCAGCACTGGAGGACCGCCAAGCAGATCACCAGTCAACTGTGGTTGAAGTTACAGGTAAGATTGTTGAACAATCTATTTCTATTTTGATTGACCCTGGTTCTACTCACATTTACATTACTCCTAGAGTAGTGGAGATTTGTGCTTTTAATAAGGTAAAGAATAGAAAATCTTGGTTAGTTCAGCTAGCCACTGGGACTAAGAGAAAGGTCAGTGAAGTGGTAGAGAAATGTCCATTGATTATGAATGGATTGATCACTTGTGTGGATCTAAATGTTCTACCGCTTGGTTCCTATGATGTTCTCATTGGAATGGATTGGTTAGAAGCTCACGGAGTAAAGCTCGACTGTTACAACAAGATTTTTGAATGCACGGATGAAGAAGGAAACCCAATAGTTGTGAAAGGAATTTCGAAGGTAATTTCAGTAAGACAGATTTCAACAATGCAGTTGAAGAAGTTCTGTAGGAAAGGTTTCCAGTTGTATACAGCTCATATTCTATAACCAACAGGAGATGAAACTCCTAGGTTGGAATACTATCATATGTTACAAGAATTCAAGGATGTATTTGCCAGCGATATTCCAGGGCTTCCTCCAAAGAGGGACATTTATTTCACCATTGAGCTAGTGCCAGGAGCAGCACCAGTGTCTAAAACACCCTACAGGATGAGTACACTGGAGATGCTAGAGTTGAATATGCAACTGCAAGAGTTGTTGGAAAATAAGTATATCCGACCGAGCGTGTCTCCTTGGGGAGCACCGGTTCTATTTGTAAAGAAGAAATATGGTACACTCAGTTTATGTATTGATTACAGACAGTTGAATAAGGTTACTGTGAAGAATAAATATCCTTTGCCTAGGATTGATGACCTCTTTGATCAAATGAGAGGAGCAAAGGTATTTTCCAAGATTGAATTGAGGTATGGTTACCATCAGGTGAGAATCAAGGATGAAGTAATTCATAAGATAGCCTTCAGGACAAGGTATGGGCATTATGAGTTTGTAGTGGTACCATTTGGTCTCAAAAATGCACCAGTTACATTTATGTGCCTTATGAACAATGTATTCAGTAAGTATTTGGACAAGTTCGTTCTTGTTTTCCTTGATGACATTCTTGTTTATTCTAAGAATGAGGAAGAGCATGCAGAGAATTTGAGGTTGACATTGCAATTGCTCAGGGAGCATCAGCTATATGCAAAACTGAGCAAGTGTGGCTTCTACAGAGATAGAATTCAGTATTTGGGTCACATTATCTCAGAACTGGGTATATCAGTGGACCCTGAGAAGATTGAAGCCATTATGAACTGGCCTACTCCAAGAAATTTGATGGATGTAAGATCTTTTATGGGACTTACAGGATACTACAGGAGATTCATTGAAGGATTCTCCAAGGTTTCACATGCTATCACTTCTTTGCAAAAGAAGGAGACAAATTTCGAATGGACTTCGAAGTGTGAAGAAATATTCCAGCGGTTGAAGAATCTTCTCACCAGTGCACCGGTATTGAAGGTTGCAAATCCAGAGAAATATTTTGTGGTGTGTACTGATGCATGCAGACAAGGACTTGGAGGAGTCCTTATGCAGGACAACCACGTGATATGTTATGAGTCAAGAAAGCTGAAAGAGCATGAGAAGAACTATGTCACTCATGATCTAGACCTTACAGCCATAGTACATTCTCTCAATATGTGGAGACATTATTTGATGGGTAGAATATTTGAGCTCAGGACATACCATTGTGGTCTGAAGTATTTATTTGATCAGCCTACACTGAATGCTAGGAAAGTGAGATGGCTAGAATTTTTATGTGAGTTTGATTTTGAAATCAAGCACATAAAGGGAAAAGAAAACAAGGTAGCTGATGCGCTCAGCAGGAAGGTACATGAAATGCATGTGGCATCTCTTAGAATTTGCCAATCAGATTTAAGGCAGCAGATTGTTAATCATGTTTCCAGAGATGAATTGTATGAGCAGGTAAAAGACAAATTGCAGCAGCGAGGTCTTGAGAAGAGGTATGAGGGATATAAATTGGAAGAAGGTGGACTTCTTACTTATAAAGACAGAATTTATATTCCAAATGTAACAGACTTGAGGAAGGTTGTTATGGATGAAATCCATCAAAATCCGTATTCTAGTCACCCAGGATATCAGAAGACAATTGCTACAGCTAGAAAGCAGTACTTTTGGCCAGGAATGAAAAAGGACATGGCTGAATACATTTCAAGGTGCATGAAATGTCAACAGGTAAAAGTTGAGCATCAACATCCAGCAGGCTTGTTGCAGCCTTTGCCAGTTTCAGAATGGAAATGGGAAGTTATTTCCGTGGATTTTATTACAGGATTTCCAGACAACATGATTCCATCATGGTTGTGGTAGACAAGTTGACAAAGGCAGCACATTTTACATCGGTGAAGTCTACGCATAAGACTGATGACATTGAAAAGATCTTCATGAAGGAGATTTTAAAATTGAATGGATTGCCGAAGGAAATAGTCTCTGACAGATATGTCAAGTTCACTTCCAATTTTTGGAAGGGCTTGTTTGTAGATTTGTGTACAAAGCTAAACTTCAGCACTACCTACCATCCTCAGACAGATGGGAAGACAAAAAGAGTTAATCAGGTGCATGAAGATATGCTTCACATGTATGTGATGGAAAAACCAACCAAGTGGCCCAGATTACTTACACTTGGTAGAGTTTGCTTATAATAATGGATAGCAGGCATCCTTGGGGATGAGTCCGTATGAAGCTTTGTATGAAAGAAGGTGTAGAACACCAATGACTTGGGATAACCTAGTGAACAGAGTTGTGCTTGGACCAGAGTCGCTCAAGGAAATGGAGCCAGAGATTGTAAAGATCAAGCAGAATCTGAAAGCAGCACAAGACAGACAGAAAATCTATGCTGATAAGCATAGGATGAACAGAGAGTTCAGTGTTGGGGATCATGTTTACCTTAGAGTGAAAGCAAAGAAGAGTTCCTTGAATCTTGGAAGTTGTGCCAAGCTGTCACCTAGATATTGTGGGATGTTTGAAGTGCTTGAAATAATAGGGCCTGTTGCATATAGACTTGCATTTCCTGCTAGTACTAGAGCTCATAATTTTTTTCATGTTTCTTTGTTTAAGAAATATGTACATGATCCTAACCATGTGATAAATTGGGATGTGATTTAGGTGGAACCCGAGGGAAAGTTCCAAAACGAGCTAATGCACATCCTCGACAGGAAGGTCACAATGCTCTGGAACCAAGCCATAGGGCAAGTAAAGGTGCAATGGGAGCACTACGGACCTGAAGAGGCTACGTGGGAGCTAGAGGATGCCATGCGATTGGCACATCCATTTTGTTCAATTCTGCGGAACATTGAGGCGGTACCAGTGTAGCATTTTGTTCAAATTTTGTAAAGCACTTAGGACAGTGCTATTGAAAGGGGAGGGGACTGTAACACCCCAGTTTTGACCCCATTTGCATTAAATATACATGATACATATATTGTAATTAATCATGGTGTGGAGCCAAAGGAAAAGGCCCCACCATCGATTTGGTTATGTTATGTTTCGGATAGAAATTGTCACCAATGGTATATCAGGACATATGACATATATTAAAGTTGTGGCATCATGTAGCTATGCATCTAAGTAAAAAACCCCAACAAACTATGTTCACTGCAACCAAATTGAGAAGGGGCATGATTCATAAGGATAAGGAGGGGGGAATGCTGAATATTGAGCCATTGGGGAAAGGCCATGTGTCACCACTCTTTTTGCTCACCCTCCCTTGTCTCATCAAACGGCCATCTTAATTGTTCTACTGGTGGTTGGAGCCGTTAATGCTGGCAGTGGAGTGTGGTAGGACTACCATGCCTTGCCCACATGCACAATCCACCAGGATGACCCTTTACGTTGACAGAAAGACCACTACACCCATGATCCCACCCTCCCACGATGGCACTCCCTTCCTCACGAACGATTCAATTTCCTCACGCGGGCTGAGCTAAAAGGATCCACGATCCATTGTGTGGGGGTTAGCCCTTTCCTCCCTCACACCAATCTACCGATTGGTGGTTATGTTCTTCTTTCTATTCACACAGAGAATCAAATTTTTCCCCTTGACATTATTGGAGTGTGTTTCCTCCATGCATTGTCGATTGTGTTTTTTTTCCTTTACAATGTGGTATGTGCCATAGATTGTTGTGGTTTTCCCTGTGGTTCATTAGCTGTTGTTTCCCCACTCTTATTGGTTGATTTGCCCTCATAATTTGGGGCTGCTATAGCTTGTTGTGGGATTTTTTTGGCCATAATAGGGCCAAGAATGATCCAGGGAGTTGCATATCCCCTGTCAATATTTAATAGCTGGTTGTTGCATGCACACAGTGGTTTTGTCCTCGGACTACATTGGAGTGGTGAATGAGGGCCTGATGTGCTTGATAAACCTAGTGGGTTAGGAACCACATATAAAGAGCTAGTGGGTTGGTTTTCTTCTCCATAATCCCTGAATAGCACTGGAAGGGGGATCAGGGTCTGAGGGACTGCGTTGCAGAAAAAAGGACTAATTTCCTTGTGTTGGGTGTGTGTGGGTGTTCTAGAAGCCATGCTAGTTCTAGTGTTGGTGTCTGTATCTCTTCAATGAGCTCACCACATTAGCATATAGCCTTTCCTAGCTCCTGGATGGGTTTATAAACCCAACTTGATTGGCTTGGATGATCTGTTGTTTGCCTGATAAACCCAACTGTGTTGGCTTGGCTAAACTGTGTACCCTTGCGATATTGTTATCCTTGGCTATGTGTAAGCATGTTAGTTCCTTATTCCTTGGGGAATCATGCCCGGCTCAGGGGTGGCAGCGTTGCTGAGAGATTAAAGAGCATGTGAGCCTATGGTTGGGTGGAACGTTGCAACGACGTAGCTGGTTGCGGAACAAGTTCTCTATAAGATAAGTATTCTTGTCTATTTTACTTCTGCAGTATGGTTACGATTAATGAATTATTATGAACATGTATATGAATGAATGTTTTTCTTCCGTTGAATATATGTGTGATTATGCATCTTAGTATGTTTATGTTTTCATCATTTTGCTTTAGCATTATATATATATGTATATATTCACGGGGCTAGATGCCCGGATGTTTGGTGTATGGTAGCGTCCTCTTCACCGGTCGGAGGGTTGGGGACGTTACATGTACCAACAAGAAATTCACTCTGATGACTCAAATTATAGAAATGTCAATTATTTCACAAAGAACTCTCTTAGAACTTGAATGCAAAAGAAGATCATTAAAACTAGAGACATTCAAACTCTATGTATGCTCCAGGATTCTAAATCTGAGATAACTCCTTGGATCTAACCTAAAATATCTTACATGTAGTCAAGATTCTGTGAGCTTTTCTAAAATCTCCTCGAGCTACCCAAGCTCCCGTGAGCTACCTAAATGCCCCCAACCTAATAATTTGAAACTGTATAAATACAACTTCAATTCTGTTTCATATATCCTATAAAGAAGGAACTGAATCCTTATTCGACTCAACTGACCCTAATGACTCACTAACAGATCACTGAATTTACTCGAATAACTCTAGAAAACCCTATCTTATGATTTACATATGGAAAGGATCAAATATCCTTATCCAATTTTTTATTCATCTTTTTACAAAATAAAGCAAATTTACAAGTTTGAGACCCTAGGTTTCCTTAATTCATTTGACCATGATGAAGTCATGGATGACTTCATTTTTTTTATAATGAGCCTATGCTCCTACATCACATGGCAAGACTGAAGTCCAACACTTGTTCAACGAGGGAAAGGAAGTGAGGGGCCAGATATTCCATTCTACGTTGCACTAATTCAAGTGAGGATACATGCCAGAATGTTTCTAACAACAATGTTCCTAGGGATGTAGAAGAGGAAAATGAGGCATAGGTTGCTGGTGTTGTTCCACCGTCAACCATAGTTCAAGGACCAACTCAAACCAAGAGGATTAGTTCAATTAAAGGATGGACATAAGAATATATGTTGACTACAATAGATGATGTTGAATTTAATGGTTATTATGTTAGATCACCTTCCAAAAAAAATGGAATTTCACCCACATCCATGCATTATTGGATAAATGGACTCACTCGTACAAAGTGGAAAGGGCTCCTTACAATGTTGTTGAATAAGAGGAAGAGGTGGTGGTTTTTTGGTGTAAGGAAATGGCTCAATTGGGCCACGGTATGGAGCTAATTCAATTAAAATCCACCATTACTCAAATCTTGAAAGGGAGGCCAAATCCATTAGAATATGGATTACCCGGGAAGATGGTGGGTAGGCTTTAAAATAAGGCATCCAAATCTTGTCTTAGGAACAATAGAGGGGCTTAATAGAGACAGAGCTTTAGATTTGTTCCCTACACTTATATATGAAAATTATTCATATAGTCTATACCAAATCTAGAACTATGATGGAAATAGGTTACAATCAGGAAGGAATTGCGACATGCAGGTAATTCCCAAGAGAGGGAGTAGGAATGTGGCTAAATTTTTTCCTAAGAGCAGGGAGTGGATAAATTTTTTGTATTGTTT
>LPNX010251767.1:261749-341925 GCA_001517045.1 Pseudotsuga menziesii | reverse complement strand
AACTTGCACATGGTGGGACTCATGGACTAGGAAAATAAGACAAAATAAATGAAATAATGTCTAAGTGGGTAAATACTATGGGTTGATTATTCTAACAGTGTAAATGCAATAGGTGGATCAATCTTTTGTTCTATTTGTTCAAGGGAAAGAATGAGCTAAAAAACTATATTCATACTTGTGAACCGAGGGCATGCATGGTTGCACATCCCCATGCATGGATGACCAAATAATTGTTTTTGAATTGTATTTCTCACTTTGTTTCATTTACACCTAATGGTGTCTCAACTCAAAATAGACACCATGGATGATTTTTTATGGCCATGGTAACCACCTAGCTATACAAACCATTGAGGAGGAAAATACGATAGGAATTGACTTGTTGACTTTTCCTGCACCTATCACTCACAAGTTGCAACCTATTGATGTGAGTGTGTTTGGAGGCTTTCAAGATTTAATTCAGGTCTAAGAGAGCAGCATGGATGGAAAATAATCCAGGGATTGAGGTAAAAAAAAATTGAATTGGATGAAATTGCAAGCAAATCTTTCAAAATGGTTGTCACCCCCTCAAACATCAAGGTTGGATTTAGAAGGATAGGAATATGATCATTACACTATGATGCTATTCTACATGATACTGGTTGCAACCAATATTTTCATATACATGGCCAAGATGATGCAAATGTTTCAAACAAAATATTATCCCTCTCTCAAGGGAATTTCCAGCCATTGGGTGATGATGACGAAGAGTTAACTGATCCTCAATATGACAATGAACCGGTTGAAGAGAACATGGAAGCTGAGGAGATTGGTGGGAAAATTCAGAATGTAACTGTTGATCTGAATGTCATTGAAGGTGGTTAGGGATATGGATAATTTTTGGGGATATATATATCCCATGGCATATATTAGGGGAGTTATCGAAATTTAGTAGGCTATTTTCTTATACGGAAAGGGTTTTTTTAGCTAAAATATATTTTCCCAATATTTATTAGAAAACAAATAAATCCAAAATGAATAAACTCCCATATATTAATGGGGAAAATGAAAAAATATATTTTATCCCTAGCAAAATCTCCCTCCAATCTATCTTTCGCCCCTAATTTCTAGAGAAATTCTAGTGAAATAATTCCTTCGCCCCCTATTTTCAATAGTGGAGGCTCCCAAGGGTTATTTCTCCCTCCATTTTCCTTGTAATTCAGGGATATGGTTGCATTTGGGCCTGTATTTTTAGTCAATTTCATGTGATACTTTCTTGAAGCCCTCAATTTATGATATTGAAGGGACAACTAGGGGTTATTTTGTGCTATATAAAGGCTACAATGATACATAGTTCAGCCACATTGGATTGCACTTGCATGTTGAAGGTTCTTGTTGATACGATTCCACTGTTCATTCTTAATTTTCTTGAGATTTTAATCTTTGCATAACATCTCCATTTCCAAAATCTTGGGTCTTGAAGGGGAATGTCGCACATACAATTTATCAAAGAATATGAAATCGCATCATGCTTTTTATTCAAGAATTAAAGTGGTATGCTTTTTATGCTTTTTATCCACAGTTACAATAGATTATTATATTGTAAATTTACATTTTATCATACTTTTATCATTGATGTTTTTTGAGGCATGTTGAATTCTAGGGCACTCTTAATTCTTAGGGCTCATTCGATGTTATTAGGGCTTTATTTTATCTTAGGATTATTGGTTCCATGAAAGTGTTATAGAGCTCAAAATATATGATTTATTTTATGCCTTGTCATGTTAAAAATATATACTGAAATTTATGTATTGTTAGTAGATTCTTCTCTTGATGAAGAGATGTCAAATGGATTTTATATATTTAGACTGAATTTGACCAAGTTGTTTAAACTGTGCTTTTATTAAGATCTTGCTTTGCAATTATTATTGGATCTAAGGCGTTAATGAGAGTGTATATGTTCATATTTTATGTCTGTTATTGTTGATGTTTGGGATGTTCTTAATATAAATGAATTCCCACTCATTATAATGGTGGGGTTACATTGGAATGGTCATTATTTTGGTTCTATTCTTGTAGAGTTGTCCAAAGAGTTCTGGTTGATTCTTTTATTTGTATCGATAAGTTTGTGACTGGTATATTTTTTTTATTCTTATTTCTGCATTCATCAATTTTATTTGTGGCCTAAATTTGTTGGGTTTGGTACTTGTTTTACGATATTTTATTTTTTGTAATGATCATTCAGAAGTAAAATGTTTTTTGGTGATTTGTTTTGATGTGTAATTGATATCATCATACAAAAATGGATCTAGTTATGTATGATAAATATATTATTTAGTTGGAACATGATACTTTATTTCCATCATGATTGTATATAATATGTACATAGCATGTTTGACTTGAGATGTAGACATTATGCTATTTGATAACTAGTTTTTTGCATTCAATGAGGGTGCTCAAACAATTTTACCACATTTTGCATGCTTTCAAAATTTCAAGGACATGGATACAAACACCTCCTCAGCTTATCCGAGAAAAAGTAGTCTTTAAAATAGTATTTCTAATGATATGTGTGATGATGCATTAATGTATTTTTGGTTCTTGTTAGTGTATGTTCTTATTTCTAATAATCATTGCAAGTTTCTAACTAACTTGAAAAATTCTAAATCAAATGACATAATTCATATTTTGATTTTCAACAAAAGAAAGGATAAATGGCATTTGTACCTATAAACAAATAAGCATGTTATTTTTTTTCTTAGAGGGTAGCTTTAAAATGAGAGATTTGACAAATAAGCTAATTGGGAATTCATACACTATATTAAGGTTGTGGGTCTCTATGATATTCCACGTTGTTATAATAATGGTTTTGGGTGCCATAATCACTCCTGTTGCAGCTGCAACAATTTCCCAAAATTCCAAAAAAATTTAGGACCCTCCTTATGCTTTGGTTAGCTTGATCTTATGCTTTGATTTGGTCAGGGAACTTTCATAAAGAGTTTCTCATGTTGAATTGGTTTACCACCTGTTTACATCTCTCTCTAACGCTGGAA
Organism: Pseudotsuga menziesii; assembly: GCA_001517045.1. NCBI lineage: Eukaryota > Viridiplantae > Streptophyta > Pinopsida > Pinales > Pinaceae > Pseudotsuga > Pseudotsuga menziesii. The sequence continues at coordinate 338,896 of LPNX010251767.1, read as the reverse complement.
ATTTTCCCTTTTTTATCAAGCCTTATCATTATTTTTGAATACCTTTGAAGCCACTCTAAATCGGAAGTTTGTTTGATTGACTTTCCCGCCACCGTTGCGGATGACTTTTGGCTTTACGTCGGAAGGTGTGGTTATTTCCTTGTCCGCCATTGCGGACGAGTTTTTGCATTTGATTTCCGCCGTTGCAGATGGGTTTTCACTTTCCTTCTGATTTATGGGTTTCGGTTTTCTTTTGGCTTTGTATCGGAGCCTTTTACCACCGCTCTCTCCGTCGTTGCGGACGGGTTTGAGCTTTGAGGTCTCGACGTTGCGGATGGGAAAGGTGTTAGGCTTTCGACGTATAGTCATTTGGTTTTCGGCTTGAGTTTTACAGATGATGTTCATGTTATGAGTGTCCGCCGTTGCGGAAGAGTTTAAGCTTTCGGCTTCTGACCCAAAAGAGCCTCCGACTTCCGACCGTTAGTTTTTGGCCTTGCCTATCGTTGCGGATGGTTTTGTGCTATGGCCCTCCGCCATTGCGGAAGGAGCAGCACTTTGCCTCCCGATCCGGATTTGTTCCCCGTCCGATCCGTTAAGTCTTCCCACGTGCGGGCCATATCTATATATTCACGGGGAGGCAAGGTATTATTTTATCGTATTTTTTCTAACTATCGCGCCTGTCGTTGTCGTGCTGTCACGCTCCCCCGGTTACTCAATTGCGGTACCCTCAGTACAGGTGTCTCCACAACGAGGCTTTCCAGACCTCTCCACATCGGATACGCCGTGACAGGTAGGTTTATTCACCTTCTCCCGTTCCTTTTGAGGCATGTGTAAAGATTAATGCGGTTAGTCTTAGTTACGGTGGTTTCCTTCACCCCATTAGATGTATGCGTATATGATAAGAGGGGGGGGGGTTATTTTGACTGCTAGCACTGGCATGTTTTACCTATGGAGAATTTTTTTCCCGTGGCTGTTGGTGCGTAGCCTTGCGCGCAGTGGGTGGGGGTTTGGTGCAGGCGGGCGTTACGCCACCTACACAAAACCTCCCTGTGTATGGTAATGAGGTGCAGGGGGAGGTTTTGTTATGATTTTCTGTAAGATTTTTGTAATTCCTCCTTTCGTTCGAGGTTCATATTGCCCGTTTTTCTCGAACCCCAGCCTGTGTTGCTCACGCCATCCCGCGCAGTCCTTTTGGGCTCGGTCGTTAGAAATCCTAGTCGGTTAGAAGGGATATGCCGCTGTTGTGGTTTGTTAGCTAGGAATCGCATGGGTAGTGAGTTTGATAGGAGCGTTTTTGCAGTCGGATGACAATAGTACCCGCAGAGAGTGAAATGTGTAGTCAGCTTAATGTAAATTTTCTCCTGCGAACTGCACAAGTCCTTGTTGATTTTAGTCCGACTCGGCTATTTATTGTTAAAATGATTGTTATTATAAAACGCAGGAGACTCTCACAATCATACTACATATAAATATGGCAAATTATCTCTTTTGTTGATATACACGGACTAAACTACTGAACACTGCACATTGCATTTTAATGGTTCTGATAGTCAGGGCATTTTTAGGCCGTACATGCATGCATTTGCTTCCCTACTTGCTATCACATTAAGACACATGAAAATGGCACATCGCAGATGGATGTAGTTTTATTGCAGTATAAAAGATGGTTGATGGAATGATTTAATATCATACAACACTATTTTGTATCATGCTAAGATAGTGTGCATTTGGTTGTAATAGTCCTGTTAGTTAGGCCAGTCAGGTTATGCAAGCTTATATCCTAGCTTCATGGACTAGTTGCTGTCATGATACACATAGAAAGAATAAAATGCTGCATAGTGTCTTGTGAATGTATGAAACTTGAATTTATCAATATTGCAATGTTTTATATGGCAGGAATAATTCGAATCCACCATGTCCAAGAGGCAGAAGAAGAAGGCCCCTATGGTCGAAGAAGGACCAGAAGTAGAAGAGGTCACAAAGACCGAGTACATATATGAAGACACTCAATGTGTTTCTGGTGTGGAACCCGAGTACAAATGGGGTGAAGTATATAGATTGATTTCCCGCAGGGAGGTTCCCGACATGGGCCTCGAAGAAGAATCCATCTATGCTAACATAGAGAAATATTCTCTCATGAAAGTTGCCACTAGACCAGAGCTGTTCCCATGCTCTAAGGTAATTGGATGGATTCTTCCCCGAGTAGACACCACTACAATGATCATGGGAAATGTTGAAGGACAGGGCTATGCTGCATTTAGCCCTGGATATGTGGCGTTGGCTTATCACCTACCAGAAGCCCAGGTTTTCTTGTCAGAGGATTGGCTGAAAAGCATCAAAATGGACCTGGTGGAAAATCTTAGGAGAATGATGTTGCAGGGAAAGCATTTTCGACACAGATCGATCAGTGAGTATGATACATCGAGCTTGAGGGCTCCCTACAGATTCATAGCCTTGATGCTCAACAGAATATTTGGGAGAGCTCATGGAAGACTCTTCAAACTTGAATGGATACCAATTATTTTTCATGTGGCAACTCAAGGCACAGTCTTCAATTGGGCCAGCATGGTGTCTAGCAGTCTTTCTTCTTGCGTGACCTCAGCCTTAGAGGGAGAGTCCAAGAAAAGATTGGAGTTTTACATGAGTTCAATATTAATAGACTGCATATTTTGCAACCAGGATTTCCCCGGTCTTAGGTGCATCCGATACAGGGAAAGGATGCATGTTTATGCCGCTTATAGACCATTATGGGCTCACCAGTACCATAGCCATTACAGAGAGGTCTATGAGCACTTCATTCTGCCTCTGTACACACTCATTTTCTGGAAGGAGTGTGACTGTATGTTAGAAGAAGCCATGCAAGTGATAGAAGAATATGCGGATTATTTCTTAACTGAAAATGGCATGTACTTCCGGATGTTTGGAGGATCAAGAACACCTTCGCTGCTGCCCAAATATGCAACGGATTACATAGTCCATAAGGAGGCATTCAGACAAGTGTTCATTGATGGAATAGGCAGTTTTATGTTCGAACACAAGAAGACTGCCTACCCTACTTTGCCATTCAAGCTAGGAAGCTACAAATTCACCAAGGTGAAACAAGTTGCTGAATTCATAGAGGAATTGGAGAGGTTCCATTTTGGGGAGATGCCCTACTGCAGAAATGATACCTGAGGCAAGGTTATTGAGCATTGCAAAGAACACAAGGTACACTTCAAGTATACCCACCATTTTGATAAGGAAAAATTTGTCTTCCGAAATGCCCCAAACATGACAATGCTAATGGGAAGATTCAAGAAAAAGATCACCACCAAAGGTGGAAAAGGGGACGAACAGGAAAAGGCTAAAGAAGATTCCAAAAAGTGAAATGAAGAAGACCAGAGGTTGGAAAAAGAAGTTGCAGAAAGGCTTCATAAAGAAGAATAAAGAAGAGCTGCTCAGGAAGCAGCAGAGAAAGCAGAGGAAGCAAAGAGAAAGATCGATGAGGAGTTTCAAAGGCAAGAAGCTGAGAGGATAAAATTGACACAGTAGTCAGCTTCTGAAATAGCAGCAGGGCAGACTCAGGAGGTGGAGAACCCCGAGGTACAGACCCCTCAAGTACCTGTTGCCAGCATACCCAGGGTTCCCATGCTCAAGCTGGTCCCATTTGTGCAGGAAAAGGGAAAGGAAATCCCTAATTTCAACACTGTGTTTTATGATAGAGGAACGAAAAGGATAATCAAGAGGACAGAAAGGAAAGTTGAAGCGGGAGATCTTCCAGGAAAGATGATAATGGATACAGCTGTGATGTTAGGAACATATCAGGATCCTAGGTTCACGCTGAGATCCGGAGCTGCAATGATTGATGCCTCAGAAGATAACATAAATAAGGTGATGATTGAACTGGAGTCATCTAAGAAAACCTCTGCTCAGCTGAAAGATACCTTGAGGAAAGAGAGAGAGGAAGGAAACAGGTTGAAGCGAAAATTTGAACACTTACAGAGGGAGATGAAGACTGCTGAGGCTGAGTTGTAGACCCTACATGAAGAGAGACATGCTTAGGAAACTACACAAGAAAGCCTTGAGCAAGTGCAAGCGGAAGATCAATAGTTGAAGAAGGAGAAGGAGCAGTTACTGGCAAAGGTGGGGGACCTAGAAGAACAGCTGAAGATCCTCTTGCAGGCCAATGATATGCACACCCTAGAACTGAGAAAGGAACACCAGGAGCAGATTTCTGCTTTGCACACTGCTTTGGAAGTAGCAAGAGAACCGCAGGTCGATCTTCAGCCTCTCAAGCAGCATGTATTGACCCAGAAAACCAAGATGTTGCAGCTGGAGACTACTGTTGAAGAAGAAAGGTGTAAAGTGCTGCAGATCGACGGCTGTTTGGAGGAGATTCTGGAAACTGCATCCTACTTTGTGGACAGGTCCCAGGATGTCCTAGAGATCCTGACTGTATGAATGGCAAGGTTGGAGAACAACGAGGAAACCCCAGCGGAGCTACTGGAAAAAGACCAGCAGGCCCTCAAGCGGGAGTATAACCTAGTGGAGTTTGCTATAAATACTGCTGAAGACTTCAAGAAGACAGTAAAGAAGACAAAGGGATTATGCACCGAATTCTTCAGAAGACTTCTCAATACATACAACCGGTGCCAGATAAAAGCGGAGGAGAGGCTTGAAGCTTTCCCAGATCATGATGCCTTTGTGGAGCTATTGCAGAAGAGATTCCAGGAGGAAGAAGCTAAGGTGCAGGATATCAAAGCCATGGATGATCTAATATTGAGAAGCCAAGTAGATCACCCAGCCATCAGTGTACTGCTTCTGGAAGATCAGCTCCGATTGAGTACGCCCAGGGTCGAGGCTATCAAGAAACAAGCTGAGAAATTTGAGATAAATATTCAGTTTTTAGAACCTTGTACTTTTGAAGGCATCGCTAATGAGGCTGCAGCGTGGAAGAAGTTTCTGGATAGTCAAGTGGGCCCTTCCTCATGAAGGGTCGGTCATTATTATAATTTGTAACTAACTTTTGTAAAACATTTTAAAAAAATAGAACGTTGGGAGATGAGAGGTTGGGAAGCCCAAAGGTCACTTTGGGAAGCCCAACAGTCTGACCCTTTTTGTATAAATGTAAAAGACTTAGAAGGAAAAAAGGATTTTTCCCAGTGAGACTGGTGAAGACATATTGTAAGAAGAACTATTTCCTTTTGCAATAGAAAATTACAGTTTGCCTATTGGAGAAAGTTTAGTGGAATATTCAAATGTTGTGCTATGGATTTGTTGAAGAGGAACTATTTCATTTTCAGCTTTATGTCCATTAACTGTGAGACCGTTCTAACTCATTGAACCTATGTTCTTGTATGAATGATTTCCAGTTTATTTCATGAAGATTTCCACTATGAGTAATGTATGCTGCTTAATAAACAATTGGCTATCTGATTGTTGAAATATCTTTAATCTTTCATGTGTTGTAGATAAGAATATAATCTACCTATAATTTCTGTTTATAAGGCATGAACAATCCACATTACTCATAAATAAATCATTTTCTAGCTCCCCGGGGATAGGTAGGTAGTTAGTTAGTTTTTTTTTATTCTTGCATATGTGATGCAGATGCTTGTGAGCCTAAGACGAGAGGTAAGAACCTGTGCATCACATTGTGACGCTCCCCGCATCCTCATCATCCTGCATTGTTAGTTAAGCATTTGCATTTGCATACATTAAGTCAAAAAATACAAAAACTCGGTGGACTGGGCCGCAACCGGTAAAACCTTTGTTTTGTTACTTGACCTACGGTGGCCGGACCGTAAACCGGACGGATTCCCTATACCAAACAATCAACGGGCTAGTTGGGAACGTTGATTGGGGAGAATCCCTTACTGTTGTCGCTTGCGAATTTCCAGGCCCCAACAACTCCATAATGTAAATTGTTCAATTCTATATGTTTGTCAATATGTTAAGATTTGGGTCCCCACATGTCCGGTGGACCATTGAGGGATGAGATAAAAAGTGGAGTCCCCACTTGACCCAAATCTAGTTTGTGCAATTGTCTTTCATTAACAACTCCAGTTGTGAGTGACCCAATACTGCTTGTGAAATGTATAAATAAATCCCTCCTCTCCTCATTCTTGCATTTGTTCATTAGAGGGTCTAAGAGTCTAGAGAGTCAATCTTTGGTATATGCTCTTATATTACACTGCCTTAGTAATATGTAGATTAAAAAATTGAGTCTTCCTAACAAAATATTCATTGAGACTTTACAAGGTTTTATAATTTGATGAAATATTCACTAAGTTTTTACAAAATTTTATAATTAAGTGAAATATTAGCCAATTTTTTATAATATCTTATAATTTAGTGAAATATTCGTCAAGATTTTACAAGATTCTATAATATAATGAAATATTAGCCAAAACTTATATATACATATTATATTATTGATAAAATAGCCTTCAATTTTTCCTATATATCAGGGAGATTCACCCATTTATTATACATGTAAATTTTAGGGGTGTTCTTAAAATTATCCCTAGTTAGCCTACCAGGATCAAACAATGAGGAATTGACATTTCCAATCGAACCATCACAACTTGAGTGGTTGGGAGAAGCCATGATGAATATGAACAGAAACATTATAACTAACTCGAATGACGAAATCCTTAACATGCCTTTAATGCCAACAACCTTGAATAATGAAGTGGACCATTATTATGTGGATGTCGGGGATGTTGAAGAGCGGGTTGTAGACATTCAAGTACTAGAAGATAATGTAGATGGAGCACTACCCCCAACTGATCCTTCCAAAGAGTCAAGTACCACACCATCACTTAGACGATTTCTGAAGTTGCTTTTGGAAAGAATGGAAAATTGAATATCAACAAAAATAATAGATCATCCTCGATTAAGTAGGATTTCATAGTTACTCACTTCAGACGACTACATCAAACCATTGGTAGAGGCAAAATAGAAGAAAAATAAGTTGCGGGAAGTAAAACAAAGGAAGAAGGATTTGGAAAAGGAGAAGAAGGATGCAAGGATCATTGCAGTAGAACAAAGAAAGAAGGAAATGCTTCAGGGAGCAAAAGAAAGGGTAGAAAAAGAGCACAAAAAATAATTAGCAAGGTAGGAAAAGGAACAAAGAAAGGAACAAAAAATACTTCAAAAAGTATATATGTAGGACAAAAGAGGTGGACAATGTTGCAAATAGGATCAAGAACATGAGGACAATGTCCAAACCATTGGATCAAATTGAGGATAATACAAGATTCTTCCAAGACCTCATTAACATCCAAATTCCCCAATACCCTATGGTGGGTTTACCTCCCCATTTTATCCCTACCAATGCAGGGGGAAATCCAATATATGCTTTACAAAGGCCTCCATTGAACCCAAAGTATTTAACACACATCAAAACTACGGTATATTGATTCCTCCTTGGTTGCAAGCATCACGATGGCCTCAAGGAAATGTGTGCATCTCAAATCATTTTGATCAAGCAACCTTAGGCATCTCAAGGCACTTGGTTCAAGAAACTATAGGAAACTCAACAGTGTAGGGCAATGAAGATACTAAACCTCTTTGATAATAAGGATGTCATATGCTTAGCTAGCCACAAACAATGTAGATTATGTCATATAGGTTTTTTTGGTTTTTTCACTAGTTCTAATTTGAATCCAATCTGAAGATATTGAATGTCATCAACCATAAGGATGGTATTTGTTTTCCCTAGGGATGTTATATGCTTAGCCTAAAGATGATATATCTTATATGTTAGATACAAATAGACTAAATTTTAGGCACTTTTTTTTTGCTACATAGGCAATGTATTTACCTGCTTGTTAACATATATGAATTTTGGTTACCAAAAACTGGGTCTCAATTATGGGCTACAAGAAACTATGAAGTTGGAATGCACACATTCAAATTTGTAGCGGTGTTGGAACTAGGGAAAGATAGGAAGAATTCAGTTAGAATTTTGCCCAAAAGGTAAAAGAGTCTGGTTGCATGAAGGAAGAGAAGTTGCAACAGAAGAAGAGAAGGAAGAGTAGAAGCAGATAAGGAAGAAAGAGTAAGGCAAGAAGAAGTTGTAGAAGAATCTAAGATAGAAGAAGAGAAGTAAGAGAATAATAATATAAGGAAAAAAGAGTAAGGCAAGAAGCAGTTGTAGAAGAAGTTGTGACAGAAGGAAGAAAAGCAGCAAAAGAAGAGAAGCCACAATAGAAGAGAAGCCACAACAGGAGGGAAGGATGCAACAAGATCAGGTGCAATAGAAGGAACCATGCTAAATAATACATGTGGTGGTGCAACGAATCAAAACGATAGTTCAAGGAAGATCATGAGTACGGGGTCAGATAGAATCGACAAAAGCCACATGTGCTGTAAGGAATAAAATACTCTTTGTAATTTGGGCTGCTAGTGCATACTGACAAAACTCCTCACAAATATTTGGATGGAAAAACTCCATATGAGGCTTGGGGTGGTGACAAGACAAGTGTTTCTCATTTCGGGGTCTTTGGCTCAAAGGATTGGTCTAGTATTCCTCTAGAGAAGATAAATGAATTGCAAACTCAAAGCAAGGAGTCAATTATGGTTGGATATGCTGAAGATGAAAAGGGCTACAAGCTCTTTGATCCCTCATCTCAGAAAACATTCATCAAAAGGAGTGTATAGTTTGAAGAATACCTCATGCAAGAGACCGAACTAGATCAACGGGAATGCTCACATCCTACACTAAGGATTTTTTCCATCCAATAAGGTTCAATCCCTTGTTGCAAGAGTTTTGAATCCATCCAAAGGCAAGAAGAAAGTCAGAGATTCGAAGCAGCAATTAAACAAGAAGTGGGAGAAACCCAAATGTTCAAATGGGGTTTCAAATCCTAACAAGGACAAGCACAAGAAGAAGAAAGAGAAGATAAAATGCACTTATTGTCACAAGGGGTGGAATCCATAGAGTGCTTGCATGAATAGCACCATAGACATGATGGCTTAGCTACTTGAGAAGAACAACATCCCTCTGTCAGAAGGCAAAAGGAAGAAAGATGGTGGTTCAAGCTCAGACAACAAAGAGAGGTGCCATGATTTGGTTGCAAGTTATTTAATCTCTTCTTCCTTCATCATAGATTCAGGTTCCTCCAAGAAAATGGCCTCCATGCAAGATTCCTTCTCGGCCCTCCATCCTTACAATGGTCCATCCATTCTTATGGGTGATGATTCAAAAATCCAAGCCAAAGGGATTAGAAAGATTGATCTTGAATATGGTGTTACAGAGAGAAACTTCCTATGGCTTGCGGTAGACCAAAATGGAATGAATGACACCAAAAATAAATCTACTTCAATATGCAAGAGAAACAAATGTTGCTAACACTAAGGGATAAATACCATACCTTATTCTGGACGGTTGTAGTAGATCCTTGTTGAGATTTTCCAACACGCTTGTACCTACAATTCATCCTCAACAACAACAGATAATGCAAGCATGATAGATGTTAAAGTGTTAGGTCTACTCTAGCATATATAAATCCAACATGTATAATCAAATACAACTACATCCATGGATCAATATATTCATATTCATACACATGTAATGGACGAGAAATGGATATTTCTATTAATAATGAACATAGATAATAGTGACAAACTCTGTCGGCACCTCATCAACATGGAGAAACCGAGTCCTCCACCATTTCAATCCTCCATCTCAATGACAAGCTTACAAGGCAATGGCAAGCTTGGGAAGAGAATCAATGTGTGCTCGAAAGGACAAAGGGATGCAAACTCAAGCATAAGAAAATGAGGAAACACTGAACAATAGTTTCCTTTCTCTCCAATGTTATCCTCCTCTAATGCATCCAAGAGGATCAATATATAGCCCTTCAATAGGAAATGAAGGGTCAAGTCGAATCATTTCCAGGAATATGGAAGGCCAAGAGTCAAGTTATTATGGACTCATTGAGGAAAACTCCAAATATTTTTTGCACATTTCCCATTTTACGCAGGCTACAGTGGAGCTAACTACGTGTACATGTGAATTTAATCTAAAACTCACGTATTGAAATAAACAGGTGTTTTTTAAGGGATTTCTTAGATCATCAAATTATAATTCTAGCAAGGGGGGTGCAAAGAGTTTGCAGAGGGACATGGGATGGCATAAAAGTGTGGTAAAACCAGTTATAACATATGCATACTTCAACAATGTGTTGTTTGTGCCTGATCTTGTAGTGAACCTACTCTTACTGTCTCAAATGACACACATTGGTGAAGCCAAGAGGTTAACATTTACTCCAAATGTAGTGGAGATATCAAAAATCTCTATAGGCCAAGTTGTGGCAGTGGGTTATGCTGACCATGATTTGAGAATGTACAAATTCTCTCACTTCCTCCCCTACTCTCAAGGGAATGAGCTCCTGTCACATGACAAGGATACAAGAAAGTTGTGGCATGAGAGATATGGTCATCTCAACTATAGGTACCTTCATTCATTGAGCAAACAAGGTGTGGTGGAAGGGATTCCTTCTATCAAGTTCTCAAATGGCACATGCAAAGGATGTGTAGTGGGAAAGCATATTGAGCGTAGATATGAGAAAGGAAAGGAAAGGAGAGTTGTCCAAGTTCTTGATTTGGTTCATTCAGATCTCATAGGGCCTCTTCCCACACCCTTTTATTGAAATTCTAGGTATGTGTTGAGCTTCATAAATAATTTCTCAAGGTACTACTGGGTGTGTTTTCTCAAACTAAAATCTGAATTTTTTGAGACTCTCAAAGTTTGGAAAGCTTTGGTTAAGAATGCATGTGGGAACAAGATCAAGGTTCTCAGGACTGAAAATGGCAAGGAGTATGTGAAAATTAATTTGCAGTAACTTTGTGAAGAATTTGGAATCCAAATGAAACATTTGGTTCCCTACACACCACACCAAAAAGTTGTTTCAGAGCGCAAGAACATGGCTCTCAAGGAGATGGAAACCTGTATGATGGAAGAAAAGGATTTGAATCCTAAGCTATGGGTTGAAGCCATTAACTATGTTTCATATGTCCAAAACAGAGCTCCTCACAAATATTTGGATGGAAAAACTCCATATGAGGCTTGGAGTGGTCACAAGCCAAGTGTTTCTGATTTCAGGGTCTTTGGCTCAAAGGCTTGGGATAGGATTCCTCCAGAGAAGAGAAAGGCCTTGAAACCTCAAAGACAAGAGTCTATTATGGTTGGATATGTTGAATATGAAAAGGGATACAAGCTCTTTGATTTCTCATCTCAGAAAACATTCATCTAAAGGAGTGTATAGTTCGAAGAAGACCTCGTGTAAGAGACCGAACTAGATCAAGGGGAATGCTCACATCCTCCACTCCATGATGATGTAAGTGATGAATCCTTATCTGATTTTTCTGATTATGATATTGATGATGATGAAGATGACATTAATTTATATCATGACTATCCCATTCATACCAAGTGGGATGAGAAAACCATTGAAGCAGTTGGGGATCTTGCTGGTGATCCACTTGATTCTAGGAAGACTAGATCTCAATTTCACAATGGCTACTCTACTTGTGAATTAAATATTACTTATAGATGCTTCATGATGGTTGGATATGATCCTAAAACATATAAGGAAGCATCACTTGAACCAATATGAAAAAAATAATAATGCAATAAGAGTTCAATTCATTGCAAGACAATGAGTCTTGGGAATTGGTTCCCTTTCCTTCCAAGATGAAACTAATGAAATGTAAGTGGGTATATAGGACCAAAGTGGTTGTTGATGGTTCTGATATCAAGTATAAATATATTTTGGTTTCCAAATGCTTCTCTCAAGTCCAAGGAGTGGACTATACAGAGACAGTTTCACCGGTTTCAAAGATGGACTCTATGAGGCTAGTTTTAGCCATTGTTGCATCTAAGCACTGGGAGGTTCACCACATGGATGTGAAGAGTGAATTTATTAATTGTGACCTTCATGAGGATATATATAAACATAATAATTAATTATTCATTGACTATCCTTCACTTGTATTCAGGTTAGATAAGTCTCTCTATGGCCTCATGCAAGTCCCCAGGGCTTGGTATGCCAAGATGGGAAATTTTCTACTTTCGCTTGGCTTTGAAAGATGTAAATATGATCCTGATGTGTATTTGAATCATATTGGTGACTTATTTCAGTCCATAGTGTTGTATGTTGATGAAATTTTGATTACATGTAGATGCACTAAATAAATTGGATCAATTAAGTCTTCTTTGCATAGTGAATTCTCCATGACTGGCCTTGGATTGTTGATGCAATTTGTTGGTTTGGAAATTGAGCAATCTGAAGCAGGGATCAAGGTCAGCCAACCAAAATATGATGTAGAACTATTATTGAATTTTAAAATGGATGAATGTAAGGAAACCAAGTTCCCATTCCTCTCATGAATAAAACTCGGTGAATTTGGTGCATCTCCATTGTTGGACTTCTCGTTGTACAAACAACTAGTTGGGAATTTGTTGTATCTTACACACTCTAGAACTGATTTGGAATATGTTGTAGGTTTTGTTTCTATATATATGAAGCATCTTGATGAGATAAATTGGAAGGATTCCAAAAGGATCTTGCATTATGTGCAAGGAACCAAACACTTCGGGGCACACTATGTTGTTGGTTCTCCACTAGAACTAGTTGGATTTACTGTTTCTGATTGGGATGGAGATTCCATTGATAGAAAATACACTTCCGGTTATGTATCCATGGTTACACATTGTACCATATGTTTTCCAATCAATAAAAAACACACCATATCCCTCTCTTTAGCTGAGGCCGAGTACAGAGGAGCAGCGAACGCAGCTACACAATGTGTGTGGTTGGAAGGCATTATTCAGGAACTTGGATTTGCATTTGATTCACCCATAGTCATTTGGTGTAACAGTAAAAATGAAATAAATATTTACACTAATTTAGTGCAGAGGTAGAGGACCAAACACATTGAAATACACATACACTTATACATCCGGATCTTGGTGCATGAACATGTGATATCCTTGCAGTATTGCCCTTCTACAGAGCAAATTGCTGACATATTCACCAAGAGATTCACAGAGAAGACATTCACATATCTTTGATCCCTTATTTGAGTGAGTGACACATGGGGATATATAATATCCACTTTCATATTTTTCTCCATGTCTATTTTTGAGGGGAAGTTTTGTTCCAATGTGGTTTTCCACCTTACCTTGTTTTGATGGACAAATATTTTTGTGTTGTATGAGGTGACTTGAGCCTTAGTTTACAAGGCCTCAATAATATTTTGGTATAAGTTGTACTAATTTAGGATTAAGGGAGGGTGTTAGAGAACTAATCCACCTTAGTACCATGGTCATACACCTAGGGTACATTTCATTTTATTTTATGCTATGTCACATGGTCCAAAACTTAGGCTATGTTAATAAACCTTGGTCAATTAGGTGTTTTGGACTCATTTGCTGCAGCTGAGGCACTCCAATTTGATTGTTTATAATTCCAAGTGCCCTCATTAATGAAAATTTAGTCTTGGTGAACTCCCCATCCCTTAAATAAAGGAATATGTTTGACCATAGGCACTAGTGCATGTTTTTGATGGTTTTTGGCTCTCTTTGGGAATTTATTGCTTCCTACATCCACTCACACTCACCCATGCCTAGAATGCCCTCATTTATTTCTCAGAATTCTCCATCCACCTTCCCACTAGCATTTGTGACCGTTTTGGATGGTTTGGGAGCTCATTTCCCACCTATGGGGGTTTTGAGGTCAAATCCTAGCCTGACAATTGTATGCATCCAGATGGCCTCCAAAGGCTAACGATTTCACCATAATGTAATATAAATATGATATAGACATATTTACATGTTGTCTATTCATAATAATATCATTTATTGACTATATTTTTTTTTGTGTTAATTTCACTATTTTTATTATTTTTTGTGCATATAGTGTGTGTAACATCAAATTATGAGAATCACCTTGGCTCCTAGATCCTACTATGAATAGATTCTCACAGAGATTAAAAACTGATCATGAGCTAAGAATAATTGCAAAAATAGGTGATTACCATATGGATTATATCATTTTAGACATGGGCTCTGATGGCAATTTTTTACAAGAAAGACATGGAAAAGAATGGTAAAATTGTGACTTGATTGTCCTCCCATTCATCTTAGGATATCAAATCAGTGGAATATCCTACCTATTGGTCGACCAATTCAGGTACCTGTTGAAATAGAGGGCCTGGGAACATATGCATATTTTGAAGTGATCAACATTGTCGATGATACAAACCCATATCCTGCACTTTTAGGGATCGAATAGGAGATAGGAACCCGACCATGATCAATTTTAAGAGAATATTCTTATAATTTGAATATTGAAATATACATGTGGTCGCACCAATTGATCCATTAGAAGGACATAGATGCATCGAACTAGTACACAGTGAAGGACAAGGTGACTATCTTGACCATATTTATAATCTCACATCTGCGAGAGATGATTATATAAATCCAACAGCTGATGGAAAGATGAGTTGGCAGAGTGTTAGCTCCTTTACATCTGATTTGGGTGAAGCATTAAAAAATTGGCATAATCGGATGCACAGAGTATCTATAAGCAAATGTGCAAGAATCACAAGGTATGTGCAATAGGTAGGAGTTTAGGGAAGTTACCTACCTACATATTAAGGTTTACCTAACCTTTCACCTTTTCTCCTATAATTTGAAGAAAAGGTTATAGAATCACAATGATTGTTTTCCTTGGACTTTGTGCTAAAGGATACACCTACCAGATGGTGGGGTACACATAAAAAATCTATTTCCTAGTGGTCGCAATGCAAAAGACTACTTGAGATCATATTTGGAGAAGAGATTAGTGATACTGGTCATAAGTATACAAGAATCACGGATCCCATCGAGCATATTAAGTATTGTTGCACAACATAGTAGGCATATCCATGATGAGAGTGGGTTTATCACTTCATAGATACACTGGACTTGATACCAAGGAATTGGTATACATCGGTTGAGTTGCGATGAGGATCTCTTGAATGGGAGGACTTAGGTACCAGTTTCACACATACATTCGAGTTTGCATATGAACACCCTTCCATTGATGTTGCATTACAAGTGATGAGAGTAAAAATATTTGAATATATGTCTGTCAAGATGAAAAACTTCAATCAGAATAACATGACGATTTAACATTAGATGGAATGTTACAACGTGATGAGAGAACCTGACGATGATGATTCGCTCAACGTAAAAATTCCAGAATCTGAAGGTACACATGTTGTGGAAGGAATTGGTATTTCTAGCGATCAATTCCTGAGTCCACTCAAATTTTATAAAGTTAATATTGGCTCATAGTAAACCCCAAGTTTGCCAATATCAAATATTATTGGGATGATGAGACTACAGGAAATATCATGGACTTATTGCATGAGTTCCAGGATCTCTTTCCTACAAAATTTTCAGAAATGAAAGGGATCGTTGGAGATCCGGGAGAGATGAAAATACCTTTGAGGCCTGATGCAAAACCAATCAAATAACTACCATATCGACTGGATCCACAGTATAAAGAGAAAGTTAAAGTAGAGATGGACTGAATGCTAGATGTAGGAATTATAGATCCTATTGAAGAATCTGAATGGATCAGCCCGATAGTAGTACAAAACAAAAAGGATATGGGTGAAGTAAGAATTTGTGTCGACTTGAGAAAACTGAATGATGCCTGTTTACATGACCCATTTCTGACTCCATTTACATATGAGGTATTGGAAAGTGTCGGAGGTTAGGAGATTTATTCCTTTACTGATGATTTCTATGGATACCCTTAGATCACATCGCAATGGAATATCAGCTCAAGACCACCTTTACAACGAAGTGGGAATGTTTATAGTATATGGTAATTCCCTTTGGAATTAAGAATGCTCCTTCTATTTTTTCCAGAATAGTAGTTGTTGTTACACGTGCTGTGGAAGGGCTTGGTATTTCTAGATACCAATTCCCGAGTCCACTCAAACTTAAGAAAGTTAATATTGGCTCGCTAGAAAACACAAAGTTCACCAATATCAAATATTATTGTGATGATGAGACTGTATGAAATACCACATACTTATTGCATGAGTTCCAAGATCTGTTTCTAACAAAATTTTCAAAAATGAAAGGGGTCGTTGGAGATATGGGAAAGATAAAAATACCTTTGAGGCCTGATGCAAAAAAGGTCAAACAACGACCATACCAACTGAATCCACACTATAAACAGAAAGCTAAAGCATATTTGTATTGAATGCTAGATTCAAGCATTATAGATCCTGCCGAAGAATCCCAATGGTAATACAAGACAAGAAGGCTACGGGCAAAATAAGAATTTGTGTCAACTTGAGAAAACTGAACGATGCCTGTTTGCATGACCCATTTTTTACTCCATTTATACATGAGGTACTGGAAAGTATCGAGGGTCAAGATATTTATTTCTTTATTGATGGTTTCTATGGATACCATCATATTCACATCACAAGGGAAGATCGACAGAAGACCACCTTTGTGGCG
Source organism: Pseudotsuga menziesii (assembly GCA_001517045.1). NCBI lineage: Eukaryota > Viridiplantae > Streptophyta > Pinopsida > Pinales > Pinaceae > Pseudotsuga > Pseudotsuga menziesii. Next base: position 322,398 of record LPNX010251767.1, on the reverse strand, counting down.
AAGTGGGGATGTTTCCAGTATACGATAATTCTATTTGGACTTAAGAATGCGCCTACTATTTTTTCCAGAATAGTTGTTCCTGCCTTTATAGAGTTTATTCACAAATTTATAGAAGTCTACTTCGATGAATGTAGAGTATTTGGGCTCATTAAGAACCATATTGAGAACCTTAGAATGATGCTAGAATTTATTCACCAATATCAAATTTCATTGAATTTGAATAAATGCATCTTTTGTGACCCATTTGGAATTTTGTTGGGCCATGTGTTTTGTCGCGATGGAATTTTGGTCGATCCTACTAAAATTGTGATCATCCTTGACCTACCACCACCGACTACAATTAAAAAATTGTGCAAAAAATTTGGACACATAGGATACTACAGAAAGTTCATGAAAGTACATGAAAACATGAATGCTTTGATAGAAAATATACTTGAGAAATATATTCAGTTCTAGTGGACAGAAAGTTGCCAAGAAATTATGGACAAGTTAAAGAACAAGATGGTTATAGCACCCATACTTATATTTCCATACTGAAAGAAAGAATTCCATGTACATTTTGACGCATCATCTGTCGCACTAGGTGTGGTGCTAACACATCATGGAAAAGAGTCCATTGACCATCCTATAGCTTTCGTGAGAAGGAAATTATATACAACAAATAAGAATTATACCACAACAAGAAGAGAAGGGTTAGAGATGGTATATTCTCTACAAAAATTCAGACACTACTTATTAGGTATAAATTTTAAATTGTACACAAACCATTCTGCATTGAAATAATTGGTCAACAAGCTAGTGTTTGGGGGGGAGATCTGCAAGTGGCTTCTCCTCTTCTAGGACTTTGATTATGATGTAATTGTTAAACCCGATCAATTATAGTTAGTACTAGACTGTGTTTCAAGGCTTGAAAGTGGCGAAGAACGTGGTAACCTGGATGATACCCTCCTTGATGCACAACTATTTGTGATAACCATGTTTAATGATCAGTATAGATATATCATACAATTTTTTAGTATGGTTGTAAGAGCTGTGAACTTCTAGTTAATTGCAAGACAATTGTATAATATGGGTCCTGACTATATTCTTCATCGCTGTGTATTAGAATACGAGCAACCACTGATCTTAAATGAGGCTCATGCTAGTGTTGCAGGAGGCCATTATGCTGGAAAAGCTATGGTGCACAATATTTTGCAAGTGGGATTATGGTGTCCCACCATGCATGTGGATGCCCATGATTATTGTTGCAACTGTGATATATTCCAAATAATTGGAAAGCCATCACATCAGGATGCAATTCCACTGGTACCTCAGGTAATTTTGCAGGCATTTGAAAAATGGGTCATTGATTTTGTGGGCCCTATAAGTCCCATAGGGAAGCACATAGGTGTGCACTATATTATCACTGTAATTGACTACCTCACAAGATGGGTTGAGTCAACAATAGTAAAGGAGTGTACTTCTACGACTACTGCAAAGTTTATGCTTGGAATTTTTGTGACAAGATGTGGATACCCAAATATTTTAATAAGAGATCAAGGTACGCACTTTGTCAACCAGTTGATTGAAGAAATGATGGAGGAATTCCAAATTCAACATAGAAAGAAAACACCATATCACCCTCAAGCAAATGGCATTGTCGAAGAATTTAATAAGATTATGGAAAATGCATTGACAAAGATTTTCAATGCATAAAGAGATGACTAGGATTAGAAAATTTCTGCAGTATTATGGGCATATCGCATGACTTTTAAAAAATTGACATGACAAACTCAATTTTTCTTAGTGTATGGATAAGAAGTTGTGATGTCGATGGAGTATATTGTACTGAGTCTAAGAATTGTTACGATCATAGAGATGAAATATGTTTATGTTGTCGAGGATATATTGTTGCAACTTGTACATATGGAAGAAGAATGTTTTGTCATAGGGTATCACCAAAACATTGAAAAATAAAGACAAAAGGTATGACATGATCAACACATTAAGAATAAATAGATTCAGGTCAGAGGACTTGTTCTTGTGTACTACAACAAATCTTTTAAGCATCTAGATAAGTTAAAAACACATTGTCTTGGCCTGTACATTATATCTCATATCACTAGTGGAGGTGCAGTGCAATTACTAAAGCTATATGGAACACCAGTCAGAGGAATGCTAAATGGAAGTTAGATGAATTCATATCATGATAGCAGTGAATTAGTTGCATAAAAAAAAGGGAGAAAAGAGAAAAAGAAAGAGAAAAGAGAGAAAAAAGAAGAAGAAAAGAAAGAAAGAAGGAAAAATTTAAGAAGACAAGTGATGCAGATCCTGAGGTTGTCACAGACAGAAAAATAAGGCCGAAGACACTTAGTCTATGGCACCAAAGGAACTCTGTCATGGAAAGTCTACAGGTCGCAATCGCAAGCACCGTAAGAATCGTAGAAGTGACAGTTGGCCATCATTAAGATAGCTAGCCATCATTAACATTGCTGGTCATCATTAATTTGAAAAAGCCCAAGAGATCTTGGTGGCGTAATTTTAATTCACTTTCCTATTGGTTGCACAATGATGACAATGGAATCACAAGGGAAAGTGACAGGTCACATAGTGGTTTTCATATGATGATTCAGACAGGTGGCCCACATGATGGATGGCGTTGTCACCATTCTACTTAATGTATGCATGTGTGAAGGTCTGATTGAATGAATGGGTAGATATCTAACATTTACCCTTTACCTTTCACAGACTTCATCATTGAAACTATATCACCCACGTCGATCATGGAAAATACTACCGGATATGTTCCACTATGGGAAGGGACTAGAGTGGAAACTGATCAAGTTCTAGTCATCTCTGAAGTAAGGTTATCACCCGATCTACTTGGTCCAACAACGAAAGTGTTATAGTTCCTACAAGAGAAAATCTATCTCGACAGTACTAAGGAGGAATGAAGGAGAAACAGTCCAATAGGTTATTACTATTTGCGCACTTGTGACCAATATAGGACTTTCTGTTATTTGCATATTTTCACATGCATATACATAATTGCTTTCTTTTATCCAACACACACACATTTTTTTTATTTAAATAGATTAGACATACATGAGTATTAGTGAAACACTTGTCATTACTTTGGATTATGGAATGTGATAGAACAAGTTTGCATCAATGACAATACATTATTCAATAATATCCCCCTTTGTCATTAATGTCAACAAACATAGAATTCCCTTAAAATCTAAATACTCCCCTTGTCATTTGGATTTCTCTTTCTCCCCCCCTTTGACATCAATGGAAAATGAACTCTCTTCTTTGCTGAATCCCCTTGGCTTTGTGCTCATTTCTTTCTACTTGGATTGATAAATTTATTGGACTGAAGTTTTTAGTTTTTACAACTTTTTCTTTGTGCTATCAACTTCTTATTTAATATCATTTTCTTTAGTTACAATTGTTGCTTTGACTTGGTTAGAAATAGACTCAAGAGATATTATACTGTCATCAATTTCTCTTTTGGCTTCTTCTTGCAGACGTGGAAAGGATTCTATTAGGTTGTAAGCTTCTTCCTGTAGAGGTCCAATCCCTTCTATCAAACTCTTGTGTTCATCCCTAAATTTGTTTATGTCTTGTTGTTGTAATTTGAATTCTAACAATTTATTCCTTTTCTCAATGCCCGATAGGTTAACCAGGATTTCACGAATCCTTTTCTATGTTTCTAGCGTAGTCCATAGATTGTTGTTTATCTCCTTTAGCTGCTCATTTTCAATTAGATTTTTTTATAGTTGAGAACTTTCTTCCTGTAGATTTGTACACTCTAAATCCTGAGTCTTTATGTTTTCAAATGCACTATTGGTTATTTCAAGTGTCTTCTCGCATTCTTTTGTAACTTTTGGAAGAGTTATGGGTGCTTTCGATAATTCTTCAATTTTGGTATGCAACCCTTGAATAATTTCACTAACTTTCATCATTCTTCTTTCTGGAAAGGTGTCCTCAATTTCTTGGAATTATGGAAGTAGTTTGAACACTTATTCTATTGCATTTTGTAATATTGAAGCATTCTTCCTTGTTTGTTCTACTTCCTGCCTTAAATGATTGCCTCTTTCAACTTATTCTTTTGCTTCCTTTTATAGGTTTGATTTCTTTTGTGTTATCTTGTCTTTCTCTATTTTCAACCTCAGACATTCATCCTAGGATTCTTTTTTAACTCATACTTTTATGCCAATATGATATAGTGGCTTCATTTCTCTGTCTATTTTCTTGAGTAGTAGATGTGTGTAATTCATACAATTCATTTTCAAATAAACATGATAGGAACAATTATGCATGGCTTACTGAATTTTTTTTCACTTGAGTGGAAAATCCTAGTGCTGCAAATGGGAACTTTAGATTACACACACTTAGATGGCAATGTTTCATTTATCTGCACACTTAGAAGACAATGTTTCATTTATCCACACACTTAGACAAGGATGTGATCTATTTGGATGAAATTCATTATTCTTTCTTTCTCTAGCAGACCAAATGTTCCCCTATAGGTATGCAAAATTTTCTTCCATTATAATCAAGAATTTTCCTTATTGAGTTGCAGGTTCTTTAACATCACCCTTTGTGGCTACATGCTCTGAAGTTTCTTCTATTGCATTTTAAATTTCTATGTCAATTTTCTTAAAGTCATTTTTGGTCATTGTACAAACCATATTATACTTGGACACTTTACTTTTCTTTCTTGTTGACCCCTCTCGATGAGTAGTTCATTTGCTCTTTTCAGTGGAAAAATATTGTTGAGTAGACTTAGGAGGCATCTCACTAAATGCTTCTTCTATTATGGGAACTAAATTGCTAGGAAATTTCGTTTGTGTGGCTTCTTATTCTTTTTTCAGTGGTTTTCTCCATTCTACATCCCATTCCTAGACTATTTTATCTATTTCATTTTCTGTGCACACGAAATTGCTGGGAATCCATCGCTTTGTAAGGTCTCTCTTTTCCTATACATAGGTATAATGCATCCTAATATTGAAACACACTATTCCCTTATATGCCTCAACTATATGGGGAGATACTCTCAGAGTTTCCTAGAGAAGAAATCTAATTTTTTCACTATAGACACAAAATTTGATATCATTATGTTCATGTCTTTTTGTAATTGTAGAAAACCACATATTTGTAAATACTGCACCCAAAAAGGGTCTTAGGTTTCTATCAAATAACTTTCTTCCTTCCGGTTCCTTCCATCCAACGAAAGAAATGTAAATTAATAGCCAATTGTAATGGAAAGGAGTACCCTTCTCTTAAGATTATAGGAAATCTTCACGCAACTCATTTAGCATAAATGTTGACCAATCCATCTGCACTCCTTCCACACACTTTTCTGCTACTGCAATGAATGTCGTTGAGATTTGATCCTATCATCCATTTCGAAATATTTTTCATGCTAGGATATGTACAACAAATCTTATGGTAAACTCATTTATTTGTGTGATAGAAAAACCTCTACCTGCTTGTTGAGTTCCATATTTCTCATATATCCTTTTTCCAAGTGATTTATCATGTCTCTTGTTAAAGAGAATCTTTTCATCTTTTTTTCTGTGCCAGGTAGACCCGTGATCGATTCAACCTACTCAACATCAATGGATATTGCTTTGTTAATCCACATGTATCTTCCATGCACTTGAGATAGTAATAGTTTTGTACATATTTTTACATATGGATTGTTTTTTAAATAAGGGAACTTCCAGTAGTTTCATTACTCCTGATTTTGGTAACCCAACAACCCATTCTTGGAGTACCAATTCACCTAATGTATGTTTCTCCATATACCTATTCCTGGTGAGTTCTGTAAATTTCATGAGATTGCCAATATCATATTCTCCAAGAATGAGATTGTCCACTTGACCATACAAATTTTATTTAGTAATCGAACCTTCAGATTCCTTTCGATCATGTAGCTACATGTTTTCCAGTTCAGGTAGGATGAGAATTGGGGTATACATTATTTGACAAGGGATATACCCACAATAATATTACACACGCGTTAAAGGGGACATATATTCAACTTTGTTCTTTGATTGTCTTTTGGGTTCCATGAATCTCATACTTTTTTTTGTCGCACATTGATTATTCTTGCAGTGGTTTTTATTGATGGACAAAAAGGGTTTATAATAGAAGTATCAAGGATTTTGAGATGTCGATGATAGATTACAGATTTCCCTTGATTTGGTTTGGCCTTGATATTTTGGAAAGTTTCTAATTTTCTTGAAGTCCCTATTGAACTTATCCAAATTCACTTAACCATTTTCCGTCGTTAATGTTGTTTCTGTTTAAGCATTTATTTCCATTTATGTCACTTATCGTTTGTCGCAGTTCATGTTGTCCATGTCCTTCACTTATTTCATACACACTATGCCTTGTATTGATACACTCCGTGTGTTGCATATTTACCTAGATTTTGTCCTTCCTTGATAAGTGGAATGTTTCTAGTTTCTCAAGATTTAGTTTATTTGGTCCAGATTCAATTAATTATCCATTACCACCCAATAATTAATTACCACTACGAGCACTCTTTTACTGATTTATAACTCCTTTTGTTTATGTTGCAGTCTCTTTGTGTGCACATATTTTTCTTTTACTATGACTGGTTTGTATGTTTAGGGACCGGTCTAGAGATGAAGTGCAAACAAAGTGAGCGCCCATACTTCCCATTACTTTGGAAGACTTAACCATTTCTAGGTTATCCATTTTCCTCCTCCAAATCATACACCTCTTTCCCTTTTGATTTAAATCATTGCTTTTATAAAGAACTGGATGGTCATCATCACTTGTATTCTTTCTCCAAAATTTTAGAGATCTACAGCTTCCATATTTGTGACCAATTTTTGCACTTGTATCAAATTGATATTTTACAAGTCTTCCTAGTATATCCAATCCTTATGCACTTCCCACATGAAGTGGTTTCACACGGTCTCTTTTGTTTCTCGGTGCATAATTCCCTTTTGTTAGTGTCATCCTTATATCCTATGCTTAACCTGTTAGGAGATGAGCATTGCTTGCTTAATATCTCATTTAACACAACTGTACTTTTGGAAAACCTGTCATTCATCTTAAGTTGAGTTTGTATCCTTTCAATTACTTGCTCCTTTTCTTTCAAAAACTTCTCCTTTCGCTAAGAAAATTCTTGTACTCAAAGTTTATTTCTTTAAGAGTGACGATCTCAAGCTGTTCAACTTGAACTTTGTTTTGATGTTCATTGATTATTCTGTAGGTTTCATCGCTTTGTCCTTGAAATTTTTGGAGTTGGTTTTTTAGCGACAGTATCTCTTCAGTTGACTTGGTTGTGTATTTTCTTTTCTCTTTCTTAGTGTCTTCCAATTTATTTCTTAGAATCATGATCTCTTTGGATAGTTTTTAATTTTATGTTGGTACTTCCCCCAACTTTCCTTCCAGTGCATTGCTCTTAAGTTTCTCCGATATTTTCAATTTTTATCCATTTCCTACAACTGACTGGTAAAATATGTTGTTGATGCCTTTGATTCTTCTTCTTCTCATTTTATTTTATGCATGATATTGGTCACAACTCTTTTTACATTTTCTATGGTGTCTCTGTGGGTGCGAATAATATTCTTTACTTATGTGATCGAGGGATTTTCTTCATTGCCATTTTATTGTAACCATGATGCTTCATCTATATCCATGACTTGTTAATATTTTGAGAAAATATGGAGATTCTTGAACTTTAAAACTTTTATCTATCAATCACTGTACAAGTGAATCTAATAAATAATCAACCACATAAATCATTCATCCACAAGAGACAATATATACCATGGGAAAACCCTTCAAACATAGAGGATAAAAATCCCAAAAATTATTTGAGTATGATACACATATTTGTAGAGAATGGTTTACAACACAATAACATATTTCCCAATAATAGATATCAACTACGTAGTAGAGAAAACAGATCCACAAAAAATATGCAATGAACTTGCCAAGTGCCCGACACTTTAATAACAAGTCAAAACTCATGTCATGGAATGTTTTCTTGGCACTAGTGCCCACATGCACTACAATTTTGAATTTTCCTTCAAGGGTGTCAAGTCAATGCCTTGGATTCTTCATCATGGACAATGATATGCACCATCTCTTCCAATAATATCTTTAAATGAATGATAAATTTCTTTGAACTGGTCTTCAATCTTTTAACTAAAAGCATGACCACTTAGTTAGGTGTCTAACTTAAGTGTCATGGTGCTTCAGTCTTAGTGTCATCAGTGCTTCACTCCTAGTTTCATTGGTGTTTCACCCTTTAGTGCCATCAATGCTTCACTCTTAGTGCCATCCATGCAACATTCTATTATTAAGTTTTGCATGGATCTTTCTAGTTAACTCATGCATGCTTATTACAACTGAGGCTTCAACATAAGCCTTATCGATTTAATTTCATTGGAGGCATACTTAGACAAATCGAATTCATTCTCTCTATGCTTTATCTCTTTATAATTTAATATTTACTATATGGTCCATATGTGTATCAATTATTTATCCATCTTATGATATCACAATCAGAAGAATTTTCACACATACCGATGATCATATCATATTCCTGGGTCATGCAATTATATGCTAAAGTAAATCACTCTAGAGCTAGCTAACCTCTAAATGAGACTTATAGCACTCAATGACCATGACTAGTAATACATCATATAGTATTTCTGTTTTACCAAGTAAACTATGACACCTCAACAAATGGAGTTCCACAGTCTTGATACAACATAAGACTTCAATCTTGATACCACAAAAGATCATCTACACAATTAGATATCCATCTCATAGAGTGTCATCTATGAGAATCATTAACTTGATACACCACAATTCCATACTTGATACAACACAAGTCTATACAATTGGTACAACAAAATACCAATATTGAACAACATAAGACTACAGGTCTATAATCTCACCTCAATAGATGAGGATATAGATGGGACATTATACAACACAAGTCTAGAGAATGACTCCCGATGTTGTACAAATATCATGACTGCATAGAATTTGTCTTCTAGATGATAATATGTTACTAATGACACCCACTCTTATACAAATTGTTGGTTTTATCTTATAACTAAGAGAAGGGGTGAATCAATAATATCGTAGATACATGTATTATTTCACTCAACCAAATTTTCACCAATTAAAACTTTTCAGCAGCACAATAACAAATACAATAGTGCACAAATTCCTCAGAATAATTGTATATCTATAAATATATATGAATGTTTACATCAGTGGGAGATTACAATTTCCAAACATGAGCACCCACTCATATCAGGTGTTGACCTGATCCCCAAGTACAATCTACGTGATCTGGATTTATGGAGGAACGCAATAGAATAAACAAATAACCATAGAAACAAAGATGTAGTGGAAATAACACTTCATTTCATTAATCAAAGAACTGAAACTTGTTTACATACATAATGGAAATAAACTAGCTATAGTGCTGGTAGCTTATCTCTGAGAAGAGATGTGGCGGCTACATGCCCCTGAAATCTGTGTAATAATGAGGCTCGAAGGCCTATATATTATTGAGAAACAATGGAAACCCTACACATCCAAAAACCTAACCCTAGGAGGTGAAACGTCGGAATGTGTGCCCTGTTGGGTAACTTGGTACATAAATTTCCCGAGGTCGTAACTTTAGCATACTACCTCTGTTTGACGCGCATGATACATCATTAGAAATATCTGTTCAAGGACTACATCCATATACAAAAAATTTGAGTTTGAAATGGACTCATATTTTCCCAACCATTCGATGCCAAAAAACCATCGTTTAAGGCCTCAAAACGACTCCGAAAGTTTAGGACCCAAAAACTGCTAAAAATAGTAAATTGTGCTACAATTAAGGAAACTGGAAAACTGAAAGAAACAATGGTGGGGGTCCAAGTGGAATAGGTGGGTGGCCACCAATATCCTCTTGGATCATTCCTCCCCCCTTAGGAGGCACTGGTCCCCATTGTGTTGAGTTCCTCTGTGAGATGAGGAAACTTCTGCTGAACTTGGTCCCTGGTGAAGGAGTTGGCCTACTTTGACAACTCAATATAGCTGGATCTTATGTTGGTGGGTGTTCTTGATCTATATGTCCATAATTTTATCAGTTGTGGCTTGTTCCATGTATTCAGGGTTTAACTCTGTTGGTGTGAGTTGTTCTGCCATGTCTGATGTGTCCAGTAGAGGTGGAAAGTAGGGTCGAAGGCGGTCCACATTGAACACTCGGTGCAGACCAAGGAATGGTGGAATATTGAGCTAGAAGGAATTGTCCCCAATAGCCTTGGTGATGGTGTATGGCCCATATTGGAGCAGGAAAAGCTTGTGGTGGGGTCCAGTGAGGCACTCCTTCTGCAAATGTAGCCACACTTTGTCTCCCACCTGGAAGTTGTGTTGTACCCGATGCTGATCATGTCACTGCTTGTACTTAGCATTGGATCTGTCCAATATGTCATGAACCTGTTGGTGAATGTGTTGAATGCGCTCAATGAAGCTATTCACCTTGGAAACTTCATACTAGATATGAGCTGAATCAGCCTGAGTAGATGCAAATGGCATGGCTACGTCAATGGGACATAGTGGCTGGAATCCCAAGCCCACTTGAAAGGGGCTGTAGTCAGTTGAGCTTTGGAGGGCCCAGTTATAGCTGTGTTTTACATAGGGGAGGCTCTCATCCCATGTGCGTGGATGCTTTGAGTTGTACATGTGCAAAATGTGTACGATCATCTTGTTGATGACCTCTTTTTGGACATCAGTCTGGGGGTGGAAAGTTGTGGAATTTGTTATTTTGGTGTCTAGCATTGACCATAGGCTAGACCAGAATGTACTAAGGAACCTGCTGTCCTGATCTGAGATTATAGACTGTGGGATCCAAAAGTGTACCCAAACTCATTCAAAGAAGAGTTTAGCAGTGGCTTCTGCTGTGATATTCTTCTTTCAGGCCGCCACTATGGCCATCTTTAAGAATCTATCAACAACCACAAACACACAGTCATTGTCGTTCTTAGTAGAAGGAAATCCCGACATGTAATCCATGGAAATTGATTCCCAAGGTCAACTAGGGGTAGGAAACAAAGTATAGAGGCCTTGCTTCTTGATGGATGGTTTGGAAATGGTGCATTCAGTGCAGGATCGGATGTACTTCTTGACGTCTTGTTGAAGGTTTGGCTAGTAAAAATAATTCTGCAGTATTACCACTGTTTTCTCGACCCCAAAATGCCAATCAACCCGAATGTAGTGCGCTTCCCAAATCATCTTTGTAGCAAGGATTTCTCCCTGCTACAGGGTCAAGAATGGCTCCCTTATGCCTATAGGGCACAAGGGTAGGTTCTTGCTAATGGTAAATGCAGAAAAACGAAATGGAAATAAGAGAAGCAGAACAATAAACTAAGCTAAGCTAATCTAAACAAGAAGAAGAAGCAAATGGCAAGAATAGTAAACTAAATATAATGGCAGAAAGAAGAAAATGAAGCTATGGTGAACCCCTCTGCAGAAAATGGGTTAAGGTTCTGCCTCCTTAAAACTTGCAAATAAACCCTAAGCTACAAGAACTTGTAAAACAATGTTAAATAAAACCTGCAAATGGAATAAGAGTTAGAAAACAAAGCATGTTAAACACATAAGAAGCAAAAATAAAACATGGGTATACCTTCTCTTGGGTGGAAATGGGCCACCATGCCCTAGCTCATGGGAGCACCTCTCTTGGTTGGGGAGCAATGGCTCAAATGGAAATGGAGATGGAGGGAGTGTGGGTGGCTTGAGAGGCAAATGTGTCTCAAGGCATCCACGGGAAACATAACAATATGCAAGGGAGAAGTGTTTTGAAAGTGATCCCCCACCCTCCTTTTATAGCTTTTCCAAGGGGTTTTAGGGTTTTAAGCCCTTGGTTAGGGCTTTAGCCCCTTTTTTGGGCCTTTAGCCCCTTCCGCCCTAACTTTAGCCCCTTTTAGGGTTTTAGCCCCTTTTTGAGGGCTTTAGTTCCTAGGGGGCTATTTTGGGCTCCTTTTTGGGGTTTTTAGCCCTTTTTCTTCATCCTTAGGCTATTTTGGAGTTGTGGGGGTCCAATGGAGGGTCTTATGGAGTGATATGAAGGTTGTGAGATGGTGTCCTTGGGTGGTGTAGGCCATTGAGAGCTATGTGGAGGATTTTTGGGTTAACAGATTTCCCCCTGATGTGTGAGGGCAGGAGCTCAACGTATGGCCGATGGACATCATAGGATTTGTTATGTAGAGGTGGTGCTTCCGGGGCTAGGGCATGGTGGCTTTTGGTTTTGTATTAATATGGTTCCCATCAATGGGTGAAATACAATAAATGTGTGACATGTATATGGACGAGGCGGGCATCCCCATGCTCGTGATAATGTCAAAAGAATCATTTCATCTAAGCTCTAAAATACAAGAGCTAATGATATACAACTGTTGTTACAATGATGGTTGCCTCCATGTGAGGCTAAATACAATATTGATCTGGTACATTGGACCCATGGAATTCTCATGGAATGCTATATCTTCATGATTGATGGTCTGCTGGATCTGGTACATAGTTGTGTGGACTCGCTGATTGAGAGTCAGAGTCTCTGCGGTACAAGTATGCTCCATCAATCATAAAGGTATATCAAAGCACTGCTGGGGCTTCTTAACACTATCTCCAACGCAACCCGGAAATCACAAGGGACATAACCTGTTTAGGTCCCTCAAGTGGACTTCACCAATGTGCTAGAGTCGGGTGACATCTGGGGTCTTCAACCAAGTACTATGCGGAACAAACCCTGTACAAATCTCAATGGTGCAATGATGGAGTTGAAGTTGAGCATGTGAGAAACAACCATCCCAAGAGGCAGTAAGGACTCCTCTCAAGTGGTCCAAGGAACTCATCAATGATGTTAATGAAACCAAGGTATAGGAACCTCTGGGTCTATCCTCTGGAATATGTGTGTTGGTGTCGACAGAGGGAGACCTGCCCCTAGTCAAGGCAATGATGTTTCCTTGACCAGGAGCACGAGGTGGAAAACTAAAAGGTGTGAAGCAATCTGCGGACTGACTCATTGAATTGGGGGGGGGAGGGGAGGGAAGGGAAAAACTGAATAGGGGCAGGGAGGGAGTGGGAGACTCAAACTTCCTTTGTTTAGAGTATGACGGCAGGGCGGACCAGGAAACAAATGAAATTGACTCATGGGAATGGGATCATAGCTATAATACCGGGAATGTCGCTGCAGATGGGAAATACTTGGAGGAGGTGGACACTTTTGATACTGATGGGATCCAAGGAAGACACATTGCAGAGTACTCTGAACAAAGGTGACCCAATTTGGGGATGCTGCCAAACTGTTTTCTATGGGCTGGTGTCTAAGGACACCATTGTGGTACGATCTCGTGGATTTTTGGTGAGCTCGAGAAAGTAAATGCTCAATGGTGCTTTCAATTTTAGAGAGACTGAAAGCATGAAGAAGACTCCAGTGGGGGCTCTTTTTTGTTGACAGTCTCCTGTGCCCAAAAAAGGATAAAAGTATACATAGGAGAGCTCACCCATCCTGGAGGGGATGAGAGACTTATTTACCGTTGGTAGTCCAATCAGGCCGGAAAAGGTTAAACCTATACTAGCTAGACGGTCATTCAAATACTTTAACGAGCATGAATGAAACCAAGTTTGCTCGGAGATATTTTCTTGATGAAACGGCTGGAAAAGAGCTTAACGACAACCAGTGGTGAGCTTTTTCATAAAGTGCGGCCCCTCTGCCTGAGAAAGCATAAAAGTATGTAGAGGGGAATGGTCTTGGCTTGAGTGTGCCAAGGAGGTCCTTTTCAATTGATGGTCTACATGGTCTGCAAAAGGAGGTAAATGAGATGATGTAGACGCCCTTTCCTATACTTTAGCGAGTGGGAAAGGAAGTAGCTACGCTCGGCTATCTTTTCATTGTTTTAAGGAGTCAAAAAAGAGCTTAAACGAAACTCCTGTGTGGTCAACCGACTACGGTGGCACGAGTGGTGCCCCATGTCAGGATGGTGGACAAAGGTCCAAAGGTCATTCGCACAATATGGACAGAGCAGAAGGCTCTCAAACATACCAATACATGCGTGGGATATATCGCGGCAGAGGCTTGCGAGTTGATGCGGCAGAGGCACGCAAACCAAGGTGTCTCTCGGATAGAGGTCAGGAGAGTGTGTGTGTGTGTTGCGGTGGATGAACTTAACTACATGTGATGTGAGTGCAAGTCCGTGGACACTTATATGCCAAATACATGGAATAAAAAGAAAGGGTTTTGTGGATGATGGTCCAGATGTCCGCGTAAGGTGCGGGGAAAAAAGATAATTATAAATAAAAAAATAAAAGTAAAATTACACTCCTTAACGGGCGGTGGCCCGACAACTTGCATGAGTAGCGATCGAGAAGTGTGATACAAGTACACATCCATAGACACTTGCATCGTTATGTCATGGCTCGTAAATCGAGGTGACTTGTGGGAAATGGTCCCAAAATTGATTTATTAAACATGAGACAATGGTCTCATAAAGAGATAGAATATTTGAGCCGAGAGGTGTGAGAGGTGTCTCGAACTGGTTCTAGGTGACTTTGGATTAGTAGCCGATGGTGCTGCCCCAGATTTTTGCTAAAAAACGTTGAAAAACAAGAAAAGAAAATGAAGCAACTCATTGGTGATGTTAAGCGTAAAATTTCTTGAGGTAGAGCCCATTGCGGGGGTTCTTGAAGAGTTGTCCATCAGAGTCAACGAAGAGGTATGCCCCCTTGCCAAGACGAAGGTCATTGGCAAGGCCGGGTGATGGAATCTGGTCTTTTATGGGAAGAACCGATTCCATACTATGGTTTAAATGGAATGTGGTAAAACTGAAGGCGGTCTTACATATCTCTCTGTCATCGCATAAGTGGTGTCGGGATAGATTAGGTGGATCTTCCACAACTAACGAGACGGAAGGGAAAATGGTGCTAGAGATCATGTAAATGGTATTGGTTGTGTTTTTGTGGCCTTGCCCCCGGTATCTATTGAAGGAAGAGGGGCAAGACTGGAGACAAGAGGAGTCTTTGATGGACCTAGAGGTAGGTGCAACATCATCTCAATTGGATGGACATGAGTCAACACATCCTCGGGCGTTAGAGGTAGGGTAGGTGGTTCAAGGTACCACAGAGGATCTCCTAGTGTGAAATCCTCTAGATGGAGGATTTCCAAGGTACACTTATTCACGATCTTGGAAAAGGATCATGTTGAGCGGGAATGAACCCCAATGTTTCCCTGGTAACTGAGGTTGAGGTTGCAACTGAGGTTGTGGCTGTGGCTGGGGTTGCGGTTGTAGATGGAACTACAACTGTAGATGGTGCATGTCATCCCATGGGTATTCTGTGGTGGTCAGAGCTTCAAGTATCTCCTCATCATTGCGAAAGCAATGAAGAGACAGGTCTAATGGACCGTCAGTGATGGTGGAGATAAGAGGGTCTACAGAACTGGACATCATGTAGATGGACACGGTGTCTGACGAAGGAGGTGGTGGGTGAACTTCTTCAATCAAGGTGATCTCGAACTCAAGGGAATGGTGACGGAGGTTAGCGAGAGCCATTCGAAACTCGGGTAGGTCTTGGCAATGGTGGGAGTAATGTCCATACAAGCTGCAAAGGGTGGAAGCATGGTTTGTCCTCAATGCCTTGTTCCTTACTATTGGCGCGGTTGGGAGTTCAACCACGAGGATGTTTTCATTTGTATCCATGGCATCCAGATGTGCACGGATTACTAGGATTTTAGGGCAGCTCTGGGTTGGATGGCCCTGTTGTTCATAGATGGCACAAGGTGGGACTTGTCATGGTTCTACGGTGGCTTTGGTGTTCTTGTCCCTGGCTCTTTTGGGTTGGGGTGGTGCAGGTGTGGGTGCGGAAGTTGAATTATGCGGACCAGATGGAGGGTGAGACTTGACCACGATAGGTTGCACCGAGGTTAAAACAACCTGGGGCATTGCTGGTTGAGCTGGTGGATCAAGATACCACACCGGGATGCCCAACGTAAAGTTGGGTAGGCTTAAGGTGGCCATGACCGACTTGCTCATGACACCAGGTGGGGGAAAGAGGAAGGGAATCATATGGACTAGAGATGAGCCCAGATAACTCTTCCTGGTTGCATGTGGGGGTCAGGTTGTGGTTGCAGCTGCGCGTAATGCTGCTACTGCGGGTGACTTTGCGACTGCTATTGGTGTTGCGGCTGTGAACGATGTTGTGGTTGTGGTTGGGGCTTCGGCTGCAGTTGCTGTTTGGGTGCAATGATGCTAGATGAGATCATGCACAAGTCCACAATTTGGTTTTGTGTTGGTGGTGGTGACACCAACGGGAAAGGAGCCATCATGGTGGGGTCGATAAACAACCCAGGGCCCACATTCAACGGTGTGGAGGCTGGTGTGTTTTCAACCACAGTGTTGGTTGCAGGGATGATGTTAGTGTGTGTGCTCACCACTTGTGACTCAATGGTGGTGATGGTAGGGATAACATTGGCAGGCGCTGTTAACCCTTGGGGATCATGGTAGATGAGCTGGTCAACCATCACAATCTTCCCTTCGTGGGGGAACATCATGAGACGGAAGACAGTTGATGCGACGGCTTGCATGGCATACATGTAACTCCTTTCGAGGAGGAGGTTGTAATCCAGTTGAGCGTTGACGACTTCGATGTCAATCAGGACTGTCTTCCTGGATAACATGATGGAGACATGGGGGAGGATTCCTTGGGCTTTAGTGGGATGTCCATCATAAGCCCACAGATTCATGGAGGACGGTTGCAGAATTGGTGATCCAAGATTCTGCCAATCCAAGGTAGACATGACACATGTGTATGCCCCCTCATCCACTATGCATCGGTGCAAACCAAGTTTTAGATGGACACTAGGATTTGGAAGGCGATAGTGGAGGGCATACACGGATCTCCGTTCTCTATGTCAAATGTGATTAACTTGGAGTTGGAGGGGTCTACTGCCCCTAGAGCGGCTAGTAAGGATTTTCAGTGCATTGGGAACGTTTTAAGTACCTCAAGAGTGGACATGGCGGTTGGCGTTTGGGCCAAATCATCCACAATGCTATAGATGACTGCAGCTCTAGCTGTGGAATTATTGGCAACTCTGCATATGGGGGGGCATGGGAATGGGGGTAACTGAAGAGGTAGGTTGACTGTCTTAGATGTGGATGTTGTTGATGAGTCAACAAGTTCGGTGGTGGTACCGTACTGATTCCGTCGAGTTTGCAAGTTGACCTCTTCAGTCGTCATGGCTAGTAGGTGGTGAACACCTGTTTCGTCCATGGGAGGTGCCCTCGAAGCGTTGGGATGGGTTTGGGGAGGGGGTGTTGTTGCCACCAATCCTTGGACTGGCAGTGGGTTTTGAAGCACCATGGAGGGAGGTCCTTGAGGTGTCGAGTTGGATTGTGCTTGGTTTGTAGCGTTGGCAGCCTGTTGGGCCTCATTTTGAATGGCCTGTTTCGCACTACCCATGAAGGGACACTCGAATGTATAGTGCCCATAGACCTCACAGAGTGTGCATGGTAGGTTTGTGCGCAACGGGGCGTTGTGTCTTGGTGCATTTGGTCGTGGGGGATTCTGGGTTGGTCGGTTTGCCACGACATTGTCAGGAGGGTTCGGTTGTTGATCGTCTCCCTGCGGTTGGTTATTTCCTTGGTTGCAGGGCCAGTTGTTCCTGGCTTTCCATTGTTGATTGTTGGGGGCAGGCTGGTTGGGATGGTTTTGTTGTGTGAACACTTGTCCCAACAAAGTGGGTGGAGCAGGGGCAGGGGCTTGAACTTGTTGCACTGGTGGTGCATAGTATATTTGTGGGGGTGGTGGTGCCAAAAATGTGGGAATTTGCACCACATACTGTTGTGTTGGCCAAGCCATGGCCTAAGCCTACTGCGGTGGTGCAAGTTGTGCATAGGAAGTTGTTGCTCCAAACTGGGACATCATTCTAGCATAGTTCAGAGCTTGGTTTTGGTAAGCAACATTAGCAGTGTTGCTTAGTTGTGGTGTAATGACAGGTGGTGTCGGTCAAGGCTGTGGCTGTTGGGAGACCGATCCTATGATGTCATCTGCAACATGGGATGCCCCTAGTGCATCACGGTAGGAGGTATTCAGACGGGGAGCATCTAGCATGATAGTATACAGGTATCCAAACTAAGCATAGATGAGGTCAAATTGTTCGGCCTTCAGTATGGAATCTTCATTAGATTGGGGATGTTCAGATGCGACATCCTTTACGATGGGCGGGAGCAAAGTCTTAAGGAACCAATCCAAGAAGATCTTGTTGTCTAGTTGGATTTTGCATAAGCTACAGCATCGCCGCCACTCATGGATATGGTCAGTTATGTGAGTGGCAGTTCTTTGATGGCAGGATAGCAGGATCTCCACCCCCTCATCATATCTAACAGGGAGTTGGAAATACTGTAGGAACATGAAGGCTAGGGAGTTGAAGTCGGGGTACTTGGCTTGTGGCAGCTCAATGTACCATTTGGTCGTGGCACCTGTAAGGGTGCATTGGAACAGCCTCAGCCTAATGCAGTCATCTACAATGCTGTTGGATGAGCACCATAGATGGAATGTCATTATGTGGTTTTGGGGACATTCCCCAGCTTTGCCTTCAAAATTGGGGATGTCTGATGGCAGCTCAGTTGGCATAGGTGGCCAAAAAGCTTGGTGGCGAATGGGGTCATTTGTTAATCTAGCCAAATCAGGAAAGTTCAGATGAGCCATGAAGGGCATATTTGACCCCAAGTTAATGTGGGATGGGGCTGCAATGGTGGTGGGGTTTGCAGGTGCATAGTGCATCTACACAGCTGGGGGTGCTTGCGGTGGCACTATGGCGGATGGGCCAATGCCCCCAAGTGTTGTGGGTGGGATGGTATGAGTGGCGGGGACATTGCCCCCATGTATGACAGTAGGGGCAATGTAGGTGGATGGTCCACTGCCCCCCTGTGTGGCAGGAAGGGAAGTATGTGTGGAAGGGCCACTGCCCCCATGTGTTGTAAGTGGGCCAGCTTGGCTGGTCACTATAGGTGGTGGTGGCTCGCCAATGATAGTCTGCATGACTATGCTTGGGCCACTTGCGAGTTTGTGGGTAGTAGGTTGTGATGTGGACATAGGTCCACTTGCTAAGGTTAGGTTGAAAAATGGATCCGGATTTGTATTAGCCATGGGGCTAGATGGTGCGGTGTGAAGGTCTGGTTCAGACTGATATGGGTCTGAATCATAATTAGAGGCTGTGTGGCCCTCTGATGGTGTGGGAGATTGCTGAGAACGGCTTCGACGGTGTCAATTGAGTGTTCCAAATGGTGGTGGTTCACCTCTTAGGAGTCAGGAAGATCATGGAGGATCAATTGTGTTAGATTTATGTCTGAAACTTGGTGGGAATGATGTTTGGACCACAGTTTCAGTGGCTTCCTATTGGCTTCAGGTGGTCACTCAGCCACCAAGACTACCAGAAGACAGTGCTTGGCTTGTTCCTCACAGGTGCTTCTACTCAATCGGAAGGGGTCGTTTCCCGTTTCGCTTGGAAATTCCTCTCAGCGGCCAACTACTTTAGGGTTCCTATGGTAATCCTCACAATGATTTTCTGGGAAAAGCCCAAGTACTTCCCATAGTTGAAGCAGTCAGGGACTTATGTCCTCAAAGACTATAGAGTTGTTTTCACTTAGTGTAAATTAGTAAATTTTAAGGCTTACTCAGTGTCATGAACTGATTTGGGTTAATTATTGGGTATGGTGTAGTTGTTTGCTTGTTTTTTTGGTATTTGGTTGTTGCAATATGGTTTATGAATTCATCATGGTAGTTGTGTATGCAAGCATAAATAGAAATTGTAAACAAGTACAGTGATTAACCCTGAATGTTTGTTGGCCTAACTAGATGTCTACCTCACAGTGATATTCCTCTTCAACCAAGAGAAGGTGTTGGGCTCTCAACACAATGGGACTAAGCCCATTTGTAGATCCTCAAGTCACCTCCCAGATGCTAGCTTGATCAATAGGGAGGACGCTTAGCACCATGAGAATCCCTCCTTCTCTACCCCCTCTACCTTCTAGGTCACCCGGTTTTAATGGTTTAGGAACAATATCATGGAGTGCCTAGATCTATACGAGCTTGCCCTTCGTCGTATCCCAGAATACCCCGGAGGGTGATCACTGGGTAGAGGAGGAAGGGGAAGCAAGATCATTGATTTTAAGTTTATTTTAGTTAGACTAGGTTAATTTTATTAATCCATAATGATTTACTTAACATTTACACATTGTTCATGAAATAAAATGCAGAAAATAAAAACAGAAACTGAAATTAAAAAGCCCAAAAATGGGTCGCGCACCTATAAAAGTCTCGTTTTGCGAATTGGATTCTGATCAAAATGTGAGGAATTACCTCAAACGGTTGAAAACCCACTTCGGAAATGGGCCCTTTTACCCTTAATGAAGGACAGATTCACAAATGGCTCTACTGTTTGGGTAGAAAATGAGCCCAAACACAGGTGAATTTTCAGAAATTCGGTTCAGTCGTTTTTGCAACGTTGAGTGATTTGCAAACCATGAATGGCAAACAGTGACTGGTACTGTGGCCAAATGGGCTTGGATTGGACTTGAGGAGGCTTAGCAATAACTATAAATTTAAATAAACAAGAATCTAAGATGGATTTAACCTGAAATTTCTGAAAAACTAGGGCAAAAATTTTAAAAACTTGAGAATAAAAAGTTTGGCCCAAGGATCCTGTGGGATCGACCTGGTATGGTCGTTAGTTCTGTAGCAAGGATTTATCCCTGCTATAGGGGCAGGAATGGCTCCCTTATTCCTATAGGGCACAAGGGTAGGTTCCTGCTAATGGTAAATGCAGAAAAACGAAACAGAAATAACAGAAGCAGAACAGTAAACTAAGCTAAGCTAATCCAAACAGGAAGAAGAAGAAAATGGCAAGAACAGTAAACTAAATCTAATGGAAGAAATAAGAAAATGAAGCTATGGTGAATCCCTCTGCAGAAAATGGGTTAAGGTTCCGCCTCCTTAAAACCTGCAAATAAACCCTAAGCTACAAGAACCTGCAAAACAATGTTAAATAAAACCTGCAAATGGAATAAGAGTTAGAAAACAAAGCATGTTAAACAACTAAGAAGCAAAAATAACACATGGGTATACCGTCTCTTGGGTGGAAATGGGCCACCATGCCCTAGATCATGGGAGCACCTCTCTTGGTTGGGGTGCAATGGCTCAAATGGAAATGGAGATGGAGGGAGTGTGGGTGGCTTGAGAGGCAAATATGTCTCAAGGCATCCACGGGCAACATAACAATATGCAAGGGAGAAGTGTTTTGAGAGTGACCCCCCACCATCCTTTTATAGATTTTCCAAGGGGTTTTGGGGTTTTAAGCCCTTGGTCAGGACTTTAGCCCCTTTCTCCCTAACTTTAGCCCCTTTTAGGGTTTTAGCCCCTTTTTTAGGGCTTTAGCTCCTAGGGGGCTATTTTGGGCTCCTTTTGGGGTTTTTAGCCCTTTTTCTTCATCCTTAAGCTATTTTGGAGTTGTGGGGGTCCAATGGAGGGTCTTATGGAGTGATATGAAGGTTGTGAAAGGGTGTCCTTGGGTGGTGTAGGCCATTGAGAGCTATGTGGGGGATTTTTGGGTTAACAATCTTGGCACGCTCGCTTGAAGGAACACAAAGGTGTCCCATGTAACATAGTAGTGCATTCTGGAGGTGAAAATTTGGAACTTGGTTTCCCTCCAAGAGCATCCTGTATGTGTAGCTGAATTCTGGATCACTCTTGTAGAGAAGCAGCCAATCAGAAGTCTCATGACTATAAGAGTTGAGCATAGTGGTTATCACCACGATCGATGTTCGGCTGAGGAAGTATGCAACATTATTGGTGCTTCCCTTCTTATACTTGATGTTCAAATGAAATTGTTGTAGATATGTGGACCACTTATGATGGCGATCGTTCTGTAACTTCCCTTGTGTCTGTATGAACTGCAGGGGACGGTGGTTTGTGTAGATCGTTTCCTTCCCCAAAATGTAATGCTTCCATTGTCGGTAAGCCTATACAATGTGATATATCTCTTTGTCATAAGTGGGATATTTGCGGACTGCGTCAGACAGTGTCTCACTATGATATGCCACTGAATGACTTTGTTGAGTAAGGACTGCCCCAATAGCATAGTCAGAGGCATCTGTCTCGATCTCAAATGGTTGATGCAAGTTTGGTAATGTGAGCACTGGGGCACAACAGAGGCGATGTTTCAATTCTGCAAATGCCTTCTATTGAGTTTTCGACTAGAAGAATATTTCTTTCTCTCCTCCCTTGGTGACTTGACTCAAGGGCCAAGTGATATGAGAGAATCCCAACATGAACTTGTAGTAGAATTTAGCAAGGCCCAGAAAGTTGCGAAGCTCTATTAGAGTAGTTGGGGCTAGCCAATCCCAAATGACTTGGATCTTGGTTGGATCCACATGTACCCTACACTCATCAATAATGTATCCCAGATACTGAACCTGGGTCATGCCAAAAGTGCACTTGTCCAAATTGGCACACAACTTGTGCTGCCATAGTGTTTGGAGGACCTGTTGGATGTGGTGGAGGTGCTCTTCCCATGTATGGCTGAATATCAGGATGTCATCCAAGTACACTACTACAAATGAGTTGGTGAATGGCCGCATTATGTCATCCATCAGTCTCATGAATGCTGCGGGAGCATTCATCAGCCCAAAATGCATGACCAACCATTCGAAAAGGCCCTCCTTGGCTTTGAAGGAAGTCTTCCAGTGATACCCGGACTTTAAGTCGATCTTGCTAAAATATTTCACCCCTTTAAGCTGATCTAGGAGGTCATCAATCCATGGGATCGGATACCTATTCCCAACAGTGATCTTGTTTAGCGCCTGATAGTTAATACAAAGTCTCCAAGTCCCATCCTTCTTCTGTACCAACACGATCGGGCTCCCACAGGGTGATGAACTTGGCCAGATGTGACCCTTATTTAGCAACTCCTGAATTTGCCTCTTGATTTCATCATTCTCCAGAACAGAGCGTTCATAGATCGGTCCATTGGGAAATGGCGCACCTAGGGTCAGATCGATGGGGTGCTTAACCTGACAGTGCAGAGGCACCCTGGTGGGTGAGGTGAATATGTCCCGGTACTCCTCCATGACCTTGTCCATTTTTTGTTGTCGTGCGGAGGGGCCCTATCTGGAGGTCGTGGCTATGATATTATTCTTTCCTTGAGGGTGGATCATCAAGGAAACAAACTTCTCGGTTTTGGAAATGAGCTTACTGCATTGTTTTGCAGTAACCAAAGAGATAGCGGCAGGAGGTGGTACCTCCGGTATCCTGTACAAATTATTTCCCAACGTAATAATAATAGCATGAGGTCAGGACTCATACATAGCATGTTTCTTCCATAAGTATGTTTGACCTAATAATACATCACAAACATCAAGAGGAGCAATATCACATAATACCTCATTGGTGAAGGGCTTGATGCTATAGGGAAGGAGACATTACTGGCTGATGCAGAGATCTTGTCCTTGGTGAAGCCACCCATTGGTGTATGGCTGTGGATGTGCTATGGTAGGAAAGCCCAACTGCTTCATGACCTTTACTGCAATCAGGTTCTTTTGGATCCCACTGTCGACAATGAATTGTATCGGGGAACCCTTTACCCACATCTGGGAGTGGAAAAGACGCTCCTCCTCTGAATCTTCTCGATATTCCTTTTGGATCTTCGTGGTGGCAATAGTGGCATTAGGCTTTGCATTGATAATATTCTTCCCTCTATCATTCCCCTTCTCGAGTTCTGATTCAGTGTCAGAGTATGCATCTGATTCCAAATCCTTTATCTCAGCCACCAAATACTGCTTGGCCCGACACTCACTTGTGTTGTGAGTGGGGCTCTTATGGAACTTGCACCACTTTCCTACTTTCTTCTTCAGCTTTGTAGTGTTGCTATTTGCTTGCAGCTTTGGAAAGTTTTCTTGAGTCACCATGCCTTGGCCGCGTCCTTGGTTCTATGGTTTGGGGGCACCTTTCACTTGCTTCTGATTCACAGATACAAATTCTTGCTTTTTCTATTTGATTTTTTGCTCAATTTTGGTAGCATACCCGTATGTCGTACCAAGCGAGGAGATGTCGAGGAACTCCATTTCCTCCTAAATGTATCTATGCAGACAACTGTGGTACTTCAGCATGAAATGTTTCTCTGAATATTTGATACCCAACTTGGTCCACAGGGTATGGAACATATTTGTCAGCTCATGCACATTTTGATCTCTTTGCTGCCTCAGCGTATTCCATTGTGTGTACTTGTCCTCATAGCTCCCCATCGAATAATAATCCCCCTTTATGGAATATTAGAAATAATTCCAAGTGGGTACGATCAAGAACAGAGAGGGTTCCTCCTCATCCTTTCTCTCACAGTAGGCTTCCCACCAGTCCTTGACATGGGGGGTGGCTTTGAGTAGTGAAAAAGTAATCTTTTCTCAGTGGAAAAAGTCATGAACTAAGAAATATCCTTCTAATAGATTCAACCATCTATATACGGTGTCTGCATCTATTAGACCATCAAATATGGGAATGTCGAAGTTTACTTGTACCTTAAAAGGGGTTGCACCTCCAGAGTGGCTGCTAGATACAGATGAGCCGCTAGTGGGAAGTCGTTGAAGGATCTGGGTGAAGTTATCCATCATCGTGTTCCTTTGTTTTTCAAGGCCCTCCTCAAGAAACATTTTGATAGGATATTCTGCACCCTCATATTTCTTTTCATCCCCCATGGGTGGCCATCGAGATTTGCGAGGTGGACCTTGCAAAGGTTCAACCAGATTGAGCCCTAACTCTGTATACCCCTCCCTTGTTGGGGACATGCAGAGAAGGATCGAGAAATAGTAGATTGCTCTGATACCACTAATCTAGATTTATGCAAGAACGCAACAGAATACATAAATAACCATAGAAACAAAGATGTAGCAGAAATAACACTTCATTTCATTAATCAAAGTACTGGAACTTCTTTACATACAGAATAAAAATAAACTAGATAGAGTGTTGGTAGCTTATCTCTGAGAAGAGATGTGGCGGCTACATGCCCTTGAACTCTGTGTTACAATGAGGCTTGAAGGCCTAAATATTATTGAGAAACAATGAAAACCCTACACATCTAAAAACCTAACCCTGGGAGGTGAAATGCCAGAATGCAGGCCCCGTTGGGTAACTTGGTACATCAATTTCCCGGGGTCGTAACTTTAGCATACTACCTTTGTTTGATATGCATGATACATCGTTAAAAATATCTATTCAAGGAATATTTAACTATCAATTCCACTATGATATTTCAAGTCCTATCAAATCCAACCTCGATGAATAAAGTTTAACACTAAATGGAAATTTTGAGAACACACAATTTTTTCATGTATATAGTGATACTAGTTACACTAGCATGCAATAATACTCTCTAATAACACCCAATGCATGCTTGAATTTTTCACTACACTATTTAGTATATAAAAAATAATTGTGACCAATAATAAATCAAGTAAATTGAATTTATATTTCATGTGTAGTACACACACATATCATATAATATCTTGAAAATTTAATGACAAATAATTAATCAATGTGATAATTTTGTAACTAATTTGAACATGATAATTGAAAAAAAGGGGTAAAGTGTAATAATTAAGAAAACTATTTAAAATAATTAGCATTTGAAGAATGAACTAAGAAAACTATTAATATCACCCTCAATTGGAGTTGGATCGAACAAAGGTTGACTTGCATCCTCTTCTTGTTGCTCTCTCATTGCTTCTTGTCATGACATTATCCTTTCTTTGGTCTTTTATCATATTTCTTCTTCATTAATTTGATCCTGATCATGTTTCCTGCTTTGACGTTTCTTATTTCCCATGTTGATTGGCGAATAAGAAATGAAAATGTCCAATTTCCTTTGAAATATTTAGAAAAATGTACACTGTGGGACACTCAAGAGGTTTAAATGGTGTTACAAATGATAAAATCGAGTTTATATTTTGTGTCTTAAAGAATTGTTTTACAATTCAGCTCAATAAATGCAAAAGGTTGGTGGGTATTCCATGCTATTAGTTAGAGGGAAGGAAGTGAAGTGAAATCAATGGAAAAATTTATATACAAAAGCTAGATCAATATTTTTTAAATTTTCAATTGTCGTTTTTAAATGCTTGATCAAGATTTTAGTTCAATCAAGCTTTCGACTTAAACGTGCATATAAACCCTCGATTGAGGTATTTAAAAAAAGTGTGCAAAACCTAGATCAGTGGTTTTAAAACACTCAATTGAGCTAATAGCTCAATTGAGGGGGCATGCCTTTATTTTTTTCTGCAAATTTAATTTTATTGGCCTCTTTCTGAGGCCTAAACCATGTCATGGGATGCACCTTAGGTGGAAAAATTCATACCGATGGATTTGTCAACAAATAATCTATCATTGGCAAGTAATTTACAGGTTTATGAGTTCATGTAATATTTGTTTTTATTTTCTTTTCAAACTTACACTTATGAAACTATGTCCACAACTTCCAATCAATGCACAAAAAATCAACAACATTAAAATTACAAAACAAAAAAGTTTCAAAAAATACATAAACCCCACCTTAACATGTCCTATTCAAAATGTGTTTTTTGTTTTTTGATTTTTGTAAACAATAGAAAAAGTTTACATGCACATATACATATATATACAAAATGTGATTAGTTTTGAAAATTAATAAAAGATGTATTTTACAACATAAATTAGAAAAAAAATATGTGTGCCCAATTGTATTTTGTTTAGATTATCTGCAACAAATAACTATGGCAGTTTTGGAAATTAGTAAGGTTATTTCAAGAATAGTCTTTAGTTGGATTTAGTTAGCCATAATAGTGGGAAGCAATTAATGCAAGCAATTTTGTATAACTGTGGGATTAATTTATTTAAATATGTATGCCTAAGAGTCAAATATTGAGCTAGGGCTCCAAGCCTTCTTATGGGATGGTTATAAATCTCTTTTATTGAGAAATAAGAATACCATTTCCTTGTCCATGGATGTTTCCTTTTCAAGAGGTTTTACCATGTAAATATATGTGTTAAATGTCATATGTTTATTCTATGCATATTTCTTTGGTTCTCTGATGTGTGCAAATAAGTTTCTCTATGGGTGCTAGGACCCAACAGGTTGTATCAGAGCTAGGTTGTTGAGATCACTGCCTCTTGGTTGAAGATCTACCCGTGTGGAGAAAAGGAACACCATATCTCGTGCCTGGAGAGCTCTGATATGAAGTTTATAGTGGTGACAAATCAATTTGTTTTCTCGGGTTGTAGATATGTAAGGAAAATTCTTAATAGAGCGGGCATGAGTAGATGAAAGAGAAGTTTATAGTGGTGACAAATCAATTTGTTTTCTCCGGTTGTAGATACGTAAGGAAAATTCTTAATAGAGGGGCATGAGTAGATGAAAGAGATTGTTGCACGTTCATGAGATATTATGTATGTGTGTGAAGGAGGTCTAGAAAGGCCATGTAGAACACAATTTAATAAATGAGTAAAAAATCAAATTTTTATTGTCATTTTTAGTCAAAAAAAATGTTACCCATCTTCAGTGATCCACCCATATAATAACTGAACAAATATTATATGTAGTGCTATGGTTTAACATGCTATGGTTTACCATGTTCATAAGACTACCACATTTTAGTGATAGTTATTGAACAAAGTATTACTTAACAATAGTTAATGAACACACCCATTGTCAAATTATTGTGTTGTTCCATTCACATACTAGCTAACAACATTTATTGTGTATATATACCTCAACGCATTGCACAAACAAGTAGCTACCTTTAATTGCCTTGTAGATCAATTAAGAGGTACTTCAAAAGGTACTTCCAAGGGAACAAAGATATCTTAAAAAATATTATATATTACATAAATATATCTCACCATTAAGATTTTGAGTTACATTTCAAAAAACATATCTCAGACTTTTCACAAATCATATTTCAATCATGTAGAATATGGCAGTTTGAAAACTGTGTAATCTCATCAAGGATCACTCTTAAACTTATACAACCCCGAAGATTGAGAGATTTCAGATTTTGAAGTTCTCCTATTTGAGAAGGCAACCCTTGTATATTTTGACAAAAGTCAAGATTCAGGAACTGAAGACATGAAAGATTACCCATCTTACCTATCTCTTCAATCCCCGTCGCGGTGAATATGATACACTCAAGTTGTGTCAATTTCCACAGTGATGTTGGCAATGATTTTATTGATAGATTCCAAAGATCCAATATCCTCAACGATGTGAAGTTGAGTAAAAATGCTTCTGGGATTTCTTTTAAAAAACTGTTTCTAGCGAAGAATAAAGAAACCAATTTGGGACATCTTAAATCCTTTGCAGGCAACAATGTAATATCATTGCAGGAAACTGATATTCATTTGTAGTTATCAGAAGCTGGGATGTTGGGGAAATGTTGAAGACTTTGACCAGCCCTCAATACATAATTCTCCTCATTCTCTCTAATATAAATTGCCATGTCGAGAATAACATCATGAACTACAATGCTAAGTTCATTAATAACCTTCACCAAACCTTCTGCAATCCACGCTTGTACCAACTTATTCAACAAAAATCGGGCATCTTCCTCAAACATGGCACAGTAAAGAAAACAACTTTTCAAATTGTCATGGGGCAAACTATCGTAGCTCCATCTCAACCGTGTTATAATTTATTATACAGAACTTAATGTCTGTTAACTAATTACAGGACCTATAACTTTCTAGTTCTTTACCAGCATTAAATTACAGCGGAATTTAATCAGAGATTGAATCAATACCTGGATCCATTTGTGCAGGGCTCTGACTACTTCAGACTCTAGAACAATGAAGTCTCTGCTGCGTTTACAGAACCCTCTGTTCCTCTATTACGTTTTTTGGAAACCTCTTGAAGAACCCTTTGCACAGAACATCAATGAAGATTCCTCTGCACAGAACAGAAATGAAGAACCCTCTACACAGAACAGAAATGAAGATTCCTCTGCACAGAATAGAAATGAAGAACCCTCTACACAGAACAGAAATCCGATTTCTGTCTCTTACCCTGTTCCAATACACTCTTTCAGATCATTAGATGGGTATTGTGAAGGTTCATTTATGGGAAGGGAGAGGACCGGTTTCCCCAAGACTGTTATTCTCCACCTACCCATCATGGTAGGAGATTCGAGACCATTCCCCTAAATCCGTTACCAAGAGCTCCGTGAAAATCGTAACTGTTGCCAGCGCATGCGTCTCCTCATATGGGTCATTAAAACTAATTTTCTAAAATTAGTCTTACATTCTCCCACTTGACACATATGATAATTTAATGTTAGATTTTAACAGAGTAGTCATTAGGTGCGCCATAAGTCATATTCATCTTGGTTTTCAGTTTGGTCATCGTAATACTATAATTAAACAACCCAGTAATGCGAGTCATGACGGTTCCATGTCAATAAAACAACATAGTCCCTTTCA
Source organism: Pseudotsuga menziesii (assembly GCA_001517045.1). Classification (NCBI taxonomy): domain Eukaryota; kingdom Viridiplantae; phylum Streptophyta; class Pinopsida; order Pinales; family Pinaceae; genus Pseudotsuga; species Pseudotsuga menziesii. The sequence continues at coordinate 292,869 of LPNX010251767.1, read as the reverse complement.
TGTACCACGGCATTAGTAATCTATTTAATTAGTCTGTAAACAAGGAGTGATTTCATAAGGTCCAACAATAATGTCCCTTGTCGGAGACTATTCCTGTCATCATACATTTATTCTCATACATGTACGTACACATTTAGAACAGGATTTATCAAACAGAAACATCTTTATTAAGATCTCAAAGTGTCAAATAAGACAAACAACATTATGTGATCCATCTCATAAAAGCAGCAACTGTTATGTGCTACGTTCAATTCCCATTCTGTTAGCATGTTCCTTAAATGCCTTTGGTGGTAATCCTTTCGTCAATGGATCTGCAACCATAAGCAATGTGCTTATGTGTTCAATTGACACTCGTTGTTTCTGAACTTCTTCTTTAACGGAAAAGTATTTCAGTTCCATGTGTTTAGCACCATTAGAATACCTATCGTTTTTAGAGAAGAATACAGCTGCGGCATTATCACAATAAATCCTCAGCGGCTTGGCAATAGAGTCGACAACCCCAAGTCGTGAGATAAAATTTCGCAACCACAATCCATGAACCGTGGCCTCAAAGCATGCCACAAATTCAGCTTCCATAGTGGACGAAGTAGTGATAGTTTGATTCACACTTTTCCATGATATTGCTCCTCCGGCTAATAGGAAGAAATAACCAAAAGTAGACTTTCTACTGTCAACACATCCAGCAAAATCTGAGTCTGAGTAGCCAATCACCTCTAGATTATCAGACCTCCTAAATGTGAGCATCTAATCCTTCGTTCCCTGCAAGTACCTCATCACTTTCTTTGCAGCTTTCCAGTGTTCCAATCCAGGATTAATTTGGTATCTTCCCAACATACCTACTACAAAACTGATGTCTGGCCTAGTGCAAGTCTGTGCATACATTAGACTTCCTACTGCAGAAGCATAAGGAATTCTTTCCATCTGTTTTCGTTCCCATTGATTCTGCGGACATTGCATAAGGCTGAATTTATCCCCTTTCTGAATAGGGGCATCACCAGCTGAACATTTAACCATTCCGAATCTCTCTAGAACTCTTTCGATATAAGCCTTCTGAGACAATCCTAACAATCTACGTGATCGATCCCGGAATATTTCAATTCCTATCACGTAAGATGCTTCACCCATATCTTTCATTTCAAAATTCATAGAGAGAAACTTTTTGGTTTCGTGTAATAAAACAAGATCACTGGTGGCAAGCAATATGTCATCAACATACAGAATCAGAAATATAAATTTACTCCCACTAACCTTTAGATATATACACCGATCAACAGTGTTTTCCTTAAATCCAAAAGAAGTAATGGTATTATGAAACTTAAGATACCATTGCCGAGAGGCTTGTTTAAGCCCATATATTGATTTCTTAAGTTTGCAAGCCAGGTGTTCTTTTCCTTTAATGGAGAAACCTTCAGGTTGATCCATATAGACGTCTTCCTCTAAACTCCCATTTCGAAAAGCAGTTTTCCCATCCATTTGGTGTAGTTCTAAATCATAATGAGCTACCAATGCCATAATGATTCTAAGCCTAGTCCTTCTTGGACACAGGAGAGAAGGTCTCTCTATAATCAATGCCTCCTTTCTGAGTGAAACCTTTGGCCACAAGTCTAGCTTTATGTCGTTCGATATTACCCTTATAGTTGCTTTTCGTCTTAAAGACCCATTTGCAACCAACTTTCTTGTATCCTTCAGGCAATTCAACGAGATCCCAGACTTCATTTTGGTCCATTGATTTCAATTCATCATTCATGGCATTAATCCATTTAGCAGAATCATTACTTTCTATGGCTTGTGAAAATGAAACCGGATCCTTACATGTTCCTATATCAAAATCAGATTCTTGTAGATAAACCACATAATCATCCGAAATAGCAGACCTCCTTTCCCTTTGAGATCTCCTTAATACTACTTCTTGTGGTCCATGTACTATGGGTTCATTGGTGACAGCCTCATTATGGAGTGGTGGTTCATTAGTTTGTTGTTCAATATTGTTAGGTTGTTCATCAATGATAGGAACAACAATTTCCTTCGAAGCTATAGGTATAGGAACTTGTACCCTAACTTCTTGGATAACTACATTTTGTAATTTATCACTCCCACTGACTTCACCATTTTCAATGAATCTGGCATGATCGGTTTCTACAATTCTCGTACCGTGAATAGAGCAATAAAACCTATACCCTTTGGATTTTTCAGGGTAACCAATAAAATAACCACTAATCGTTCTAAAATCCAATTTCTTTTCATGTGGATTGTACAATCTAACCTCTGCGGGACAACCCCAAACATGCAGGTGTCTTAAACTCGGTTTCCTTCCTGTCCACAATTCAAAAGGGGTTTTTGGAACTGACTTACTAGGAACCCGATTTAATAAGTATACAGCGGTCTTAAGAGCATACATCCACAATGATTTAGGTAAATTGGAATTACTTAACATACTCCTAACCATATCCATTAAAGTACGATTACGCCTTTCAGCTACACCATTCTGCTGTGGTGTTCCAGGCATAGTATACTGTGCACATATGCTATGCTTTTCAAGAATTTTAGCAAATGGGCCAGGGCACTGCCCTGTTTCATCATACTTTCCATAGTATTTACCACCTCTATCAGATCTAATGATTTTCACCTTTCTATCTAATTGCCTTTCAACCTCAGTGATATATAACTCAAGGGCATCCACCGATTGAGATTTTTCATGCAGCAAATAGACATAACCATAGCATGAAAAATCATCAATAAAGGTGATAAAATACTTTTCTCCACCAAAAGATGGATTGTCAAAAGGCCCACAAATGTCTGTATGGATAATCTCAAGAAGCTCAGTACTTCTTGTGGCACATTTTCTAGTGTGTTTTATTTTTTTTCCCTTAATACAATCTACACACATTCCAAGATCAGAAAAATCTAGGTTCAAGAGAATCCCATCTTTTACTAATCTAAGTAACTTTTCTCTGCAAATATGTCCCAGCCTTTTATGCCACAAGTATGAGGAGTTTTCATTCGTGAGACTACGTTTAATACCAACATTATGATGCAAGGTAAGAATAGTTTCAGCAAATTGATTATCAAGTTTTAATTTGTATAAACCATCAGAAAGAATGCCCGAACCAACAAAAGAGGTATTCTTAAACAAACTGAAACTTTTATTTCAAAATTACAGGAGTAACCATCAATGTCAAGTCTAGACAAGGAAATTAAATTTCTGGAAATAGAAGGAACATAAAGAGTCTGAGACAAATCCAAATGATAACCGGAATCTAGAAATAAACGGTAAGTCCCAATGGCTTCAACTTGAGCTTTAGCCCGATTTCCCATGAATAGAAAATTCTGATTTGGATTTGTGGTCTAGGTTGTAAGGAATCCCTGCATGGTATTAGAAACATGAGTAGTAGCCCCAGAGTCAATCCACCAAGTATTAGAAAGAACTTCAGTTAGGTTTGATTCGAAACAAACAGAAATGAAATTCATACCTTTCTTTTCGAACCATTCCTTACGTTTCGGACAGTTTTTCTGATAGTGTCCCGACTTTTTACAGAAGTGACACTTATCACTGTTCCTTTCCTTCTGATAAGCCTGAGAACCTTGATTAGGCTCATATGCCTTGGATGGTGTTCGCTTCATGCCCTTTCTAGGCTTTTTCCCTTTCCTTTTGGCTCCTTGAGTGATGAAATGAACTGAATGTTGTCCATGTTGCTCAAGTCTTGCCTCTTCTTGATTGAGCATACCATCCAACTCATTCACATTCCACTTATCCTTAATAGTGTTATAGTGAATCTGAAATGGCCCATACTGAGGAGGAAAGGAGTTTAAAATGAATTGCACAAGAAAAAACTCATCCACATTCATCTCAAGAGTCTTTAATTGAGCAGCCAAGTTTGTCATTTCAAGGACATGCTCATGCATTCCACGTGAACCATCAAACTTCATGGTGGTAAGCTTAGCCATCAGTGTCCTAGCAAGAGACTTGTCTGCAGTTCTGAAACGCTCTTCCACAGATTTCAGGAATTCTTTAGCATTCTCAGTAGTAGGAAGAGTTGACTTAATGTTGTTTGCTACAGTGATTCGCATGAACTTAAGGCTCAGTCTATTCGATCTTTCCCATGCTTTGAATGTATATTTTTCTTCTGCATTGCTGTTACTATTAATAGCAGTCGGTTTTTCAGATTCAAGTGCTACATCAAGATCCAGAACACCAAGGTGAAACTGAACCTGTTCTTTCCAATCTGAGAAATTCATTCCATTCAAGATCAGGACAGAAGAGGCATGCGAATGCAGCGAAATAGGAACTGATACTGCAATCATAAATACATGCTATGTGACATTAATGCTAAGAGTTATAAGCAATTTGAAAATCATGGTTAAACAATAGTGAATAGTATTACCATGACTTACCTTTGGGCTAATCTTATGGTAAACTATTAACAATTATGGTGATTTCCTTTCACCTAATAGGACTGATTGATAAAATATTCACAACTAAGTAGGTATGTTACCTTTGAGTATCCATACTGGCCTCAATTGTGAATACCAATCAATCATCCTACTCCAATTAAATAATCTTTCAAAAATTGGTGCACCTTTGGGCCAACCTAATATTCTTGTGACTAAATAATTGCGATTTGCAGAGTCATTATTTTAATCCCAGGGGAAACAAGTATTAAATTTCGATAATTTGACTTAATATCTACGAGTCTTTCCGGTTGGACCACTTTGGTGGCTACCAAACCGTATCTTAATATAGACCTTAAATCAATGTAACGACTCTGCATGTTGATTCAACAGTAATGGAAAACATCCTGTCATCATACTTATAGCAAAAAAAAAAGCATTCAATATAAGAGAGTAATAGTTAATTTCGTCTGTCTATGATTTGCACACTGTATACCCTAAATTCATACGGTGGCTTTAAACTGGTCTATCAAATGCATTCAGAATGCATTTGTCAGATAAAAAATTAATGGAAAGAGAAGAGAAAGTTCTCTACGCACGCTCTGATACCACATGTTATAATTTATTATACAGAACTTAATGTCTGTTAACTAATTACAGGACCTAGAACTTTCTAGTTCTTTACCAGCATTAAATTACAACGGAATTTAATCAGAGATTGAATCAATACCTGGATCCATTTGTGCAGGGCTCTGACTACTTCAGACTCCAGAACAGTGAAGTCTCTGCTGCGTTTATAGAACCCTCTGTTCCTCTATTACGTTTTTCAAAAACCTCTTGAAGAACCCTTTGCACAGAACAGCAATGAAGATTCCTCTGCACAGAACAGAAATGAAGAACCCTCTGCACAGAACAGAAATTCGATTTCTGTCTCTTATCCTGTTCCAATACACTCTTTCAAATCATTAGATGAGAGGACCAGTTTCCCCAAGACTGTTATTCTCCACTTGCCCATCATGGTAGGAGATTCGAGACCATTCCCCTAAATCCATTACCAAGAGCTCCGTGAAAATCGTAACTGTTGCCAGCGCATGCGTCTCCTCATATGGGTCATTAAAACTAATTTTCTAAAATTAGTCTTACAAACCGCTATGATTTGCACACTGTATACCCTAAATTCATACGGTGGCTTTAAACTGGTCTATCAAATGCATTCAGAATGCATTTGTCAGATAAAAAATTAATGGAAAGAGAAGAGAAAGTTCTCTACGCACGCTCTGATACCACATGTTATAATTTATTATACAGAACTTAATGTCTGTTAACTAATTACAGGACCTAGAACTTTCTAGTTCTTTACCAGCATTAAATTACAACGGAATTTAATCACAGATTGAATCAATACATGGATCCATTTGTGCAGGGCTCTGAATACTTCAGACTCCAGAACAGTGAAGTCTCTGCTGCATTTATAGAACCCTCTGTTCCTCTATTACGTTTTTCAGAAACCTCTTGAAGAACCCTTTGCACAGAACAACAATGAAGATTCCTCTGCACAGAACAGAAATGAAGAACCCTCTGCACAGAACAGAAATCCGATTTCTGTCTCTTATCCTGTTCCAATACACTCTTTCAAATCATTAGATGAGAGGACCAGTTTCCCCAAGACTGTTATTCTCCACCTGCCCATCATGGTAGGAGATTCGAGACCATTCCCCTAAATCCATTACCAAGAGCTCCGTGAAAATCGTAACTGTTGCCAGCGCATGCGTCTCCTCATATGGGTCATTAAAACTAATTTTCTAAATTTAGTCTTACAAACCGCTGATACAATTCTCTATCAATTCGAGGATGAGTAATTGAAAAATTTAAATCCACTTTTTGCATCTGCTTTAAAGCAAGATTCCAATCATTTACATCTTTGTTGCCCATCATCGTTGAGGCTATCACCTTTATCGCCAACGGCAACCCTTTACACTCCTCAGCCACTTGTCGCGCAAGATTCTCTATATCGTACGGAACATGGCCGTCTTCGAAAGCTAATTTCGAAAACAATTCCCAAGCCTGCTCTGGTAGTAGGGGTTGTATTTGCATGGACTGTTTTGCATTCATTTCTTGAATCAGATCTCTATTTCGAGTTGTGAATACAACTTTGCTCCCTTTGTTTTCCCCAAATTCCACGCCCAATTCTTTCAGATCGAGAGTCCTCCACATGTCGTCTAAAACCAAAAAGAATTTCTCGGTCTTCATATATGCACACAACTTGATCTTCCGCACATCAGCCGAACTGTTGGCCAGATCTAAATTAATTGTAGAAGCAATATCATTCTGTATCTGCACAATTGGAAATTGAGCACCTGTAACCCAAATTACATGATCAAAATTGTGACAAACCTGGACATAGGTGTTGTAGAGTTTCTTCAGCAAGTAGTACAACTTCCTGGTGTGTTGCCGCGGACACAATCTGTTGAGCGTCGTGAATCACTTGAATATCCGTTCGAAGCTCCACAAATAACTCATCGAAGGTCATCTTCCACTCTCTGATTTGCGTAAAGACTTTGGGCTTCAAAATGATGATCAACTCTCTGGCCTTCCCAACTTCACGTTGCATCTTTAGCAAACAATTCTTCATAGAATCCGGAGGCTCCCTCTGCTGACGTTGGAACTGACAGTTAATATGAAGCAAGAGGTTCTTCATACGATTTAACTGTTCTTCCAAAAACTGATGGTTGCCATCCAAGTGAATAACATCGTCTATGTGTTGGATGAGTCGTTGGAAGAGTGGAAGAAAAATAGCGCTGCTAATGCTTGCGGTTCCGGTTACAATATCCACTGCTTGCGCCAACAAGAAGTGAAACCAAAGCAGAATAGCAGTTGATCAATAGAAGAGAGTGCGAATATATTTAAAAACGACCAGACGAGATTATGAATAAAACAACAAGCAACAAACAATGACGGCAAGAGATGTCTGTGCAGCATGCTCACAGAAGGGAACGGGCTGTGAACATAAAAAGGCTTAGCCACGAGTTGTGTTAGGTTTCAAAGAAATTGAGTAATGTATATGTTTCAATTAATGTGCCGAAAAGTGTATTCCAACAACAATTTTAGCTTATTCCACTACTAACAACACTTAAATGGTCATGCTCCCATTGGCATTTATTTCAAAGAGATAAATGTACCAAAAAGATTATGCGATTCAAGTCACCACCATTCATTTTCCAAAAATAAAGCCACCACCATTCTTTCAAGAAGAATAGAAGTGGCACTACGGGTCAAATTTGAAGTGGTGGTCTTAATTTTTTGGAAGGGTATGCAGCTCTCCAATCTTTTAGGAATGAAAACTTATAAAAATAATTGTATTTTAATGGAAAATGTAAATTAAATCATTTTTCAATAAAAAAAATGAGTGTTTTTTCAAATATTTATAATTTTAAAATATCAAATATGTAAATTAAGTTTCCCTTATATTAAAAAAATAAAATAAAATAATGTATTTTCAAATATTTATAATTTAAAATATCAAATAAAAATTACATCAAAACATTGTAAAATTTTATTAAAACTAATTATTAAAAAATATTTCTTTCAAATTCCACCAACAAATTAATAACAAAATATATTTTCTTTCCATTCATTTGATATTTTTGAAAAACATTTGGGAGTACATTATCAAAAACATGAATTTAGTCTAATCAAGGAGGCTTTCTAGCTTTCATTTGTTTTCTTACATCATAAATGTTATTCTAGTCTACCTCATTTAAATAGTGAGGTGCACTAAGAGAGAAACATTAACATATTTAATGTTTTCAATGAAAGTCTTAGTCTATCATCATTTTTTATCCCGTTTAATTTTGAAAAGCCTCTTTCACACACTACCGTACTTGCCGAAATAACAATCTAATAGCTTGCCATAATTGCATCATATAGGGAAATCTTTCAAACCATTCAAGTTCATCTCCACAAAGATCCCATGCTCCAAACATTTGTTTTTTGGGGTATGATTTATAAATAGTACAAATAAATTCATCCATTTCACCCAAACATTTAGTAGTATCTACAATAGGTGACTCCCCAAAACTAAATATTTCACATAAATATTTCAATCATCTTTTTGTTTGAAAGTCTCTATCATTCACTTCTTCATAATAATGTCGCGGACTCGAAAATTTAGCAACATTGAATACAAGTATATCTATGAACCTCATATCTAGATATTCAATCACCTTCATAACAAACATTTTTCCAAAAGAATACAATCATCTAGTGTCCATGAATTTTGCATCTTTGACAAACTTTCAAACCTTAATAGATGTAAATGTACCATAATTGTGTTATCTGCAAACTCAAGAGTTCCAGGCTTGTGCTTTACTTAAAAAAGAATATATGTTCACTGCTTCCTCCCCAAATATGCCTCCCAAAAACCGTTTGTGAAGCATGCTAATAGAAACACCTAAAGTAGTATTAATAGAGGTAAAATCAACATGATCGTCTTGAAACTTTTGATTCGACTTATTTAACTCAATGGGAACATATACAAGAAAATTTCAATCTATAAAATTGTAATTGAAATATTGTTTTCAACTCATACATTTTTCTCTCTCTTAACTCCCAATCTTTTAACAAAGCAGGCATGAGTTTAAGAAGTATTTCCATGATTTTACCTCTCGAGAGCCACTTGATTTGATGAATTTGTAAGACCTCAAACTTAGTGATTTGAAATGATTCTATTAGTTCTTTCAATTATCCATGTCTTTTAGTAGATTTTTCATGTCATGAATAAACTTTGTTTGTAAATTTGTCAATATATTGCGACTCTAGAAAATGAGATGAAGCATCATTTGCTAGCAATGCTTCTCTATGAGCTATGCAATGTACATCTAACAAATGAGGGGCATCTAGACGAATCTTAGAAAATAAAACTTCACAAATACCCCTCATGGAGGATGCCCCATCAAAGCCAAAGCCAACTAACTTCATCAAAGATAGATCCAATTCCTCTAAAGAGACATCACTACATCATACATACATTGAGTCGTTCCATCATTTATTTGAAGCAAGCATTTGAATTTTGTTACACATTTTACTCTTCCTTCTTTTGTCAGATATGTAACATAAACAATCAAATAGTGTGCCATTGTTCGACCAATGTTTTCATCAACTAAAATTGAGTAAAAGGGGCTCTATAAAATTTCATCTTTCAGCTTTTTAAAAACCATTCAAACTTAAAATAAATAAATAAAATTATATAACTTGTCTTTGCAATTTGATATATGTGCGTCTTAAATTTTAAATTAGACATGTCATTCAACATTATCATAAATATTATTATACTAAGAATTGAATCAAAATAAGTTTTTCCAAAATTTACAAGAAAATGATTAATAAACTAAATTGTTAATTGTTATTTTTTAATCAATTTGTAATATAAAAAAACTATTCAAACTTAAAATAAATAAATAAAATTATATAAAGATATATAACATCATAAAACTAAATAGAGAATTACTAATAAATTAAATTGCATTATTAAGAAAGATTTGTCAATTATTTTAACTCTTTTATAACTAAAATAAGTTGTATAGAAAGACTTTAGAATTTCAATGGAAGTCGACGATTTTTGTATCATACCATATGGGCTATGTTAAATATTAGTGACTTTTGGCACTTAATTAAAAATTATGAACTTTAAAGATTATTTAAGTTATGCATCTCGAGTAATAAAAGACATGCAAGAGATATTTGAGAGAGTTTCTTTGAACACCATTAATTAAGATAAGATAATAAACTTCCGTGATTATAGAATCATCAATAAACCCATTACAATTCCAACATTTATTTACTTATTTACGTATAAAAACTTCAGCATTTGCAAAGAATAAATACACATGTCCCTCTGAATAAAACTATCAACATTTGGTTAAACTTTAAGATTCAAATTGACTTTTTAAAAATGTCCATAGAATAATAAAAATAAATAAACCGACAAATACTCATATGCTACAAGGAAGCAAGCAAATAAACTAGTTCGATGCAATATAGTAAATAAAATAGATTATAGTCATGGAAAATAAATTTCCCCTAGTCACACATATTACAAATTAGTAATTGCAAGTGTTGGCAAGGGGTTGAGGGTCAGTTAGTTGCGCAGCATCGAGGATGCTACACAAGCTCAGAAAACACTACGCAAGACAAAGATAGCGCGCAAGGCAAAAGATATACCACTTTTGAGTATTTTTGTGTCAATTTTTGTATTTTTTACCATATTTTGTGGATATTGGTTATTAGTTGGTAGAATCAGTTAGGAGTTAGTTAGAAGTGGGCCATGAATGTAAAGGTGCAAGCCTATAAATTGAAGAAGAATTGTGAATATAATAATCATCATGGTTTAGTAGGATCTATCTTGGATATGATTCATGTGAATTCAAGATTGAGAATTGATTTGTTATCTATTTTGGATCTGTGATCTCTTGCATAGAAGTAATATGAAGATAATCGAGATGGGGGTTGATCTGAATTACTGTTATCTTTTGCCTCTTTCTGTCTTTTTTTTTTGTTTCTGCAATCCAATGGTGAATATGTGCAATGTGGATATATGATGCAATGTTGAATTCTTATGAATAATGTCATAATCTTAGATTTGTTTGCGTGATAGTATGGTCCTTCCTATTATTTTTATTCCTGCTATGAATAAATGATGCGATATATGGGGGAAATGGTGATGGATGATTAAATCCATGGTCAGATCTGATAAATAAGTTGATGAATTGTTGGTGCCCTTAGTCCTCTTCTATTCAACGGAAACTTGGTTCTATCAGCCCTCCCTTGAATATCTCGGGTGAGAATTCATCCACTTTGTGGGTGTTGTTAGACAAGGTAAAACCTGTCTGGGCCGGTGCTAAGGGAGGTTGCAGCGAGTCGAGGTTCGATAGAGTGGGAACCCCTGTCGACTGGGTTTTGTTGGTCGAGTTTGTGCCAACAAATGGTTCCATTGTTGGGACCTTGTTGTGACTGAGAGGAGGATATGTGGAATCCGACGTGACCAGAGATTCAAGATTGGACTGACGACAGACAAGCGGTTGGTGAGATACATACACGATGGTCCACATGAATATTTCTTTGTCAAATTTTCTATCATATTGTACGAGTGGTTGGCGCAGTTCACTTACAAGAAGACAAATTTCCAAGGAGGAGAGCCAACCTCCTAGACCCCTGAATTGAGCCAAGAGCTGCAGGAGTCTAACAACAGAGCGTCGCTAGCTATTGAGGTCTGGATGGATAGTATTATGGAAGGATATATCACTGAAATTATTGTCAACACCTTCAAATCCTATTGTGGAGCAGAAAGGGAGTTTTTCAACAGACCTAGAGGTAGGTTCTTGTTGTCTTTGCAATTGTCAATTAAGATGCTTTTCTATGAAAAAGGTATACCGAAGATGCACCTCGAGTAGTAGACTCCAGTGTATGGAGGCGATGGATACCGTGATAGAAGGGGGGAGGTGAATGGAGAGATAAGGGGTAGATGGGTGTAAGTTTCGACGATACTATGAGGGAATCCGAGGAAGAAAGTGGTATTACGAGGGGAGGAGCAAGGTTTCGACAAGTAAGAGTCAAAGGATAGGGGAAGGTCCTGTTGCGATCAAAATGCGAGACCATGAAGGAATACCACAAGGGATGAAGCAACCCCATAATGACAAAGAGGATGACTAGTCCCAGAATACACCCATAGTTACAGTAATATCTAACCCCAGCGGTAAATTACCCATGCCTCCGCGCACTACTCTGCATTCAGGAAGAACCACGAATTCCACTTCGACTTGGCCAACGTGCCAACAACATTCTAGTAGTAGATCAGCATCTGTGGGGCGAAGGCCTAGGATGGAGGGTGATGACATGAAGTTAGCTTTATTCCATGGAAACAGGACTGATGATCCCAAACAGTATTGGTTTAGATGTGAGGTAGTATGGACTGTCAGACAAGCCATGGATGACAATGCCAAGAAATTCCAATTGACGACTACTCTTCGGAGTCGTGCACTAGATTGGTATATGAAGTTTATACAAGTTCCTATGAGGACCCCTGCAAAAACATTGGGTGAAGTCAGGAGAGAATTGATTGAAGAATTACAAAAACAAAACTCTGAAGCGCAGTATATTACTGAGATAAAATAACTAAGCAATTCCCTAATGAGACTATTTGGGACTTAGATTAGAGATTTAAGACACTAATGGCGAGAGTCATTTTTTATATGAGCGATGTTCAACACAAAGAATGGTTTATCGCAGCATTAGTACCTCATATCCGACAATCGTTAATGCAATTGAAGATTGCGACGCAGAGCGAAGCTCTAGAAATCACGATGAAGTTAGAAGCTTCACCTATTGGAGAAAGCGCATCAGGTATGAACCAAATTCAGGCATAGTTGGCAAACTTGACACTTCAGTTGCAAGATATTAAGAAAGGGAAAGATAATTGCGAGGATATGTGGTGCATTCGGTGTCGCGCAGATGGGCACACTAAGGATACTTGTCCTAACTTCAAAAATTATCTCTTATTTGGAGCACCAAACCCACTGAGTAGCGACGGTGTGCCCTGGTGTCACATATGTCAAGTATATGGGCATCACCATGAAGAATGTAGCTACATGTAGAAGATAGTTGCAAAGCCATCAAGCTTATATTGCACTTTTTGTTGCTCGGTTGGGCATGAGGATAAATACTACTACACTTATGTCCTACTACAGGAAAGGACGTATACTCATACTATGTGAAGGGTGAGGAGCATCGCGTAGTACAGCTGCAGCCACATGTGGTGCATCCACCACCCCAAGCACAGTATACAGTTCCACTGCAAATGCAATTCATACTGTCACAGCCACAATTTGTGCCACAACTACAATTTTCCCCACGACCGCAGTACAATAAAATGTCGATAACTTAGATGTAGCCACAGTATGTCCAAACAACAAACGATGTTCAACAGCAGCTAAATCCACCACTGCAGCAAATGGCTTAGCCACAATACCAACAACAAGGAGGATTCCAAGGAGGATTTTGAGGAAGAGGAGGAGGATTTGGTAGAGGAGGAGGATGAGGTCGCGAATCAGTCCAGTGTTACAATTGTGGGGTGTTTGAACATTACCAGGGTGATTTCCCACATCTACACTGTTCATGTACATACTACACCATAATTGATCATAATATTGAGAACTGCCACAATTAATCACCAAATGGTAGGCAGGGGATGTTCCTCAGTTGCAAAATCAGAACCAGTTACAAAACCAAAATCATCTACAGAATCATAATCAGTTGCAGAACCAAGCCCTGAACCAAGTTCCACTTAAGACTTAGATTGTGAATCAACCAATGAATCCACCAGTGAATCAAAATCCACCAATGAATCAGAATCCACCACTGAACCAGAATCTTCCGATGAGCCAGAACCAAGGGTCGACGGTAGTGATGATCTCAGTGAAACCCAGAACTGATGATGTTGATGTTGTTGTTGTTACCCGCGCAGGATCCACAATAGGAGAGGACAGTCCCTGTCCATAGATATGATTTGCTGGGAAAAAGAAGGCACCATTTGATATCGCAATTGAAAAAGAAACATTCTTTGAATCTCAGGACGCGATCAGACGAAATCCAAGTAAGTCTCCTATTTATGAAATTCCCTCTACGTTTGATTCTTCATTAGAGGCAGGACCATCATGGCAACATGGTACCTTGCAGCACCTCTTTGAGATTTTCTTGGCATTGGAAAAAGATCATGATGCTCTAGAGGAGATTGAGAATTTGTTGAACCTCCCAAGTAAAGAATAGAAGGACTCCGCGGTGAAATCCTTACATAAGAAAAAGATGGGTAAGGAGATGTGCATGAATATTCAGATTGGGGACAATGAATTTGATTCATTCATCCTATATCTGGGCTCAGATGTGAATATTATAACAAAGAAGATGTGGCAAAAGATAGGGAGACCGATGTTGGGTTGGTCCCTGGTGCACCTGAGATTGGATAATCAGGCCAAAGTACAACCTATTGACTGAGTGTCGAACCTAGTCGTGGACTTTGAAGGTATGAAGACTTATGCTGGATTCAGCGTGATTGAATTTGTCGAAGGGGGAGGCTCCTATCCTGCAATGCTATGGATTAAATGGGCCAATGATGGAATGGCAGTAATTAATTTCAAGAAGCAGATGATGACGTTTGAGAATCAAGACATCATAGTCATCGCTCCTATGTATCCAGTAGAAGGACGGAGATATATTGAACATGTAAAAGATGAAGTTGTCAAGGGTTGGGACCATGCTTAAAATATCTCTGAAGATTACATCGACCCAACTGCTAATGGAGAACTAGGGTGGCACAACGTTAGTTCCGTGTCTTTTGACTCTGATGATGCATTGGAAAACTGGAAAAATCATATGCATGAAGTGTCAATTAGGAAATGTGGCTTGATCACACAGTCACTATTCCATGTTGCGACTGATATTTTTGAATTACTAGTTTATGAAGGACTACCCGAGTTGTCTATATTCTTAATGGAATTTGAGGAGAAGGTATCAACACCGCAACGACTGTTGACACTAAAGGAAGCATTGAAGGCTACTCCATCATGCTGGTGGGAGACTCATAAGAAGTCAATTACCGAATGGGCGTAGTGTCGACGATTGATGACAGTTTGCTTCGACGACACAGAAGTATATCAAACTGGGAGGTATGAAGGGCGCAGCAAACCTAGTGGTCACCTGATGGAATGAAAAACCTTGTGGGCATTGCGACCATAGGATGAATGGGTCCATGCATTTATTCACACTCTGGAGGGAATGTAAAGATCATGGTATATAGTAGCAGAGTTGCGTAGAGAAATAACCACTTGGGAGAAGCAGACAGTTTTCTTTGCACGCACATTTATCTTCGCAGATGCCAATCCTGATGTCCATAATGCACTACAGATCATCCACGATGTTGTATTAAAAGTAGTACCAGTTGCATATCATGTGGATCCACATGCGCATTGCCACCTGCAATCAATGATGGAATTTTATAATGTGTCTAGAGAACCTAGCGATGACGATGAGCTACGGGATATCAATATTCTGGAAACAGAAGGGAGTAGGGATTTCATAGCACATGACATCCCAACTAATCCCATTAGCCAGTTGCTGAAGATCAGGAAAGTTAACATTGGGGGATAAGAGAACCCAAAATTTGCAAGTGTTGGGGACTATTGGGACGAGGAGACTATGGAAAAAATTACAGACATGCTGCATGAATTTCACGACCTGTTTTCGACCAAATTCTCTGAAATGAAAGGCATACTGGGTGATTTGGGAGAGATGAAGATTCCATTAAAACCAGATGCGAAACCGGTAAGGCAGAGGCCGTATCGCTTGAATCCACAATACAAGGAAAGTGTTAAAGCTGAGTTGTATATGATGTTGGATGCTGGAATAATTGAGGCAGTTGAACAATTGCAATGGATCAGTCCCATGGTGGTCCAAGACAAGAAAACAGGTGAAGTTTGGATGTGTGTCCACTTAAGAAAATTGAATGATGCCTGTATGCATGATCAGTTTCCGACACCATTGACTAATGAAGTACTTGAAGGAGTAGGCGGTTAGGAGATGTACTCATTTACAAATAGATTTTCTAGTTATCACTGGATAAGGATTGCAGAGGAAGATCAACATAATTTTTTTTTTTCATGGAATGGGGTTGTTTCCAATACACAATGATGCCATTTGGGTTGAAGAACGCACCTGCGATATTTTCCTGGGTTGTTGTCGCTGCGTTCAAATACTTCATTCAGAAGTTCCTACAAGTTTATATGGATGACTCGACATTGTATGGTATAATTAAGGATCATCTAGCAAGAATGTGACTGATGTTGGAGTGGTGTCGACAGCAACAGATCGTGCTAAACTCCAAGAAGTATATTTTTTGCGCACCATTTGGGATACTGTTGGGTCATATTGTTTGCAAGCAAGGATTGTTAGTTGACCCTGTGAATATATCACTCATTTTGAGCTTTCCACTGCCAATGAATATCAAGATGCTTAGAGCAACACTGGGACACACCGGGTACTATCGCAAATTCATCATAGGATGTGCTGCAATTACTGCCCCTATGGAGAAACTATTGAAGAAATATGTTGCATTCGTATGTAGTCCAAAATTCCAAGGCATCTTTGACACTCTGAAATCCAAAATTGCTTCGACACCAATACTCGTGTTCCCCATGTAACGAATATAAATAGGATAATAATTAAATAAAATAATAATTGCTAAATAGTAGTTAGCTATTAATGTGAAGGGACATAACCCTTCATTATAAACGCTCAAGACATATTAAAAGGTGAGCTATGTTTTAATACCCTATAATCTCTTATCTTATCATTAATATGTATTTGCTTTATGGCTTATCTAATTTACCAAGTCTTTTGGTGAACTCATTGTGTGAACGAATAATTATTCGGCTCATTTGGTATCAAAGCATTCTAATTCTGGACACGTGCTAATACTATCCCTTGGCCATATTTTAGCTTTTAGCCATAATTGCAGAGCTTCTCTGACCTTACAGGGTTTTTAATCCAGTCACTTGGAACTCCCATACATTTCCATTCCGCTTCCCTCCACTCCCATACACTCTTCCATGTTCCAATCTCTCCAACGCTCTGCCTCACCACTATGCACACTCCCACAAACCAAGTGACCCCCACATCCCTTCCAACCTTCCTCCTTACCACCTACATGCTTCCCAACTGCGCCCTCCTAATGCATGCGCCACCACCCACACCTCCTATGGATCCCTTCCCTCACGCAGTACTTCTCTCTTTTCCCTCGCCATCTACCTGCCGCATCCACTCCTCCAGCCGATGTTTCCATTGTCCCCCCTCCTCCCCTACACCTCATCCACCCCACTCCCATTCGTGCGCTCTCCTCTTTCATTGAAAAAAATAACCTGCAGCCACTCCATCATGCAGCTCCTCCACCTGATGCGCCCTCTCCACATCCCCCTACCCCCTACTACCCCATATGCACTACTACCCATCCTCCTCACCACCACCAAATCCACCTCTCCACCCTCCCACGCTGCTGCCGCACCCCCTCCTCACTCCACGCCCAGCCACCTGTGCATTGCTCCCAAACCAGCTTCCATGCTTCGTCATCCATTGCCACTTCATACTCCACATCATCTCGTCCACTTCATACTCACTTCATACTTCCACCAACCTTCATGTGCATTTTCCATCACTCATCCTCCATTGCATAAGTCTTCCCCACAACTAAACCCTAAAACCTGCAAAACAAAAAAAAACAAATTTTAATAAAAATCAAATATTATATATAATAATAATATATTATTATTAAATTATAATATTTATTTTTGAAACTTAATAAAAATAAAAATTTATAATAACAGTGTTATTATTTAATAATACATATTATTATTATTAGCTTCCCCGAGAAAAAAAATCAATATTAGCATAATTATTATTATTTGAAAAATAATAAATAGTAATTATAAAATTTTATTTCTATTAAAAAAAATAGAAGGGGATACAAAACAAAAGTCCAATTTAAAAGAAGGATTCCCTTCAAAGGGAACTACATTAGTGGTTATTACGCACTTCATTTTACCACTTATCAAGGAGCCAAGACAAATTATTGACAAAATAGTCAGAGTAAGACAAAATAAAAATAAAAGTTAAAAATTGAAGACCGTCTATAGTTGAGACAACCATCTAGTGTCGAAGAAGTCAGAGACCATGGAAGGTAGTTTGCGACTACAAATAGAGAAAGTAGAAGCCAAGTTAAAGTGTTATCGAAGAGATGATGAAGAATTACGAGACACGAATACGAACTCAGAAGTAATGATTAAAATACATGAGATGCAAAAAGAGCTCAAGGAACAAAAAATTTCTAACCAAAAAAATCATATAGAAAAGTTGTCTGCCCAAATTGAGAAATTAAAAGACGAAAATGATTTCAATCAAAGACTAAAAAATCAAGATATAAAGAAAAAAATAAATTATTACGAAATAGAAATAATACGCCTGAACAAAATCGTTAACGACAAAGATGAAGAACTGACGCACATACGAAAAAAATTAGAAGATTAAGAATCAATGGTCGACCAGTATCGACAATAGATAAAAGTTCTTCAACAACAAAATGATGAATCTAAAAAGACACACAAGTTGGAGATTGTTAAGAGTAATAAAGGGCTATCCAACAATTCCGAAGAAATTTTCAGATTAAAAAATCATAACAAGACAACAATCACAAAAATTAAGAAATTGAAAAGTAGTTTGAAGACAAAACCATCTACGGAAGACATTGAAGGAAAAATTCTAGACAAACAGGAAGAAAATCATTGCATCAGAAGGCACAATGAAGATCTTAAGGAACAACTTAAGAAGTCTGAAGATGACAGAAAATCACATGTAGAAGTGATTAAGAAGTTTCAAAATGATAACATGCAGTTAGAAACCAAGTTGGAAAAAATATAGAATGAAACTTTAAAAGATCAAAGGACAAAAATACAACTTCCAGCTCATATCAATGCTCAAAAGACGACACTAGTTAAAGGAAATGACATTGTGAAAATTCCTTATCGACACCCCAACCATAAAAACCGATATCCTAAAAAGTGGGAACTATCGAAAGCTAATGGTACCAATGTGACCAAAGCTCCTAACAATAGATCAATATGGAATGCCAACAATCCACAACAAATCAATTTGGTAAGGATTGATTTGTCCGCATATCAGATGTTATGCTCCACTCTTAGCAGTTTGTATCGACATGTTTCGTTAGCTACGACACTACAAAAAATGAGGCAGAAACATTATGAAGGATTTGAGGACAAAGCATTTATAAGAGAGTGGAAATGTAACGAATATAAATAGGATAATAATTAAATAAAATAATAATTTCTAAATAGTAGTTATCTATTAATGTGAAGGGACATAACCCTTCATTATAAATGCTCAAGCCATATTAAAAGGCAAGCTATGTTGTAATACCCTATAATCTCTTATCTTATCATTAATATGTATTTGCCTTATGGGTTATCTAATTTACCAAGTCTTTTGGTGAACTCATTGTGTGAATGAATAATTATTCATCTCACCCTGACTAAAAAAAAGAGTTCCATGTTCATGTCGATGCATCATCTGACACACTTGGAGTAGAGCTCGCACATCCAGTGGAAAGAGATCTTGATCACCCGATTAATTTTGCTAGTCGGAAGTTGTCATTTGCTGAGAAGAACTATACGACCACAGAGAGGGAAGGTTTGGCGATGGTATATGTGTTTCAAAATTTCAGACATTACCTTTTAGGAGGTCATTTTAAGATGTTTACCAACCACTCTTCTTTGAAATATCTAGTTAATAAGCCTGTGTTGGGGGGGGGGGAGATGTGTTGCTAGTTACTTCTCTTTCAGGAGTTTGATTTTGAAATAATCGTGAAGTCGGGTCACTTGAATGCTGGCCCCGATCATTTATCTAGGATTAATGCAGGTGAAGAGCCAACAAACATTGAGGAGGAATTGTCGGATGCACACTTGTTCAGAGTCAATGCCACAGATGGTTATTATGACCATATAACCTAGTTTTTGGTGATAAGCATCGCACCGAAATATTTTTCATCGATTCGAAAGAAGAATTTGGTAGTGAAGGCCTCCGACTTCCAATTGATTGCTGGGTAGTTATACAAGCTTGGACAGGATGAAATCTTGCGGCGATGTGTCCTACCACATGAACAAGGCCAAATATTAGAAGAAGCTCATGTAAGAATCATTGGGGGACACAATGGAGGGTGCGCAATGACAAGGAAGGTGCTTCACGCAGGACTTTGGTGGCCTACATTACACAATTATGCGATGGATTATGTGTGGACCTACGACGTCTATTAATGCACTAGGAAACCATCGTGGAGAGATGAGATGCCGCTAGTACTGGAGGTAACCTTGAAACCTTTTGATAAATGGGATGTGGATTTTGTGGGACCAATCAACCCACCTGGGAAAAGAACTAGTGCACAGTACATAATCACAACAACATACTACTTGACTAGATGGGCAGAGGATGCACCAATCATGGATTTCATTGCTGCGGCAGCTACAATATTCTTATTTGATAACATTGTGACACAGTTTGGATGCCCAAGGATACTGATGAGTAACCAAGGTAGTCATTTCATCAACTGCACAGTAAGTGTGCTAATGGAGGAATTGCAGATACAACATAAAAAAATTACCCCATATCATCCATAGGAAAATGGGACAGTGGAAGCATTCAACAATATATTGGAGCATGCACTTACAAAGGTATGTAACGCTAACCGTGTTGATTAGGATGTAAAGATTCCAGCAGTACTGTGGGCATATCACACCACTTGTAAAAGATTGACGGGATAGACACCGTTTAAATTGGTATATGGGCAAGAGGCAGTTATGCCTATGAAGTACATTGTTCCCATTCTGCGCATTGCAGCAGTGACAGGAATGGATGATGAAGTAGTGCTAGAAGAGCACGTCACATAGTTGATACAACTTGAAGAAGACCATTTGATCATAGCTTTCCATCAGCACTTTGAGAAGGACCGACAGAAGGCTTGGCATGATCACCACATAAAGAATAAACAATTCCAACAAGGAGATTTGGTGCTGCTATATGACAACAAGTTCATGAAGCATCCAGGTAAGTTATAGATGCACTGGTTAGGTTCATATCTTGTTAATTCTATTACTTCTGTGGGAGCAGTTCAACTACAGTAATTAGACAGAACGATGCTGCCAAAAATAATGAATGGTAGCTGACTAAAGCCGTATAGGACAAGGTTGGACTCACATAGTGCTTGAGGCGCTGCGCACTGAAGAAAAAAAAGGAAGTGGTTGCATGAGAGAAAGTGGCTATGCAAGAGGAAATGGATGAGTGGGAGGAAGTGGTTGCACAAGAGGAAGAGGTTGCGCAAGAAGAAGTGGTTGTGCATGAGGAAGAATCAGTCATGCCATAAGGAAGACAGACCTCGCAAAACCACAAGATGATGACCGGACGTCACATCAGTGCTCAATGATGACCGTCAAAGCAGGAAAATGATGACACTTTTTGACATCATGTCTAATGATAGCAGATCCAAGCAATGTGTTGGCAGAATCAACAGCGTATTTGGATCGTGAATGAATGATTTCATCATCATGATGAACCCGATATGAGAATAATGATGTTTGAGTCAAGTTGGTATTATAAGCTGACACCTGCTCACTGAGAGTACACCATTATGAGGAGTTAAACTAGACGAAGTTACAGAAGATATCAGAAGGGTTGTTCCATTGTGTAAGGCAGTGGCTCCGACCAGAGAAGGTATCCATTTTAAATGTGCCATGCTATGCCAAGCACCCTCAATAGAGGGAAGATTTTGAGTGAGCATGTTTTACCCGTTGCAATTGACGAAGAGGTTGCAAGTATGCGAGATAGCTCATCCAAGACGACAATTCCTGGAAAGGTCATCCTTGGCTATATTCCCCCTAGTCAGTCTGGGCGCAGCCCAAGAAACTGATGAATAATCCACAGTGGGCCCGATTTATCGCCCCACTTGACAAAGTCTGTAGGAATAGTGAGTGGGATTGAATTCCAGTAGTTCGGGTCGAGCCCAAATGTAAGGAATGACAAGGTTGTGGGAGCTGGGATGTCTTTCAATTTGTCCCGTAGGCTCCAAAACTTGTAGCTACAGACGATTTCTATGGAGCAAGTAGCCACCACGACAGTGGCATATGGACAGACAAATTTCAGCCACCAGTATTTTTGGAAGGAGGAGTAAGTGGATTCTGTGCAAAATGAGATTGAAGACATAGGCCGAGTAGAGAATAAATTGATCAAGGAAAAGGTAGTTGCAGCGAATGGCATGATTCAACAAGTTCCAAGTGATCAACCTACAACTATTTGTGAATAGTTTTGGCACTCCAAGGTTTCCGAGTACACCAGGTCCAACCGACGTGGCTTGAGGACGAGCCACAAGAATGTGTTGGGGGCCTATTGGAAAGGGGTTGAGGGTCAGTTAGTTGCATATTGAAGATGCTACGCAAGCTCAGAAAACACCATGCAAGACAAAGATAGTGCGCAAGGCGGAAGATAGACTACTTTTGAGTATTTTTGTGTCACTTTTTGTATTTTTGACCATATTTTATGGATATTGGTCATTAGTTGGTAGAATCAATTAGGATTTAGTTAGAAGTGGACCATGAATTTAAAGGCACAAGCCTATAAATAGAAGAATAATTGTAAATGTAATGATCATGATGGTTTACTAGGATCTATCTTAGCTATGATTCATGTTAATTCAAGACTGAGAATTGATTTGCTGTCTATTTTGGATTTGTGATCTCTTGCGCAGAAGTAATATGAAGAGATGGGGGTTGATTTGAATTACTGTTATCTTTTTCCTCCTTTTATCTTTTTCTGTTTCTACAATCCAATGGTGAATATGTGTGACGTGGATATGTGATGCAATGTTTACTGCTTATCATATAATGTCATAATCTTATATCTGTTTACGCAACATTATGGTCCTTCATGTTATCTGTATTCCTATTATGAATAAATGATGCGATCTATGCAGGAAATGATGATGGATGCTTAAATCCATGGTCAGATCTGATAAATAAGTTGATGAATTGTCGGTGCCCTTAGTCCTCTTCTATTCAACCGAAAATCAGTTTCGTCGTCCCTCCCTTGAACATCTCGGGTGAGACTTCGTACAATTCGCGAGTGTTTCCAGAAAGGGTAAAACCTGTCTTGGTTAGTGCTCAAGGAGGTTGTGGCGAGCTGAGGATCAACAAAGTGGAAACCCCCATCGTCTAGGTTTTGTTGGTCGAGTTTGCACCAAAAACAAGAAAAAGAATCTCTACACATCATACAAATAAATAGTTGTAAATAAGAGAATCTATACACATAATAGAAATAAGTAATTGTAAGCAGAAGAACCTCTTATAAAGAAATGAGGACCGAGGGTTCAAAGTTGGAACTTTATAAACTTAAAAAAGCAATGCTCCAAGACATTTTCAAATATGGAGAAATGTTAGCAAATTAGCAATATGAATATTAGAAAGGAAAACATGATTCATTAATAGTTATGCTATCGTGTTCAATGTCTGAGTGTTTAAATGGAAGAGAAAAATGCCAACATGGAAAGTATCAGGAAGTAGGAAATCCACACGAGCAGGTCATGGGAGGAATATGCTCAATATATTGAAATTCCAGTAAATCCTATTGGAACAGTGGCAACTGGAAACAACTAAATGAGCAGGCAGAAAGCTGTTGTATGGGAGATATCTAGAAACCAACGAGCAGAGTACACTAGTAAGCAAAATAATTTCCAAAAATTATATAGATAAGCATCTCATGCAACTAAAACAGACTCAAGAGAAACAAATGTAAAAAAAAACAACAGTATAGAAAAATACCTAATCCAAAAGAAGTATGAGACTCTGAAAGTTGAAGCAACCAACCAGCTGGCTTACAAAATATTGAAAGAAAATGTATGAGAGAGTGCCTTTAAATAGATTTTCAAGTTAGTATATGTAGACTATGATATTTAGTTGTGGACTCTAGAGGCTGGCAGGAAGTTAAAATTTATTAGCACAACTGCACATGGCTCTATGGATTCATGGAAGGTGATGTGAAATCCCATTGGGCTTACCACTAACCAGTTGACGCTCCAGTGACGACATGAATTGATCTTCGAAGTAAGTTCAGACTACATAGTTATGTAAACATTTATTAACCTTGTTCGGATGTAGCAGATATTCATTGAGAATTATTTATCATATTTAATGTTTCACTTGCAACTTTTAGCGGTAAAAAGTAATAGGAAATTATCCAAAATAGGGAGAAAATAGGCAGTTTGTCTAAAGCGAACATAGTTTCGATGAAGAAAAAATAAATTAGTTTCATACAGTTATGCAGAAGACATCAGAGAAGAAATGGATAAAAATGCTATCTACGGTTGCTAACTTAACCAATCTTGTTATATCTAATGAATTTATTCAATCCTATTTTGGCTTACTCACTCCAACCATAGAGCAAGAGACCAAGAATTTCCAATGAGCATTTTCAAAAATTTCATATCTCATGTAACCCTGTTCAATGGATCATTTCTCTTTTCTCTAATGCCATGTATTGTTTGTATTTTTGTTCTTAAGGATTGGTCTCTGGATAAGATCCAGAGGCCTTTTAGTATTCCTTCTCAAGAGTCATCACTCATCAATTATAATTATGATTTACATAATCGAGATTCAGCAGTGTCAATGAGCTAGAGATTCGAAGAATTGGGATACGATCATGCGAGGCAGCTAATGGAAAAGGCATGGCAATTTGACCTTCTCACCTGTTCACCTTCGAAGCCATCACTTTTTTGTTTTCAGGTAGTGATGTGACATGTCCACTGCGTATAGGAATTAGGACCGTGACCTATAGGTGCAACTGCAAATCTATTTTGAAGGGAAAATTAAAAGAGTCTCCCTTCCTTTGAAATATTGAAGTTAAGTTAGCACTTCATTGTGGACAGGTAAATTCAAAATTTAAATTTTTTTTTTACGAGTAAAATTTTCCTTTAGCACTTCGTTGTGAACGAGTAAATTCAAAATTTTAATTTTTTTTTTACGAGTAAAGTTTTCCTTGCACTTCTAGGACGGGATAAACCCCTATGAAAAAGTGGGGATGAGTTCAAATTTGACCGTTAGTCACTATCATTCTCATCTTTTTATGTGTAAAAGAATTGTATTCACAAAATTAAATGCAAAATAGGAATCCATTTATAAAGATCTTCGATCCATTATAATCCTAAATTTATTAAATTTTAAAAATTATTTTAATTAAAATAAATATATTTTTATTTTTATATATTTGGTTTTTTTATTATTATTATGTATCATAAATTTTATTTATTTATTTTAATTTATAAATATAAATCTTAAACACTTTATCTAAAAAGAACATATTAACTATAGACATCACACATCATATTTGTAAAATACCACTCTATAAGTAAATGACCTTTGAATTTTTAACTTGAATTGCACAAGATTCTATTCACACAACATTATTTATTTATATTATATACAAGAGCCACGTGGTGCCAATGTTCCTAACATTGTCACATGTTGTTGCACATTAACTTGAAAGTTTCGTAAAGATTAGCATCCTTACTTGTATCTAATCCTTCCATGATCAACACCAAATAAACAAAAACATTTGTTTTATATATATATATAATTTTTTTTAGGTTTTATTTAAACTTTAACAATGTAAATAGGTTTGGAACATGCCTGCAATTTTTTCATTCCCAACATTCAGATTCCTTGAAGATATTTTGCATTGATTCTATTATCAAATTTGTCTAAGGCTTCTAGGCATAGGCGGAAAAACTACCCACAACATTTAGGTCATCAAGATACAAAAAAATCTCATAGACAATCCTACTAAAAATCCTAAAATCAACATTGTTGGACTGGCTCACATAGTTGGCCCTCAAAATAGTGCATTCAAGCTTCTTAAAAATCCAAATTCTCGACCAACATGAAATCCCATCACCCAATTTCGATGCAAAGCAATAGGAACCAGAAAACAAACTTAGGGAAAATAACCCTATATTGCAAATATCAAGAAGGAGAACAAAAAAACAACAACCTGCATATCAAACAAACCTGAAGTGTATGAGACAAACCTAAAGTGTCTTGACAATAACAGTGAGGTCGGTGCCCGGTTTGACAATGGTAGTACCATTCTCTTCTATCCAGCATTTGAAAACATAGCTGAACCCACCTCCACCTAGAACACTCTCTGGCTTAAAGTTCCTGGTGGCAGATTTCATCTCATTGAATGTGAATTTCAACAACTGGGATGATATTTTTAATTGCTCCTCTAGCCTGGGAGTAGTTGGAATGCTCTCTGTACTGGAAGCGCTAATCGAAGGACCTATCTGGGAAGTTGGCAATGGTTTGCCATTATCATTGGGATTTTTGGTTTCAGTTGTGCATCAATGTGTGGTACAAAAAAACCCCATCTATAAGTCAGCTTCTCAAGAATTCAAAAACCAAAAAATCAATTGCAATTACAATTTTAAGAACAAACCATTTTAAATGACATAATAATCTATTAAGATTCATGAACCAAATTCAAAACAATTTAAAATAATTGCAGATCATTCAAAACAATTTAAAATATTTTCTGGTTGATCAACTAAAATGATCAAAAAAATTTAAAATATTTTCTCATCCGTCAACCAAACAAACAAATTTAATTTGATACAAATGAGAATTAAGGATCCCTCTATTTTCCATTTTGTTTTTGTTTTCTTTCGCTCACGGTAGGCACTCAACCAGTATGTCATTTTGTAAAATGAATTTAAAAAACATTCCTCTTCTTTCATTTCTATAAAACCTTTTTAAATACATCATTTATAATTACGCTGCAAGAATAGGTTGCAAAGCACACTTAAATGCTTGTCCTTTTCTAAAATACAAAGCTACATAAAATACTAAATTACATGATAGTGTTGTCATGCTACAGGGTAATGATGGTGAGTCCAACTTTCCAATCAAATCTTGAATAGTTGCATCCCTGTATAGGAGTTTGAATTTGTGAAACATTTTTGTTTTAGTGTAACATTTTTGTGAAACAAAGAATCTAATATATAATAAAATTTCTAGAAAACTTCATGAAAAGTTACAATAACCGTAATTTTCAGAGTTACTGTGGAATTGGTAATTTTGTGGCAATTCTTTGCATGATGCTATTTTGGTGGAAATGACCTTGCATCATGGTTGGTTTCAAATTAAGATCCTTTTCCTGTACAATGTCAATTATTTATCCTTTAGGTGGTACCTTCCCGAGAAAAACAATTTAGTTCATAATTGCTCAAACAAGTTTATTAAACCCTCTCCATCCCAACCGTGACCCAACCCCAGCCAAACCCCACTTGAGGTTTTGTCGAGATTCTTCATTGCTCATAACAAGAAAATTATAAGCTCATTACCAAGGATGAGAGAGTTGTGAAGGTTGATAACTGGTTAAAAGTGTACTCCCAACCAAAACAAATAAAAAGTGATATATTTTGTTTAACATATGCATTCAGACTTCAAGGGTGGTTTCCATTTTACAGGTTGGCTCATTTTTAAAAGAGGAGCACAGTATTGGTGTTACAAAGAAGGAATCAAAGAGAAGGAAGTACCCTACTGAGACACTGGACTCTAATTTTCTAGAAGAGACACAGAGTAACAATATGGGCATTGATAAGAACAACACTAGATTGACAAATCCATAACCAGAGAGAGAGGAGAACTAGCCTACCAATACACTTAAAGCCAATATCCTGCATGAGGAACACACAGAGAATAACACTCTGGATGAGGATAAGAATAACATTGCTCCATTCCATGATGAGGAACAAAATGGAAGTGAATTTAAAACTGACATGTCTTCATTACTTTCTCAACTAGGAAGCACGGAGGGTACTGAAAGAAAAAAGACTGTGGTGGGAAAGAAAATCAAGATCATGTACACTACAAAAGAAGTTTGTCAGGAGAACTTGAAATTCAAAAACTAAAAATTCCTCCCAGTAAGCTGCTCGAAACGATTAACTAAAAAAAAGTAATACAATCGTATCAGCTTGGGAAGCAATTATCTTTTAAGTAGTCTTCATGTTTAATTATAGAGTGTGTTATTGGTGACCCATCACCTAGTGACACAAGTAATTCAAAAGTTGAGGGGAAGTACCCCTAAGTGTATTAACCAGCTTTAAAGCCTTGACACGGATTTCGGTTGGGTAATCTGCGACACCCCTTATACCATCACCTAGATGCAAATCTCCCTTTGGTAACCTAACACCCACAGGAAAAACCTCCATAGACCAACATTAAGATGATACAAAGTAGCTTATATCCTCCATGGATTCATTATCTAGGAAGACAACAGCTACAGATTTTACCTGAGGATATCTGAAGTCGACTTTTTAGTGATTTATTTATTCATTTGCATATAGTTTTTCCACACAGAATCAGAGTCTTCATGAAATTCCATCCCTTAAATTTGATATAACACATTGTTTGAAATTCCAATTTCAGTCAGATAATTTATTCATTTAGTATAGAAAATATAATACAAATTGGGTATTCTATTGAAGCTGGGACAATGTCCAGAGAATAAATCAGGCAAGAGGAGATGATCTTATTAATATTTCTGGCTTAAGCACTCTTGAAGAATATGTTGTTTATTCATTTGAATTGGCATGAAAATGAGTTTTAACTGAGTTAAAATATAAAATATATTATTTGCCAACCTGATTTCCCATTATTCTTCTCTATTTCGTGCATCCACTTACAATTTCCCTGGACGATGCAAGGCCAAACTAGACACCTGTCAAATCCGCTGTGAAAACTGGGCGGCTTCTTCCATCATGCCAGTAAACGAAGTGACTGACTTCTTCAATCACTAGTATTCCAGTAACATCATGTGAGTAAGCAAGCAAGCAACTGGTATTCCTCGTCTTCTAAGTTTGTAGGTGAAAAGCAAGAAACCAAAGAATGAAGCTAGCGAAACAGAAAAAGAAAATGAAGATTATGTGCCACAAACAGTAGAGGTGGTTTCCATGTGGCAGTTGATATGTGCGTGACTTAAAGTGTGTTGTGGGTGGCATTACAATCGAATCAGTAGAGTCTCGGCACAGTGGTTTTGGTTGTTTGTAGACCGTAGTTGCAGCTGTGTTTTATATAAAATATTGTGATGAAAGTATAATGAATGAAAAATGTTAAAATTCTTTAATAGCGACCCCTTTTAATTTTTCATTTAATTAGTTGCTAGCGACCCCATTTAACTCGTTGTTTTGTAGACTGTGACCGTAACTTTCATTCTGCAACACCAATAATCACAATAATTAAAAAACATAACCTTAAAAAATCAAACCTCAGGAATGTTGATAGCCACCTTCCCATCTTCACAAAGAACTCAAAATTATTAAAAGTATTATATATACTTACATGATGGGTCTGTGGTTTATGAATGACAATCAGATTCGAACCTGTAGAAAGCTCCAATGGCAGCAACTACCATCTCTTTTGACTTCTTTATCTCGGGACTTCTGTGTACCGTGTGAGAAATTGTGTACCATGTGAGAAATTGCCACAGATTTCTATGCACAGTGTGAGAAAGTACTGTAAAATATTAAATTCTACATGCCACAGCTAAATAAATATCTTTTTAAAAAAAAAAATTCGGAATCACTACCATTGATAGGATTGCAACAGATGACCGAATTGAATAAGTTGATGCTACTCAACAAATGCAGAGAAAAATGGATGAAAACAAACTCTGAGGTCCCTAAGTATCAATATCACAATACATAGAGAGTAAAATGAAAAAAACAACCTCCAGGTGCTGTAAAAGCCCATCTATTTCCCAGATTTCTTTCTCAGAACCCTTGGGTGCTACAAGAGTCTCGCAGACTATGAAAAGAATGGAAAAGCATGCATGAATATATGTAAAATAAATTGTTAGATACTATGCATTACACCTAGCTCCTAACTTGTGCAACAATTGTAGTAGAAAAATTAAACAAACCCTAAATATGAACATATTTTATGAGAGACACCGATGTCAAACTGTGCAGTTAATTCCATTAAAGAGAATATATAATAACATGGAGAATTATAATAGAATCCATAAAATATTAAACCAATTTGACGGATCTTTATTTTGGTTAATGGCTTCAATGTTGGGATTCACCACATGATTCATAATATGAAGCATAATGATCTCATGACAACAAGATTAATTTACCAAGTCTATAGTAAGAATTCATTTAAAATAATGAATAAAACCAATGTTAAAAAATAGACAGAATAAGGATTAAACACAGAAACCTGCCTTCGTCTGTCATTTCAAATTTCAAATCTGTGCATGAGCTGCATGCAAAGGCCACACATGAGATGCATGCAGATAGCCACACGGCCACTGCCACTGCAAGTGTACAGCTTCGAGGTTGTCAGAGTGAACTATTTTGTATTAATCAAACCAACTGCCATTGTGAATACCATTAACTCAACCTAAGCATTTTCCAATGCCACTGCTTACATTATCATGTCGCCGGGTCTTGGGGTACAAAGAACCAACAAAATGTCACCTGCAAAAGAACAATAGAAATTAAGTTAAATCAAAATTTAAATAATTCAAAAAATAAAAATTAATCAAACTATATTAACAACATTTGAAAACTAAAAAATTTAAATATACCTCTCGAATTAATTGACCTAACCAATTCATATATATTCCCTGTTGGGAACATAACAAAGATATGTTCAACACTTTCAGTGCATCGATTAAACTTTCTCTCTAGCGTGAAACACTCTCTGCCTATCTTATGGTAAAAGTGTGGTGGGCATAAGGATAATGACTTTGAAGCGGTGGTGGTAAAGATGTCAACTAAAGTTGTTGGTAAGTGATAGGGAGGTACTAAAGTAGTCAATTAAAGTTATTGGTACAACGATGTAATGAAATGAACAATCAAAGTAGTTGGTTCACATTTAATAAAGAGTTCTTCAATACCATATATGTCTTGTCTCCTTTTAAAGATCAATCACATTCTAAGAAATATGAAAATTATTAGGTTAAATTGGAGAGACTTTCAGAGTGGTGTGGGGACTATATGTGGTTATAGAATTAGTTTTAT